>CM023487.1:43478325-43541726 GCA_013339685.2 Hyalomma asiaticum | reverse complement strand
TCAAAGTGCCACTTTGGTCGCCGCCAAATTACTATCCTCGGCCATCTTGTGATTCGTGTGGCGTCCGCCGGGACCCCGCAAAAGTTCGCGCTGTCCTCGATTTTCCTGTGCCAACATGCGCTAAAGACGTCCGCAGTTTTGTAGGCTTATGTTCCTATTTCCGTAGATTCGTAAGGAACTTTGCGAACATTGCTCGACCTTTGAACGACCTTCTCAAGAAAGGCGTGCCCTTTTCATGGGGCCCTGATCAAGCTGCTGCTTTCTCAAGCCTTATCACACTGCTCACCACACCGCCGATTCTTGCTCACTTTGACCCATCTGCCCCAACAGAAGTCCGTACAGATGCTAGCGGCTATGGAATTGGCGCTGTTTTAGCCCAGCGTCAACGGGGCTACGACAGAGTTATTGCGTACGCCAGTCGCCTGCTTTCCGCCGCTGAGCGCAATTATTCAATCACGGAGCGCGAGTGCCTCGCACTTGTATGGGCGGTGGGGAAATTCCGCCCATACTTGTACGGCCGACCTTTCATCGTTACAACGGACCATCACGCCCTTTGTTGGCTCTCGACACTTAAAGATCCCACCGGTCGTCTAGGTCGCTGGGTCCTACGTCTGCAAGACTACACCTACACAGTGGTGCACAAGTCCGGCCGACTACACCAGGATGCCGATTGCTTGTCTCGTCACCCTGTCGACGGCCAGGCTCCGATGATGCGCCTGCTGGAATATTCACGCTTTCGGCCTTCCACAACATCGCACAAGAGCAAGAACGTGACCCAAACTTACTCGACCTCATCAGCCGCCTCCATGCACATCCGTCGGACCCTTCGCTTTGTATGTACCTCATTCTGGATGGCATCTTATACCGGCATCTTGTGCCGAAATATGCGACCTGAAGGGAACGAGCTGCTCTTGGTCATTCCCGCGCATTTGCGGGCAACTGTACTCGCACAGCTCCATGACGTACCGACCGCCGGCCACCTTGGTGTTTCCAGGACGTACGACCGTGTCCGGCGACGATTTTTCTGGCCAGGACTCTACCGTTCTGTACGACGTTATGTTGCGGCTTGCGAACCTTGCCAACGTCGCAAAAAGCCCGCTTTGCCTCCAGCTGGATTACTCCAGCCAATAGACATACCCACGGAACCGTTTTGTCGCGTCGGTCTTGACCTGTTGGGCCCTTTTCCTACATCCAGAAATGGAAATAATGGGTCGCCGTCGCAACGGATTATGCTACCCGCTACGCTATAACACGAGCCATCCAGACCAGTTGCGCTACTGACGTTGCCGACTTTCTGCTGCAGGATGTTATCTTACACCATGGAGCTCCTCGCCAGCTTCTCACGGACAGGGGCCGTTACTTCCTATCCCGAGTTATTGAGGACCTACTTCGATCTTGTGCCACCAACACAAGCTAACGACGGCATATCACCCTCAAACAAACGGGCTCACAGAACGCCTGAACCGCACACTCACTGATATGCTATCGATGTATGTCTCCTCCGATCATCGTGACTGGGACGTAGCCCTCCCTTTTGTGACGTTCGCTTACAACTCGTCACGTCACGACACCGCTCTCTACTCCCCGTTTTATCTTCTCTATGGTCGTGAACCGACATTGCTTTTCGATACAATCTTGCCAACGACCTCGAGTCCTCATCTGAATATGCTCGCGACGCCATGACTGCAGCGGCTAAAGCACGTCACATCGCTCATCACCGCCTTTCTGAGTCCCAATCGCGGCAGAAATCTCTATATGACAGCCGCCACCGTGATGTCCAGTTCTCCGCAGATGACCTCGTCCTCCTCTGGACTCCTTCACGGCACGTCGGCCTCTCAGAAAAGCTACTCTCCCGGTACTCTGGCCCCTATCGCGTTGTCCGACAACTCAGTGATGTGACCTATGAAATAGCTCCTGCCGATGCTTCCTTGTCGTCCGTGTCGTCTGATGTCGTCCACGTCAGTCGTCTCAAGCCTTACCACGTAGCCGCGATCTAGGTGACGCCGGGTCGGCGCTTTTGCCGCCGAGGGGTGATGTCACGTTGCAAGAACACGGACGAAGACGACGACCTCGAGGGGAACAAAGAAGACGCAGGAGTAGGGCGCAGGCTGACGGTCCGCCATTGGGGCTGCACCGGCTAATCTCCCTGTTCTAAAATACACTACCATCAGAAGCGTATCCCTGTGCCCGCTTCAATACTTTTCGCATCTTGGCCAATCCCAGAGGGTGGCACGTCCCAAAAACACCAACAATGATGATATTGCCACCTGCGTGTAGTGGGTCGAAGACTGAAATGGCGCTAGCCGACGAGAACAAAGAAGACCGCGCGCTTCTTCCCCGCTTGAGAGCCAGCCCCGACGGACGTCTTTTGGCCGAAGCTAGCCCCCCAGCTACCAGCAACCCTTCAACGCCCCTGAAGGCTCGTGACAACTGGTGGAGGTGCTGGGTAACCATATCGGATGTTGCAGACCCCTCCAGGGAGTCGCTCCACAAGCCCAGTACCCATCAACACTCCCGTGCACCGAGCCAGCCGCAGAATCAGAGGACTGCCTCCTGAAGTCGACGGTACTCTCCCTACCATTTCAACAGGTATGGCCAGCGCTTCCGTCCAAACCATCCAAACCGGTGTGGAGAACGCGGCGTCAAACCGCTACACACTGGAAAGCCCACGTGTACCGACAACGTTTCGCGGCGCAGTTTTCGAAGACGTCGAAGACTGGTTGGTCGACTTTGAGCGCGTGGCTGCCTTGAATCAATGGGACAATCCGGCAAAACTGAGGCACGTCTATTTTTACTTGGAGGACGGAGCGCGCACATGGTTTCAGAACCGCGAGGAGCAGCTGACGTCATGGCCCGAATTTTGCCGCTGCATCCTGGAGGCTTACATTAGCGCCGATCGGCACGAACGAGCGGAACGAGCAATCCAAGCCCGCGTACAGTTGCCAAACGAAACGGTGACTGCATACGTCGAGGACATGACGCGCCTCTTCCGACGAGCTGACCCAAGGATGGCAGAGGACAAAAAGTTGCGTCATTTGATGCGCGGAGTCAAGGAGCAGCTCTTCGCTGGTCTCGTGAGGAGCCCTCCAAAGACGGTCGCGGAATTCCTGGCGGAGGCTGTCACTATGGGAAAAATGCTCCTGCAGCGGTCCAACCTGTACGAACGGCAAGTGAGTAGTATGTCCACCGCTGACATTTTCACTGGAATCGGAAGCAGCACTGACTACCTTCGGGAACTCATCCGTTCCATAGTGCGTGAGGAGTTGCAAAAGTGCGCCGCAACACCTTCGCCCACCGTCAACTCTGTTGCGAACGTCATCAAGGAAGAGCTGCATCAGGTTCTCCGTGAGCAACGCGACACCCTGCCACGCCAAAACACACCGCAAGCTCCGGCTGACTACCCTCGTGCATCCTACGCAGAGGCCCTGAGCCGTCCTGCTTCTCCTCCGCCGCAGTTCACTCGTGTACCTCCGACAGTGGCACTCCAGCCGGCACAGCCGATGCCGTACTACGGCACCTTCGTCCATGCCGCCCCTGTCGCCTATCGTTCGGAGCAGGCGGTCCAGTACATCGACGATCGACGAATGCCCCCTCGCAAGTCGGATGTTTGGCGCACCCCTGATCGTCGGCCCCTCTGCTACCACTGCGGCGAAGCTGACCACTTGTACCGCCAGTGCCCATACCGCCGCCTTGGACTGCGTGACTTTTCTGCGTACTCGCCGCCACCTCGATACGGCCAGCGGCCTCGGGACATTGAGGACTACCTTTCTCAGCAGCACCACCAGGCGCCTGCAGGGCGACAGTCGCGCTCACCATCGCCGAGGCGATTTTCATCGCCGCCGCAGCGGTATCCTACCGCGCGGTCCCCCAGTCCCCGCCGGGAAAACTAACCGAAGCGACCTCTGGGGGCGGGGTCGCTGACGATCGAAATGCTGAAGACCTCCGATTGACGCAGAATCGAAAAGCTCCCGATCCTCCGGCGCCTACTCTTTCACGCGACGACCGGCTTTCTCTTGACATACCAGTGACGATTGACGGATACGCGGTTAGTGCATTAGTGGACACCGGTGCAGACTATTCCATTTTGAGCGGGAAAATCGCGACGCAGCTGAACAAAGTAATCACGCCTTGGCATAATACGCAGATTCGGACGGCGGGTGGCCACGTCGTAAACCCACTGGGCGCCTGCACGATTAGAGTTCAAATTGACAGATATACATTCGTAGCCAACTGCCTGGTCCTTCGCGAATGCTCCCGCGACGTTATTCTTGGAGTTGATTTCCTGCAGGAGTACGGTGCTGTTATTGATCTCCAAGAGCGTCGTATCACATTCTCGGCCAGGCGAGCAATCGACTTCCAGGACGACCAACGGCGTGCCGACGTGCTTCGTGTCACTGCAGAGAGCGTAACGCTTCCTCCACGAACAAGTGTCATGGTCGATGTTACATGCTGTGGCTTGCCCGATGGTGAAGCGGTGGCTGAGACCAACTTGGAGCACCTACTGAAGCAAGGTGTCTACGTGGCGAGAAGTGTTATACAGCTCCGTGACGGCCGATCGCAATTGCTGGTTACCAACTTTAGCAACGAGCATCGGCACCTCTTCCGGGGCACTTCGATAGCGTTTGCAGACGAAGTAGCGAACGTTAGCGGCTGTTTCACGTCGGAAGTGATCGAGAACGCAGACGAAGCTCTGAGTCACGTCGACATAAATCCGGGTCTGTCAATTGATAACCAGACGTCCATGCGGAAACTCTTGCTGGAATTTAGAACCTGCTTCGCAAGTTCTTCAAAGGTGCGCCAGACTTCCATCACTCGGCATAGGATCATCACGTACGAGGATGCGCGACCGATACACCAGCAGCCTTACCGCGTGTCGGCAAAAGAACGTGAAGCCATACTTACGCAGGTCCGAGAGATGCTTGATGACGGCGTCATCGAACCTTCCAGCAGCCCGTGGTCGTCTGCGGTAGTCCTAGTGAAAAAGAAAGATGGAACGCTACGTTTCTGCGTCGACTATCGAAAGCTTAACAACGTGACTAAAAAGGACGTGTACCCGCTGCCACGTATCGATGATTCGTTGGACAGACTACGGCATGCCCGCTATTTTTCTTCTCTCGATCTAAAAAGCGGGTATTGGCAAATCGAGGTAGACGAGCGAGACCGCGAGAAAACAGCCTTCGTAACTCCAGACGGTCTCTACGAATTTCGAGTGCTTCCTTTTGGTTTGTGCTCAGCGCCAGCAACATTCCAGCGCATGATGGACACTGTACTCAGTGGACTGAAGTGGCAGACTTGTCTTGTCTATCTGGACGATGTCGTAGTTTTTTCTGAAACGTTCGAGCAGCATCTCCACCGCCTGCGGACTGTGCTAACAGCTATCCAGTCGGCTGATCTTACACTTAAGCCAGAGAAGTGTCACTTTGGCTATGAGGAGCTCAAGTTTCTCGGGCATGTGGTAAGCGCCGAAGGTGTCCGGCCTGATCAAGACAAGCTTGCCACTGTAGCCGCATTTCCTGCTCCTACCGATAAGAAGGCCGTCCGTCGCTTCCTTGGTTTGTGCGCCTACTATCGCAGGTTCATCCACGGCTTTTCGAGCATCGCTGAACCCCTCACACGCCTTACACGTGACGACACGCCTTTTGTCTGGGATAATGAGCAACAGGCTGCCTTTGCTGAACTACGACAGCGAATGCAAACAGCACCCGTTCTCGCTCATTTTGACGATGATGCTGATACAGAGGTGCACACCGACGCCAGTAACATTGGTCTTGGCGCTGTGCTCGTCCAGCGTCAGGATGGTGCCGAAAGAGTCATAGCCTATGCCAGCCGCTCACTATCCCGTGCTGAGGCGAATTCTTCGGCTACGGAGAAAGAGTGCCTCGCAGTCGTGTGGGCGATCACCAAGTTTCGCCCCTACCTTTATGGTCGTCCTTTCAAAGTAGTGACGGACCACCATGCGCTTTGTTGGTTGGCAAGCATGCGCGACCCCTCAGGACGACTCGCACGGTGGAGCTTGCGGCTACAAGAATTTGACGTCACCATCGTGTATAAGTCTGGCCGTAAGCACGAGGACGCTGACACATTGTCGCGCGCACCTATGCACCCGGTCAGTCGGGAAGCAGAGGACGATGACGATGATGGTTTCCTTGGCGCCATTAGCTCAGCGGACTTGATCAGACGGCAGCGAGACGACGCGGACCTCCGACCGATCATAGACCACCTAGAGGGCCGCGATGCCACCATACCACGTCATCTTTCCCGCTCCATGATGTCTTTCTGTATGCGAGACAACGTATTGTATAAGATGAACGCCCGTTCGAACAGCCGTGCCTACCTCCTCGTAGTGCCAAGGGACATGCGAGACGACGTGCTCTTTGCTTGCCACGACGAGCCCACATCTGGCCATTTAGGCTTCTCGCGAACACTCGCCAGAGTGAGTGAGATGTATTATTGGCCTGGGCTTTCGGCCAGCGTCAAAGACTACGTAAAAAGCTGTCGTGAATGCCAGCGCCGAAAGACACCTTCCCTTAAGCCGGCTGGCTTGCTTCAGCCAATTGAACCTCCTCGCACACCCTTCGACCAAGTGGGCATGGACATTCTCGGACCATTTCCTTTGTCTGCCGATGGAAACAAATGGGTAATCGTCGCTACTGATTATTTAACGCGCTATGCCGAGACCCAGGCAATACCACGAGCTACGGCTTCTGAAGTAGCGCAATTCTTCATGCGCCACATCGTACTGCGGCACGGTGCTCCATCCACTGTGATAACGGACAGGGGGACAGCATTCACCGCGCAGCTTACAGAAGAAGTCTTTGAACTCAGTAACACTAGACATCGCAAGACGACAGCCTACCATCCACAGACCAACGGGCTCACCGAGCGTTTAAACAAGACCGTTACAGACATGATCTCCATGTACATCGACGTTCAACATAAAACATGGGACCGGATCTTGCCTTACGTGACCTTCGCGTATAACACCGCAGCGCAAGAGACGACGCGATTTACACCTTTTCGCCTTGTTTACGGTCGGGAAGTGCAGACTATGCTGGACGCTATGCTGCCATGTCAAGACGCTGACCGGCTGACGCCTGACGCAGAGGAATTTGCAGAGCGTGCCGAGGAAGCTAGGCAGCTCGCACGGCTCCACATCGGTCAGCAGCAGCAAGCAGACGCCCGGCGCTACAACATCGGTCGCCGAGCAGTATCCTACAACCCCGGAGACCAAGTATGGGTGTGGACCCCCGTGCGTCGCCGCGGCCTTTGTGAGAAGCTACTAAGCCGGTACTTTGGTCCTTATACAGTCCTACGCCGCATCAGCGACGTGAACTACGAGGTGGTCCCGCATAGGACGCCGCAGACACAGACCAGGAACCAAAGCCCACCGAGTTCTGATGTTGTTCATGTTGTGCGCATGAAACCTTACGTTGCGCGTTTGTAGCTCTTGCTTCTTTAGTAGTTTCCGTTCGTGTGTTTCGGACTGTGTTGTGGCATCCAGGCAATACTGTTTTTTTTTCCGCGAGGGGGGATAATGCCACCTGCGTGTAGTGGGTCGAAGACTGAAATGGCGCTAGCCGACGAGAACAAAGAAGACCGCGCACTTCTTCCCCGCTTGAGAGCCAGCCCCGACGGACGTCTTTTGGCCGAAGCTAGCCCCCCAGCTACCAGCAACCCTACAACGCCCCTGAAGGCTCGTGACAATATGGCAGATACGGTGCCTTCAGGCACACAGTCCTTTTTGTGCACTGTGTGCGTGCGTGCACGTTCATCAATCTTTAGTGTTATCCCTTATGTACATACACAGAGATCATAGCTAATAATGTCACTAAAGCAGAGGACATGTTTTTCTTGCAAGCCTCAGCAAGTTCTGGCTGAGCGGTAGGCATTTGTCATTAAAAAGAATGGTTGCTCACTGCTTCACGCACGTTTTCCTTTGAGAGGTATGCGAAAAATATTAAATTTACAAGAATACAGAATGCGCCTATTTCAGCTAATTTTTTGCATTTAAAATGTTTTGCAAAACAGCAATTACGGTCATGTTTTTTTTTCTTGCTTATCTACAAAAGCGGCGTGAGGAAAACAGATGATTAAATGTTCGATATAGCTTGATTATTTTGTTAAAATGACAAAACATTTTCGTTGGTTTCTGAGATGGTGCCGACTACAACATATTTTTACATCGTTTTTTAGTTCTGCGTATATTCAGAAGTTGCACTAACTGCCCGTAACTTGTATAGAATGTTAGTATTTTGCAGATATGCTATGTATAGCGCTGTGCGAAATTGTTCGCACTTTTTTTCTTGAAGGTTACGATTGAAGGTTGCCAAAGCTTTACCACAACGACAGTTCAGCGCAACGATAGCGTATAAGCAGTGCCGAGTCCTAACATAAAAAAACGGTGCTTTTCCTTGTAAACCTCTCTTTCCGCCTTCTATTGTTTAGGTCGCATTTTAAGAAAATAAAGAAAGGCATGAGCTAGCTCTCTTCATTGATGTGCTAACAGAGCCTTCACAAATTCGTGAGAGGAACATCTACACTAACTTCTGCGCTCCACCTATGCGTGCGTGGCTTGATAAGGCTTTCGACAATAGGAAAGCATAAAAATGAAAATTGTTCCATCTAAACGGCGCAACAAATGTAGAGTAAAATACCAGAGGCACCATTAGGTTTTGAACGAATTTTCAGTTAATGCGTTTGCTGCGCTAGGTGGTATTGACAAACTGACACCATATTTTTCCAGGACAATTTGCACACAGCAGTACAGGAAAGCAGGACGATTTACACACAGGATTACAGGTTAGCGTTTGTCCTGTACACCTGCCTGTAAATTGTGCTGTTTTTGTAAGCTAGAAAAATATGCTGTCAATTTTCAGTTTCATGTTTACTTTTCATGCTTTTTTTAGATAAGGGCACTCACAACGCCCACTTTGTGAATAAGCCAGCGCACATCATCGCGGACCAATCCTATCGACGATCGATGACTGTACTCGCCGCTACCGATTTACGGTGCTACTTGCTTTCTCTGCTGGGCACAAGATTGCCCAATTCGAAGGCTCCTTCTTACAGACCATGGTTACCGCGTCCTTCATCGTAAGACTGCAAGATTATGTGCATTGTTCTTTATTTGGGAACAAATGAAGCCCTTTTGCACGCACACCAGCCGCATTGTGATACATACGACATTCCGAATGTTGTTGCAATCTGACACCAAACAGCACTCCTTCCGAATGTTGTTGCAATCTGACACCAAACAGCACTCCCCATGCGCAAGCTAGACACCTTCGAACGTACGTGGCTTACGTGATCAGTCCATCTTAAATTTTCATTGAAAATGACACCTAAGAATTCTATTGAGTCCATGCGCGAAAGAGGACAGTTGCGAAAACGGAAGATGGGTTCGCTGTTTATTATCTTGTTTTTTGGGGGTTTTTTTGTTTTTGGTTTAGTGGAGAAACGGCCCCGAACGTGCATGAAGCACCGAGCTCTGATCAAATTGGACCTCGACGCATTCAGTGTGTCCCAACTTTTGCAATGCGTGCACCGTGTTTCGACAGATAGTTTTCTCAAGGCAATACCATATCTGCCGAGTGGATCGACGCGTCACGTTCCGTGAGTGACGTCAAAAGTATGATTTTCGTTGGCTCGTAATGAATACAGTCCATGACAAACTAACCCGCGTTTCAAGACGGACTTCTTACTTCTTTCACGATGAAAATAACAAATGACTGACTTCCGAATACATGTACGTTTCATTGTGTTCTAAATACAAGTAAGTGCTGTATAATGAACCTTTCAACATACAATCACGTTTTTTGTTCTTGTTGCAAGAGGAGATAGAGGGCCACAGAAAATATGCGTGAAAATTTATGGGCACTCCCTCAGAGTTGGCTCCTCAAGGGGACATGTGACAACTCCAAAGTCAGTCCTGAATGTCAAGACACTAGCGAACCTTCTGAGTACGACAAGGAGCTAACTAACAACTCAGACCTAGTCTACGGATAATTAAGCTTCGATAATTAGGTTCGCTGACATTGTCGACCTTTTACGATAACCGCTATCATCTCTCTCTCTCTCTGTCTTTGAAACAGTATAAAAGCACTTCGCGCTTGCACTTCATTAACGCAGACATTTGTCGGCAGACTTGTGAAACAGCAACCCTACCATTTGCCTAAATATGGCACTTTTGATCGGCACCTTCTTGGCAGTCGTCTCGCTAACCCGTGGGGATACAGGTAAACAAACTTTACCCAACTGTATTGTGCACCCATGCAGTGGCAAACTTGAAAATGGGCAGCATCATAAAATTTCTTTTGACTAGATAAGTCCAGGAGTTTATGCATTGCGCGCGGAGGAACGGGTACCAGAAATATATCGCTTTGACAGTCTTATTCAGCAATGCTCATTTTCTAAAAACGCCGCTGAACTGTCATGCTAGAAAGCGGAACGTGGGCATCATTTTGTCGCCTCAATCGGGGCTATGTTTTTTTAGAAGAGGAGCATTTAAGAATCAAGCTAGCAAAACCGCGCTGTCAACTTCTTGTACTGACCACCTACGTGATGAGCTCTTTTAATAGAGAACCTGTTCTTTACGGCCATAACCTTGACCGCGTATCACTAAACTTTCATCATCTATAGTTCATGTCTGAAACTCACGGCCCCAATTCGCCTATGCCGAAACAGTTCGGCATAGCCGAATTCTTCGCAGATTGCTTCGCGTGACATCCATTCCTATGATGCCTTCGATCTGCCGAATTTCTTTTTTGTTTGTTAGGTTTCGGAAAACCAGCATGTTTTCTTTTTCTTCTGAGAGGGGACTGGTATCCCAGGCATCATGCCAACAGAGGAATAATGTAGGCGTGAAGTCAGCTAAAGTCGGCAGCGATATCGGGCCTAAGTAGGCAAATCACGCTCGTGCTACTTGCACCGACATCTGCCCGATGGTGGCCAGCCAGAATGGCTCTACTGTGGCAAAGCCACTATGGGTCGAACTTGGCCAGCCAGCCTGGGCGGAATTTGGCCCAGGGTGGACGGAATTTGGCCAGAGTGGGTCGGATTTGGCCAGCAAGAATATGTCGGATTTGGCTAGCTAGCATCGGCCCCTGTTTCGGGCATTCAGGCTTTTTTGGCGTGTTGTCGGCCCCGCCGACATCGGGAAACACCTTGCACGACCATTCACAGCCATTATAGTGTGATTTTACTGGTTTACCCCACGTGTATCGCACCGTTTGGATTGCAGAATTTTTACTTTCGTGTGTTCAGATTATTTAAGGGCTTAACAACACATTCATTGCACTATCAAGTGGGACAACCGGGGTTTATATGCAGAATATTATATGCTCTCAAACCACATGTGCTATGTTCCGACACTGAAACGCATATACGTGAATATATGAAGTCGAACATCCGATTCTTACGTCGAATCTCTCACGTGAATTTTCGTCATGCTTATCTAGATTGGACCACAATTATTACATACAGCAGGCTTCCAAAAAGGCCTGGCCGATATCAACCATGAAAGTCTGCGGCGCAGTCAATGTTACCTCCAGGACGGCAGGAATGGCTCAATGTTTTCTGTGAAATAATCTTTCTAGGCAAATATCGCACCGAATTTGCCATTCTTCAGGCGACGCTCAGGAGTGGCAAAATAGGCGCCGCATTTGCCGGAGAAAGTTATTGGCTCAACCGACGTAGGCTCTAAGGTGGCATACTAGGCAAAATGTAGCCAATACATGGTGATGGTTTTGCCCCTATTGTCTAAAGGACGGCAAAATTGGGGCCACATTTGCCGGAGAAATTTATCGGCTCAGTCAATGTTGTCTCTAAGGCGGCATACTAGGCAAAATGTAGCCAATAAAAGGCGGCAGCTTAGCCCATGTTGTTTACATAATGGCAAAATCGGCGCCATATTTGCCGTTGAAAGCCAACGGCACAGCCGATGTCGGCAGAAGTGCCGCATATGCGGCCTCATGTTGCCGATTACAGCTGACGGCCCGCCGATATCGGCGGCGCAGCGGCTATAGTGGCCCGACGTTTCCACTCATTGACGGCGGCTTAGTCGATACTGGCCCACTGCCGGCAACATTAGGCCATGGATGGGCCGCGCTTTGCCGCCATACAACCAATGTCGGTCCTACGTTGCGTGTTGCCTAGAATACTATTAAAGTAGAAAACGTGAACAGGGGTCGTCACAGCGGCGACAAGCGGATGGTGGAGCCACTACACCTGGCAAAACACAAAGATTCGTCGGTTTACATTTCTATTCCTTAAACTGGTAGAAACGGCGGTCTGTAACAACCAGCCGCCTGGCCTGGACTACTAGCGCACTCCTCCCAGGAAGCAGGTGCTCTACATATTCATAAGTTCTTGACGTCAATCTAGCGGTAACAGGCACAAGCGTTTACCTTTTTTTGCCGCAACCAAATTCACAGTAGATGGGCAGCAGCCGTAGTCATGAACTTCTGAGAGACAAAGCGCACTGTTCACGGGACGAAGTAACAGCAGTATTGCGGAGGCAATAAGCTCGTTTCACATGACCTCTGTCGACGTTTGTGAGTTTGCGACTGATCTCGTCGGAACTCATGGAACTCTCTATAAGATTTGCGCAGTACCGCTGAGTACACGAGAAGCGTCATTGATTCCAAACAATTGGTTGGATTTCAGATATCAAAGCCGCTGTACGACCATGGGGCACGCCGTATTTGAGGGCTCCGCAATTGTTTACCGCCCTGTGTTTCTTACGTTCTTTGACGTGCACTTACAACGCATAGTACCGTAAAAGAACTTGCTAGGCGAGTTGGTGCATCACTTATTTTTCGAGTATGCACACGGGCCTCTCGCATTTTCACCTCCATCGAAAGTATGGCCGCCACAGCCGGGATAAATCCCGCATATTTTAGCTCTGCAGTCGGCCACCATGACCACTAGAGCATCGCCGCGGACTGTCCCCGATCTTCGACTATCCGTAGTCTACATTACTGACGAGAAGAAAATGAGCAGTATATCTCCGAATATGCCATATCAGCAAAATATGCACTGACAGCAGTGCACCATTACTGCCAGAAAAATGCCACTCTCACAATATCTGTATTTATTCATTCTAAGGCACTTTCATAAGTCTCTGTCACTAATTCGAAGCTTACGTGGCGCTACTCACGTACTGAAAAATGTTCGCAGAGAACCATCTCGGGAAACATACAGTGAAGCCTGGCGCTCAATATAGCAATACACAGTCACATGCATAGCCACTAGGATACGGTGCATTGAGAAGGTGAATTTGATCGTGCAATCCACACCGAGTCCTTGAAAGAAGACACCGCACAGCACAGGCCATTACAGACATTTGGGTGACGGCAGAACGCCGTTTCCTCTAAAAAATTGGGCAGCTTGCACTAGTAATGCACGGCTTGGCTAAGAGCGAAGCTTTTGGCCAGCCTAGCTTCTTCCGGCTTCTACAAGTGCAACTACATCACGTTATTTGCAACGTGACTAGCTGTTACATTGGGCATCTGCACACTCGTAGTGCGCAGAATAATAAGACTGAGGAAACAGTGCACCTGGTGTCGTTCACTTCCTTCATTACCTATTCCCCACCCTCACATGACTCTTCCTCATCCTCAATTCATTTCAAGCCCGTTTTCTATGCTTTAGCAAACACGGCTATGCTATGTGACGCTGTTGTACTCTCAAAACTCCTCCTCAGCCTCATTTGGCTTTTGCACTACCTTGCTGTGCTAGGATACGTGTTTCCAAAGTCCCTAGATTTTTTCTCGCTTTATTAGATGCGAAGCAGCTCTTTGACTAGCCTGTGTAAGGCTGTCCCTCCTGCTGTCCCTCTGCACAAACGCGAGGCAACGCGCTTCCCTGCTTCCCTCGGCGCAGGTGTTGGAGCGGTGCCAAGTAGGTCACGCCGCAGCTGGGCGTTGACGTCACGCTCCCTCGCACGCTTCCCTCGCAGGTGCGCACGTACGTCACTCTCTCCCTCATCCGCCGGAGCGCCTGCAGCTGCCGGCTCCAACGCCCGCTCGCCTCCCGTGTCTGCGTTTCAAGCAAACGTTTACACCAGTAAACGCTACACCGAGTTTCGCTTCAAACTGTTCTTCCAGCACCCGCGTTAGCGCCGCTCAACCCGTGACGCCACCCGTGCGCAACGCTGCTGCTTCGCATCCCATCAGGGTTCCCTTCGGGGAGATGGTCCAAGTTTTTGTGTGTAGCGACGACTATCTCCTCGCGCGGCCCCCTTTCACACACAGACCATGTCGGCAGCCATGTTTTCCTGAACACTTGAAGGGAAGCATACGCATGCGGATAGCGTCCGGTCGTCAATGTACACGTTCCTATCAAATATAACAGCGAATGTGTCAAATATAGGAAACACCTACCCGAATGAGTAACTTTGACGTTCTCTCGCTGTGGCATGCAAGTAACAGCTTTAGGAATAATATGGCTGCCAAAAGCAACGCCGACCAGTCAGATTCCGTCAGCGGCACATCAAAGCTTTTCGCTACTCTGAGAAACAGAAAAAATACCTAGGCACTTTAAGCCATGCATAATGTCCCTATATTTCTCGCTGTTTTGTAAGCTATGCTAAAGGCTGCTTCGCATGTACCCACTTTCTGTGGCTCGCAAGCTATACTGTACAAAGCACTGCCATGCTTCGACCCCTCCCCTTCTTTCATTTCACCTCACTCTTCCACACTCATCCTCATTTCTCTTTCCCAACACTTGCTAAACCATACTGTGCACAGCTATGCTACAGCTGCGTGGAACAACTAGCTTTCTGTGGCACATACCCAAATTTATGTAATAGAGAGGCACGGGGCATGAACAGAAGGAAAAAGCACGCGCGCCGATGCAGTACATTTCATTGAAGGCCACGCGTATTTATTTCCTAATGATGACCGTTTTCAGTTCGCGAAGCACAAGGATGCACGCGAGCAAATGCCGCGTATATCATAGAAATGCTCGCGCACCTCTTTCATGATGATGATAATTTACTGTTCGATCATTACACCAAGGAGGACGAAAAAACTTTATTGAGGAAAGAACTTTATTGTATGCAACAAAGGACCGCCCTAAAGAGCTCTGCTCATAGCAGGTTGAAGTCAGCTCCACACCGTGACAACTGTCGGAACAGGGAAGCTGTTCTTTTACCGTTGTTCTTGACGTCACTGGCAAGGATTTCAACTTATTACTATCATGACCTATCAGTCATGTTTGTCAAACATTCATACTCAAATAAAGCTCAAGTCCTTTGTCCACACTTCTCCGTTCATCTAGTAACCTTGTCTAATAATGACTATGGAGGCAGACATTTTTCTTTCTTGTCCTTCTTTCTTTCTTATTTTGCAATTCGCGCTTGCGGGAATCGAACCGGCAATTTCAAGCGACACCTACGTTTGTCCCACTATATCCTACATTGGGCTTCGCATAGCTACCATAACGTAGCAGTGGCATGAGTGCAAAAGGTGATAGAAGTGCGTGCGCACATAATGAACACAGAGCTCCGCATCAGCACATCTGTGGAAGTGGGCCGAGGAGAAGAGCGGGTCGGCGTTTCCCTGTTGTGTGACCCAAAGAACATCGCACAACGCCGGTACAGGCTCGATAAGTAACAACTAATCTGATAAAAAGTTTCGTTCACAGACCCGCCAGCGTATCTGTGAACCCCTAATATTTAGCCAGCTTTAGAGATTAGCTGCACATTTCATGAATAGCTTTCAGAGCATGTTAGTTGTTCCAACTGCACGTCCTACCTTGTGTGAACAAACCTAACCCGTTTTCATTTTTACTCTCTTTCAGTGTTACTGAAACATTACCCGGAGAATACATGTGCAAAACCACTTTTAGAAGATAATAGCCTGTGTGGCACAGCATTATTTACGAGGTATTATTATGATCATGATAGCAAGAACTGCACAGATTTCAAGTGGGATGGCTGTATGAGTGACGGTGTCTTCGAGACGCGAAGAAAGTGTGCTGATAATTGCCATCATGGTATGTAAAATCTTCAATGAACGTTATTGACGCGTTCTAAGTTTATAATGCAGGTGAGTTACATGAAGTGTTACCTCTTATCCATGTGTCGCTATGCCGATTAACCGGTCAAACAGCCTTTATTGTCATCTATGTCTTGCAGAGAAGTTACCTCTGCAGAAGCTACAGTCAAAAATAGCCAGTTGAGAGCCACGATTACCGCTTGCACGGCTACCCTGGTCCACCATAATCCGACGGCCCATCGGATGACATTGAATGAACTAGCCTTCCACATACGTTCGTTGAAAGCCTTCGAAAGGAGCAAGTGCATGGTATACACTCTGCCTTCTCAACATCTACAGTTCACCCCGGGAGAAGGGAACAAATTTCTCCGACATTTTGAAGCAAGCGCATCTACTCGCCAATGATGCACAACTAATGGTCACTAGTGATTTCAATGACAAGCACACGGACGGGGCTACAATAGTCAGATTCGAAGGGAGGTTGGCGGCCATTCATGACTTGCACGATCCCTTGTAAAAGATCATCAGGAAACATCGACAACAAGTGGAAATAGTGTCTGCCAGGACACATCATCTGATATAACCTCAGGTAGGAGCGTTTCAGAGGCCCAGAATACGGGCATCACAAATGGTAGCGATCACATCTTAGCTATGACGGTGGTCAGTTCTCCCAATAAGAGAACCCCCCCCCCCCCCGGTGACTCACGTTACCAAGTGGAATAATCCACCAGGATCGGGAGAATTAACACAGAAGGAAAGAGCCACCGACACAATTGCTGACCTTAACGAATAGGTCGAATGGTTGAAACTGGACGTTGCGTCTGTGACAGAGAAAATGGCCGCAGCCAGAGACCTGGCTTCCACTGAGTTCCGCCTCCTGCACGAGTGGGAGGCGAAGGAAGGTCTCATGCGCACAAAGCGAAGTCAATATCGCAATAAGAAACTCCACCACCATCCGGATCGCTAATTAGCCGATGAGCCTCTATTACCTGAACACCGACCTCAACGCTCACCTGCCCACAGTGCACTGAAAGCACTTTTGTGCTCCTTGAGGATGGCGCATTTAAGCGAACGCTTATGACGTATGCCGCCATCCTGCACGTATCTTTCATTCTTATCCTTCCTCCTCCTTCTTTCTCTCAGCTGTCTATTCCCATTTTCACATTTCCCCAGCGTGAGGTAACCCGCAAGACACCTTTCAGGTTAATCTTCCTGCATTTCTGTTTTCTTTTCCTACTCCCACACCGAACTGCTAAACACGAGTGCGACATTGAAATCCATACCTCCATTGTAACAGCCTGAATGGTCAAGCAGACTGCAAAAAAAAAAGTATTTGCTTGCTACGCGAAACCCTCGACCCCCACAGTATGAATTCAACCACACAAAAACAACTCCAGCGTATTTCACACGATTACCTGGGTACAGTGGAAGAACTGCCACAAGAACTACAAGCACTATCGAGCCTGTATTTCAACATTTCACAACACCACAGCAGCGGCAGCAGCGCACTAGCGTCATGGCCGCCACAACAGCACAAAAAACGCAACCAATAACTGGACGCTGGCTTTTCAGAAGCAAAAGTCTGGACAGTGCTCCATAGGCTACGCGCATCTGTGCCTAGTCCCGATGGACTTTAGATGCTGCGCCACCTCGATTCTAAGTGGGTAGCAACCATCAGTCAATAGATGAAAGACTTCAAGCAAGCGTAGCTACATGTCAAGTACACGCCGCTAATCGTCACTAGAGACTTCAGTGCCAAGCACCCGGACTGAGGCCACAATACTCAGATCCCAACCGGATCTGAGTGTTGTCCCGTCGAATGCCGTCCACGAATAGCAACCATCTGTCCTCAAAGATCCTCTGTTATCACCGAACAGAATCAGTAGCGGTGCTTTCAGTGTACCTCTTCCAATCTAAATTTCCATTGGAACACGTCAGAGGCCCAGTGGAACGATATCTGCATAACATCTGGCTGTGATCACATCTTAGTTCACCTCTCCACATAAGAGAACCGGCAGGGCGACTCGCATTACCGAGATGGAATCGGGTGGAAACCGCCCCCCACCCATTTACAGACCTTAACGAATGGGTCAAATGCTTGAAGCAGGACTCTGCGTCCGTACCACAGAAATTGGCCGTCCCTGTACAGAGAGCTCGCTTCCACTGAGCCCCGCCTCCTACGTATGTGGGAGGCCAAGCAATCGCATGCGGAATTAGCAACATCAGCGTCACAATAACAACTTAGCCGCCAAGTCGCTAAACTCGAGTGCGGCATTGAAACTTACAGCTCGGCACTGGTTCGCAAACAATGGGGTCAGATAGGCGACAGCCCGAATGCCCAAGCGAACAGAAAAGCAACGTGGCATTGCCTACGCCATCTCCTCGACCACGGCAGCATGAAATCAACCACATGCAGGTATTTGGAGCGTAATATACAGAAAATACTCTGGCACAGAACTGCTGGAAACATTCTACAGTACGTATTTCAGCATCTCACCCCAGCAGCTGCGCCGGCGCTCAAGCGTCACTGCTGCCGCAGTAGCACAGAAACCCCAGCGAGTCTGTGGACACTGACCTTTCAGAGGCACAAAACCTTGGTGGAGACAAAGAATATATCTTCGGTCAGTATCACAGTATAGCTCAGTCACAAGCCTTGCCTCTTCGTACATTTTTTAGCCCTCATCCTCAATATCAACTTGATAACGTCGAAATTAGAAGTCTTGATATTTGCTGAACGTTTACCTGAGATCTTTTTTTTTTTTTGCTTTCTGAAGGCTTCTTGAAACAGGTGCTCGTAGAAAGGAAGCGCTTCCCACATGCTAAATCATATGAGATGTTCACTTATTGGATATCTCTATACCGAAAAGCTAGCTGCGCAAGCAAACTCTGATAAAGACGATGCAGACAAGGTGTGCGCAGACTCGCAACTGAGTATTTAATGGGTGAAGATAACACGATACGGAGGAGCATGAAAACGGCTAATTTGTTATCCAAACATAGACATGCTGTCACCAAAAGTAGAATCCAAAAGCTTTATCTCACATTCGTCAAGTGACAGCGAAGATGTGCTTACGTACCCACGTGTAGTTTTAATTTTACATGTCTCAAACAGCTTCGTAGTCCAACGGTCCCTACGACGGTATCAATTCCAGTTTGATTAAGAAGTTGGAGCGATGTGTTCTTGTTTAGTTTTTTACAGAGATCGCAATGCTTAGCCACCTGGCAATAATTATCTGATGGGCTACTCTGCCTTATTTCGGAATTTTTGGACCTGCAATACTAACGACTTTTACATAATCACATACCCAAACTGTTCTTGTAGCTCTACCAAAGGTTCAATGGCAGATAAAATACACTTTTTGATTGATTTCAGATGAAGAGCCACAAATATGTGAACTACCACAGCCAAATCCTTGCAACCAGACAAGTACAGCTATACCCAGAAATCGATACTATTACAACATGTCAAATGAAATGTGTGAAAAGTATGACATGTGCAAAATTGGCCAAGAAGAAATGAAAGAAAATTCCTTTCCGTCGCTAACACTTTGCACAATGCACTGCACGTAAGTGTTCCCGGTAAATGTTGTTGTTGTCATCGTCGTCGTCGTTGTTTTGTCGTTGTTTTGTTGTTGTTGTTGTTGTTGTTGGTGGTGGTGGTGGTGGTGGTGTTGTGGCCTGTATAGTTGGCACATACCCACGAGGGGGATTGGCCACACAACAAGTAATCATATAGAGAGGTAAATGTTCGTAGTTTGAGTTTCGACGCCGACTTTGTCTTCTCCGTGCAACTCGTGCGCCGAGAGGCGCAGTTTTGCTAGTCTAGGAGCGAGCTGACGGCATGAGCCCAGAAGAAAAAGGAAGCACGTGCGAGAATTCCGCACATTAGACAACGCATAGAAGTGCACGCGCACTCATGCGCCAATGATAACGATAGATTTGTGATACGCGGCCCACTTTACGGCGAGCAAGAACAGCCTCGCTGTTAAAGAATGTGCCTCCAATCCATGCTGTGAAGGTGGTTGGACAGCGAAGCCGTAAATTATACCCACAACGATTACCCATTGCGACGTCGCCATAAATGCTGCGTCCGGCATAGCCTGATACTTGCAGCCGGCGTCTTGTGCGAGAGCTGCTGGGTTTTGCCTACGCTTCCCACTACCGCTTCCTTCAGTACTCATTACCTCGCTTCCGCTATGCTGCATGATGCTATATGCACCCGCAAAGCCTGTCTTCTCCACCTTGCTTTCACTATGATGCACGATGCTGTCCGCCGCAGTGGTGCTGGCCCCGGCGGTCTCATTTTCGATGGAGGCGAAAATATCAGAGGCCGACGTACTGTGCGGTGTCAGTGCGCGTTGAAGAACCCCCGACGGTCAGAATTTCCGGAGCCCTCCACTACGTCTTTTCTCTCCTTTTTATCACTTTCAGTTCTTTTTCCCTGTACCCCGGATGCTTAGCCTTATCCCTACATGGCCTGCAGAAATTAGCGTCCTTTCCATAGCCGAACCGCAATCATCATCATCGTCATTGTCACCGTCTTCATCATCATGGCGACGCCTTCGACTCCCCGCTAGACAGGCGAGGGAAGGTGTAACACCACTTGTGCTCATGCGCCATGTCGGATGACTTACCCTTCTTTCTCTAAGCCGCACTACGCTGGGTATGCTTCGTGATGCTACATTTAACTGACGTTTTTTGCTCGCAACGACAACAGGAAAATTTTCTGGAATGATAGAATCGATGAACAGATCGCTAAAAACGACGAAGAAAGGGGGAATGTCACTGGAGCGAAAGTTTCTACAAGTCGACTAGGCTTCGTCAGGACGGCAGCTAAAGCAACACCACTTGTCGGAAAGTTGGCTCCACTGACATTCCCTGTTCTCTATCGTTTTTAGCGATCTGTTCATCGATTCTAGCCGCCTCTCTTCTATCTAGAACGCTGGAGGCATACGGCTTCGCTGTAAAAGGCACTAAATATGCTGCGCGCTAAATCGCATCGAAGCACTGGCAGGTAGCACCTGCTATGCAGCTGTGGTCGTCACAGAACTCGGCTACTACAGGCCTTAGCTTGCAAGACTCCTCCGGTGGGCGGCATTGGCTTTCGCGTGGAAGTTGTCGCAGGAGCCTGCCCCGCTGCGTCTTGGCTTGCGGTGCTGCCGAGGACATTTTCTGCGGGTGCCACGGTAGTCTAAGACCGCTGTCGTGCCATGACTTCTCATGGGCCATAAATGTCTCTGGCCGATGGCATTGAATGTGTCGGCGTTCTAACAGTTCTGTTCCCGTACATCTGTCCTGTCGCTGGTGAGGAATTCACTGAGCAGGATGGCATCGACTCTGAACCAATAACTGTGGCAATGAGTTCGATTGCGCTGATCGCGATGTGTTGCAGTGCGTTGAAGTAGTTTCCTGGCTGTCTGCGACGAATGGACGCGCTCTCGTGTTGGTAGGCAACTCGACTCGCGCTCCCATGACGTTGTCGTTGGCGCTTCCTTTCAGCTCGATTCTTCTGATCTCGACAAGCGATGTTCAGCATAGCGTTTCTGCCTGACAACTTGACTTCTACGAGATTAGCTTCGACGAGACTGTCTTCTTTTTCATGACCGTGATGTCAACGGGTCAACGGACTCGTCACCCTTGAGCGAGGCGTTATTCAGCAGGACAGCATCTGCACGGTCATTGAACTGGACTGGCAAAGTCGGTACATTTGGCTCCGAGTTCTCCATGCGCACACTGTTTTGGCATGGGCGGGCATGTCTGCTGCGTGTAGTTGCGACACATCCAGTTTTTACAGAAGCTGGCGCGTCCATACGCTCAAGCGTTGATAGACGTGACGTCCGTGTCTTCGATTGCTGAAACTCGAAAATGTTTTCCGCTACCGGAAATGCTGTTGGAGCTCAAGTTACCGAAGCCGAACTAGAGACGAACACCGAAGTAGACGACAGGCGGTTGGCGCCTGTACCGGGCAAGTTCACGGTGCTCTCCATCAAGTAGCTCCAGGTGCACCAGCAGTGTGGTCTTGTGTCTCGTGACCGTTGTGTCTTTTACAGAGATAACTGGCATCGTCGCATGTACGGGGAAGAGGGCCAAAAGCTGCTATGAGGTCTGCACTCCATTCAGGACAAGACTGCTTCCACATGCCCTCGTATCTATGCCAGGCTTGGGCGGCAGCTCGAATGTGGTTCAGAGCCAATTTTCGTGGTCGTGCCAGGCGTAGCGAGTGCCGAGAGAGTTCATGGCATTTATCCGCAGGAGGGCATTGTCATAGAAAAACCTCAGATCAGGTAGCACACATCCATTCGGCAATGCTATTGGCGCACGTGACAGTCAGGAAGTTACCACAGCAAACGCGGCGCTGAGTTGCTCTAACAGCAACGATATGGCCAGAATGACGTCCGTGAGCTTGTTGACGGAGACACGAATGAGGCGACATCACAGCGGCGGAATCCGTTTCCGAAAGACCTTGGACAGCATCTCTAGGGGACCCAGGTGTCCACGTATACCTGGGCGAGGGGTAGTTACACTTGGATGCGAGGACAGAATTCCCCAGAAACAGGGGCCCGTGTGCTCTCTTGGTTAGGGGTGGTTGCGCGACGCCGCTGGAATACAGCCATTGGAAAGCCGAGGAGGACTGGACGACGTCACCGAATTGTGCCATAGGTGCTGCCAGCGGCCGAAGGGTTGCGGGGTCATTGTGGAAGCGTGGACGGCGTTCGTTGAAAGCAAGTCCTGCTGCACTGTTGACCCTCGTGGATGACCCCACGATCCGTCTTTTGTCGACTGCGCCATTGTATTGGGAGAAACGGACATAAATAGACAGAATGCTTGTTAGCTATGCCGGCAGTTCTCTAATCCGCCTCTTCCTCGCATTCGCCCTTTTTCCCTAAGCCTTGGCGCCGTTTCTGTTTTATCTTTATTACTGTAATACGTATGCTATCGATGACTAGCGCACATGCATTTCTATCTCAGCAGCTACGTACTGTAGCGCCGGGTGAACCCGTCGCATCACCCACGGCTTGTACAACCTTACTTCCATTGATTTATTTCGTAATGTTGTTTGATCTGCGGTGACAAGTGATAGCTTCATTTGGGCTTGAACATGTGGTCGGCTTGCTAATTGAGCATCTTCCCCCGCACCCAGTTACGACTCTCTCCTTAGTAGGACTGCAATTCTTGCGACAAAAGTGCCAATTTTTGTCTGGTATTCGATAGTATAAATCGCGCGGTATACTTATCAGCCTCAACATTCAGCATTGGGTAGTTCCATTCGTTGGTATTGCAGCATAATTTTATACATTTGTTTTGCCTTGCGTCTCCTTCAGGATTTTGTTTTCATTGCGAGGTTCTTATTCGGAATTATAGTTCTACATTTATCAGCGCTCCTTTACACTTGTATATTCGCTGTTGTGTACTTCGAACACATTCCTTACCCCTGCTTAATGTCCGGCGCTTACACGGGCAGCACTTAGTAAAATAAATAACTGATCTCGCGGACTGCTATTGAAATTTTTGTATTGTACGATTGTTATTGACTTTCAAAACTGAGCGCCCACAATATAGGGTTTGTCATTTTCTTTCTTTTTTTGCAAACCTATATTTTTGCATGTCGCACTTTTCTTCGTGGCTGTGAGGTTAACTGTACGTGTTGCTAAACAAATCTCTTCCGGTTCCTTTCAGGGGGTTTAACTGGAGACACACAAACGAAGGAAAGACAGACAGTGAGTCCACTACATTTCATTTCATACCTCGCCTAATTAATTATTCAAGCGCCACGAGTGTGCTGGCTTGCGAAGCTCGAGTTCACAGGATCGAAACCCGACCACCACGGCCAAATTTCGATGGAGTTTATATGCAAACATCCTCTTACTTAGACCTTAATTGAAGATATGAAATCCCGCGGAATCTTTCTTCGCTTCTGGTGGGCGGAAACATTTAAAACAGAATCAAGGGCTCTCTCTGCGACCACCATTTCTTGAGAAAGCTGGCAACGCTTTCTGTAGGCCATGAATTCCCGAAACTGGCATCGATTAGTGAGGCGTGCTTAGGTCCACATTTTTTATCGTATCGTGCTATACCAGCTACCATATTCTACTCTATGTAGATGTCTTGCAAATAGGCCTCCACTCTTTCACCTTAAAACATGAAGCGGGAAGTGAAGTTAGGCTTTAAAAAAAGTCTCACTATGGGCGGGCGAAAACAGGCTTAAATGTTATTCCCCACAAACACAACTCCAAACACAGCTTTAAATACAGCTGGAAACAGCCTTCCGTTCCTTCAAGAAATAACGTCACTAGGACGACCGACTACGTTGGCGGACTCTTTTTTTCGGGTTCGTATGGGAAAATACGTACATTTCCCATACGAAAATACGTATATTTATTTTTATTTCCTGAACTAAGAGTACACATAGACCATTACTGATATACTGATGATTTTTCTTGGTTATGAAGACACTAGTGCGAGTTCTTCGTCAAGAGACGCTGTCGTCGCCTCACGTGATTCATTTTGTAGGTACAAGAGAAGGTCATCAGCTTTACCTGAAAACACATTTGAAATTTCATGTTGCGTGAACTGCAATAACACATGGCTCACATTTTAACAGGAGTGTCGCCGAATGATGGGCACCGTTCAAAAAGTTTTGAAGGGTTCCTTTGAGGAAATTTCACTTCTGCATAGCACACAAACGTGAAATCGAACCTATGTCCCATCAATAATCCCACGTTGTGAACTTGAGAAAACATGCCCCGTTCTTGCTTACCTAGTATACTTACCGCTGATCAGAAGCTGATTTTCGCTACGACATGAATGATGTCATTTTGCGAAGCAGCAATTGAGCATGTGACTAATTCACCGCTTGCTCCGCGCTGCAGCTTGATTAGGAACTATACGTGAAATCCACTATTGCACGGGTTCGCGAGATCAAGGAGAAGAAGCAGACACGACTCTTTACTTTCGCCTTTTGGGCTTGTACGCACTGCACCTCAGACATGATGACTGCGTACCGACTCGATTAGGTTGCTATATTGCTTCATTGGTAACATTTTAATCATTTCAATGTTTACGAGGCTGTACTGGTGCTTCAAGTATCTCGTGCATTGTGAAAGTCTTATGACGAATTTATAGTTTAGAATTACGGCGGAAGCCTCCAACAAAATGATATCTTTAAATATTTATAAGACATAGATCAATACTCCTAACACTTTGTTGTACCCTTTTCAGGACAACGCCAGCTCATTAAAGTAAGTATGTAAACTATTACCCAGCATTCTCTTATATGTCCTTAGCTTTTTGTTATCACATTTTCTACGTCGGTATTTTTTAGGCACGCGCTTTCCATATGATGATGAGGATGATAATGATGATAAATTCATTTATTAAGAAAAGGAGGACCGAAGGTCACTGGTGGGAAGAGAGGATAGTGGGGAGCGGGTAGGCAAACATTATATCATGTGCCCCAGGCCGCTAGAAACTCCAAAGTGGGCTAGTGTGATGAGACGATCAGGGTGTTCAAGTATATACATTTGTAGAGCGTCCAGATCTGAGTAAGAACATATCGCTGTTTTTTTCGATGACGGCGAAAAGCAAGGCAGTGGAGAACGAGGTGCTCGATGTTTGCTGTGCAGAAACAGCAGCTTGAAGTTCGCTGGCCATATCCTCAATGCTTCCACCACGGTCCTGTTTTCCGCAAGAAAAAAACGCAAACTGCCAAATGTGATAAGAGTGTGTTACAGCCCGATTTTTCTTCTGGCCTAAATGGCATTCCATGTCCCGTTTTGAAAGGCCAGCGCACAAGTTGCGCTTCTCAGTTTTTGAAGTGTTACTGTCACCGGAGAAGCTACCACCGGATTTAAGAAAAAAGAAAACATCTTAGTTCCTGTTTCTCAGCTATTCACCTCCATCGCTTACTGAGGTGCGCTTTCCAGATGCTGGACACCACCGAGAAGATATGGATTTATTTGTCCAGTCACCATGACAAAATTAATAACAAAGACGTGTCTTGTGACCACTACAAAACTGTGAAACTGACGCCTTCACGCACCGGTGCCAACAGAGATTTTGAGTTCGATTTCTTTTACGAATACATCACAGGAGGAAAATCGTAAGTTCCCATTTCAATTTGTTTATCTGTCGCTGCTGCATATGCACGGAGACACTACAGCCCCTAGTACATAACAGAGACAAGGAGTTTCCGAGACGTCACTACGCAAATGACTTGGGAAACGCACTAAAGCGTATCTACAGGTTATAATATTAGGAAATGAAAGGCGAACTTCTTATTGAAATGGCGACGGCAAATAACGTTTTCGTGGGCTTTATCTGGAGTTTAGTTTAACTTGATGTCGACTTTGCACGCACAGTTCCGGAATTAAAACTGCAGCTGTTTATGCTTTGCGCGTTAGCATGCAGCACAAAGGCTTCTCGACGCTAAGACACTCAGACATTCAGACCAGGGCTTAGAACGCCGTAAGAAATCGGTTATGAATCAGGCCCGTGGTTTCTTTCTTTCAATTTCTTTCTTTCTTTGTTCCTTCCTTCCTTAATTCCTTCCTTTATATTTTTACGTGCGGCTCATACGCCTAAATAATCCTGGCTCATACACGCACGCCTAATGCCTGCATGAACTGATGGCATGTAGAAAAATGTTATGTCCAAGAGAAAATACGCTCGCCCGTATACGAGGGGAAAGCGGCGCGCAAAACGGCTCTATTCTATGCAAACGTAGCTATAATAAGTACAGTGCCCCAGTTTTTGTATTACGGTTTCACGTACATAGAGATCATGTGGGATAGAGTCGGGTGAAAACGCTCCTTAAGGACATTATTTTGCGATGATATGCTGATGTGGTCTAATGGATGGCTTTAGAGACGAACAGGTTTTCAGCGAGAACATCGGAAAGAAATCTGTTGCCGCGAACATTTGGAAGAAATCGAGCTGCGCTATGCTGCAACATCATTGCGTGCCGAAAAAAAACCTGGCAACTTCATAAGCATCAGCAGAAAGAAGAGCTGCCGTCTCAGCACAGCAGGTTAAGTCATCCACAGCTGTGGCAATCGAGTGGTTGCCCTAGGATTTAAGCGCAAGGTCCCCGTATAAGCCTATGCACACGTATTCAAAGGAACAAGGCAGTTTGTGCCGGGCCAGCGGGTAGAGATATCAAACACTTTCGGTGTTGACATTACACGCACGAACTGACGCACTTGACAACAATAGTGGTCATACCAGGCAAAAAGCAGCGATTATTGATACGGTGGCAGGCTTTGCGAAATTCTTACTGGCCAGCCACTGCGCCGTCGGGGAGCGCTTGTAAAGCTTGTACGCGTAGTCACCGAGGGATGAGTGGGACCCATCGGTTGCCGGCAGGGTGATAAACTTGCCGAAATAGTGGTCCCTCATGAAGCCTAGAGCAACTTGTCGTCTAAAGTGGCTTTTGGGAGGACGAGATAAGCCAAACTGTCGACGGTAGCGCGGCAGTAGATAGCCGCACGTTACAGCGAGGCGACGTCTCCGAATGCAGGAATATCGACAGAGGCAACGAACGGCTTCGGGCTACCAGCAGTCTTCTTCGTGGATTGGCTGAGCGGTGGTCAACAGCCGAAAGACGAGACACGGGCATTTGGCGTCAGGGGGCAACACCACAAAGCATCAGCATCGTGGTGTTGCTTGTCCGACCTACAGGTGAGGGTGTAGTTGTACTCCTGTAAACGCACCCCACAACAGCCAAGGCGTCTGGACAAATTCCTCAGGGAGGATAACCAAGGTAGACCATGACGATCAGGCGCAGTTACGAAATTGCGGCGAAAGACTGAGTCGAAACCTTTGTACAGACCATACGAACGCAATGCATTGTTGTTCCATGATGGTACAGTTTCACTCAGCACAAGCAAGACTACTCGCATAGGCCACAACTAGCTCTTCGGATGCGTGGTCGCATTGCAGCATGTCAGGGCCAATTCCATTGCCACTTGCGTCATTGTGTAGGATTGTAGAGACTGTGGATTCAAAGTGGCGAAGCACTAGCCTAGAAGTGAGACATCAGTTAACTGCCTGAAAGGCCATTTCACGTTGGTCCGTCCACGTGAAGTGAGGGCTCGTGTTAAGAACTTCATGAATAAGGGCTACTATAGCAGCGAAGTCACAAAGCGACGTAAAGATGGAGGTAAACCGAGACAGCTGCGGAGTCATTTAGGCGTGGTTGGTTTGGAGAGATGCACCGCAGCAGTGTCCTCGTCAGGATGTTTCTGACGACGTGGCTCAAAACCTTCACGCTGCGGATGGTGAAGTAGCGATCAGTATTCAGCAGGAGACTGGCCTAAGCTAGGCGTGTGACTTCCTCGTCTAAACGTTCGAAGCGCTGGGAGAAGGTGGACAAAAATATGTTTGTGTCTTCCACGTAACAAAGGCAGGATTTTCAGTTTAGGGCACGGGGTACGGCATCTCTCATACGTTCAAATGGTGGCTGGCACATTGCATAGTCTGAACACCACACTGAATTCGATGAGGTCTTTAGGTGTTGCAAAAGCAATCTTCTTGTCGGGCATATGCATCGGAATCTGCCAGAGTGCAAGTCGAGTCTTCAGGAGCATTCGGTACCTTGTAACGTATCCAAAGCGTAATCAATGCGAGGAATAGAATCGACATCTTTATGGTTAATTTTATTGAGCATCCTACAATCGTACTGAACCATCCTCCTTTTAGCTAAAACAGGAGAAGACCAAGGGCCTCCAGAAGGCCTTATGACGTTCTGAGCATGCATGTCGTTTACTTCATCTTCTATTGCCTTGCGTTCAGAAGGCGACACCTCGTAAAGGCCACGGGATATGATGCGGAATCCGTCTCTTGTGATGCGATCAGCTGCCACAGTTTTTCGCCCCAAGCCACCCGAATAAATCCAGTGCAGAGAAGTGAGCAGCATCCGAGATCTCGGTGTCCGTAATTATAAGACGTGGTTGTGCGCACGAAATGACAGGAGAGGCAGCTGACCGCAGGTCCCAACCGGAAATTACCTTAGGAGCGCACAACGAAAGCACGGTAACATGCACTTGATGGCGAATCTCGATGAGATATGAAGGGGCGGTATCATGTGGGGTAAAGAAGGCTCTCATTGGCGCCACGTAATGCCGAGACAACGTACGGAATTACCGATAATCGAACGCGCAAGCATATTCCGCGATGAATACCCGAGACGGCGGCTCCAGTGTCTGTAAAGGCTTCGACGCAATTGCCTTTCGCACAAACGGTTAGTAAGCTTCCCGCGCTGGCAGGAGGCATTTTAAGTTTATTTAGCAAGCAGTTTCTCCTCTGAAAACTGCAGCTTCAGATTTTCAGGGTATATACATCAATGTCTACAGATAAAGAAGAATGAACTACACAGTTATCACACAGAATAGTTCATTGAGATTTAGTATGCCGCATTCTACCCTTTTATTAATGACGAAAAATTTGACCACGTTCGCTGAAATATTTTTTGGATAAGAAAGCCCTAGGTCATGTTCTTTTCTTGGAGCCCCCTTTAGCACAAAAGACACGACTGTTTTCAAATGCGAAACATTTCCTGCCGAACTGGAGTCAATTTGACTGTATCTTTGCGTCCGTCTATCTACCTTTCCATCCATCTATCTGTCTGTCTATCTGTCCACCATACAGTGTATGTCTGTCCGCCTATCTGTCTGTCTAGCCGCCTACGTCTCAGTCGCCGTATCAATTCCTGATGTCGCCCTACATGATTTTTGTAACGGACTATGCGCCAGGTTGGTTCTGCACAGCGTCAGTTCCTTGATCAGAAAGAGATGCCTTACCATGATGAGCGTTTCTCACATTGTTATGGTCACTTCCTATAATCTAGATAACTGAGACAGGTTCAGAGCATCCTTGCATAACGCGATACACGTGATGCAACGGGTCGACAGTGGGAACTTATTCTTGAAGCCTTATCCAGAGCGATCACCTCGCACAGCACAGTGAACCTTATCGTACCCAAAGCTACAAGGCGATTGTGCAGTAGAGGCTGCACGCGTCTCTAAAAGAGCTATAAGATAACCGATATAAATAACGATAGAGCCTAACCATTGTAGGGCGCTCTCGCCTGCATACTTTGCACAAGGCATTAAAACGGGTATCCAATATTCGTTAGCATTTTCACAGCCAAAATTAAAACTGAATTGTCCGCTTCCGTTTGCGGAAGGAACGGGCCGTGACACAATACAGTGGGCGGTTGAAATTTTGGGACACATAATATGCGGCCCCCAGCAGTCCGCTTCTTGCTGAAAAACTCTAGGCTGTCCAGTAGGGCCACGATGCGGCAGATTGGCTTAGCCTGTCGGTCGGCATATGGGAGCGGTCCACTTCGTTAATCACGATATCCAGGACCTCAGTAGCTTATTCCACCCATCCCTCTAGCCGGCACACGTAGGGCTCATCTTCACGTTTGACGACCGTGCGATCACGGCTAAACATTTTAATCGATCGTAACGCTATGCATATATTTAGCGAAGACAGTTGAACTGTGAAAGAAAGCACTTACGAAGTTTGCTTAATTCGGCCTCAAGCGATATAACCAACAGAACCTTTCGCTGGTACATAACACTTGCTCTTGGCCACCAACGCTTGACAATATGTTTAGCATTACGACTGAGCGAAAACTGCTTTACGAACAAGTGCAAGCCTGCCGTTTTTATGGATGTAGGAAGACGGGTGTGCTTGCATTTCATCAAAACGCGGGCGCTGTGGCCAAGAATGAGGTGGCTACATAGTATTCAAAGACTAATCTTATTGCCATTTTGCTACCATGGCAAATGAGTTCTGCGGAAACCCGCAAGGTGGAGTAGCGTTTTATGAAAGGGAAAATTGGCATGTGTAGCGTATCTATTTTTATTGGTGAAAAAGTCCCTAGAAACGATGGAGAACAGCGAATGTCGCCCCGGACAGGCGTTGGTCCCGGGTTCGAACCCCGGACCAGGACGAATTTTTCGCCAACTAGAAAGCTTTCATTTCTGAGAAATCCGTATGGATTTCCTTGTAGCCTTGTGCTGCAGAACGGGTGGATGCCAATTTTCCCTTTCATAGCCTACCATGGTAGATAGCACTGCATTTCGGAAGTGTCAGCAACTTTGTGAAATAAGGCATCTCCCAGAGCTGCTAAGAAAATCGCGGTACACACTAGCCTTTCCCCTGCCTTCACTAGAAAATAAGAGAAATGATTTTAATATGTTAGCACAGTGAAATGTGCCAAGATTGTAATCTGTTTCTTTCCCTTGCAGAACACAAGTGCGTCAAAAAGGAAAAATCATAAAGAAACTAACCGGGCAGGAAGTCATGGTAGCGCAAATCGGTAAAGCAAGAGTTTTCATTAGGCACATGACACGTTCCTTTCACCCTCTTTTGGGGAAACAGACACCAGAATTCAGCTTGTTTTATTCTTTCCTCGAAGCACTTTGTATATTTGAATAGTTGAATTACAACAGAACGCGCAGCAGCTAAGCTTAGTCTTCTGTAAATTTAGTCGTAATAAAATTCCGTTTCCTTCCCTGGATGCCAGTATAATAAGTATTTCGTGTCGTGGTTTACAGGCAATATATCGGCGTGATTGATGTCCCAAAACTAAGAATATGTCCTGTTTTCAGTGTAATTAACGAATGATCACGGAGTACATGTGTAGCGCATCTACTTTTATTGGCGAAAAGGTCGCTAGAAACGATGAAGAACAGCGAATGTCGCTGCAGACAACGTTTCTGGAAGTGTACTCCTCTTCGAGACGTCCTGACGAAGACAAGTACATTTCTCTCGCTTCCTGCTTCCAATGACGGCATCTCCGATAATGTGTTCGATATGCCGGCTTTAATTTTTCTGTGTTCACCGTCTCCTGCGTTCGTGCCTTTTTGGCTGGCCATATATTTTGTTAGCGCTGAGAAAGCCACAACGTCGCCAAGGTAGTTTATGCAGAACTGTCGGTTTAATACAGAGAGCTCAACGTCACCACCGCCTATGAGCCAACCCGCCTGAACTAATCCCAAAGTTCACCTGAGTAAGCCAAAGGTGCACAAAAGAGGCTAACACCATTTAAAGCACTGTTTTAAGTGAACCACAAGGTCATCTTCGGAGTTTGGTTCCCCATCATCGCAAATGTGGCGAGCAATTTGTTGTCACTCGGGCAACTGGTCTTTCACTTTTATTGTCGTAGGAAACTCAGTGGAACACGGCTAATGGACTAAAGAGATGTTTGTACACCAATTTCTTCTACAGGTGGCAGCAACGTCCAAAGAGAGCTCCAATACTGGGACGAAAGTAAAAAGTGCGGTGTTTTCACCTTCCAAGTGGGCGGTAAGTTTGTTTTTTTTTCTTTTTTGAGAACTGAACGATAGTGTTGGAACTATCCACGGTTACCACAAAAAAGAGCCAGGCCTGCGTGGAACCGCCGTATAGTGACAGCTAGAGCTGGAGGAGCGACCTTCTTAGAGGCCATTTTAAAGTAGAGGTGATAGGTATCTCCGGCGCCATTACTCTTACCATTTCACCAAGTAGGGCAGTACCCACTACGCAATAATTCCTGCGGTATTGTAACGTGCAAATCTGTATAACTTCACATCTTAGAGGGTTTCTTGGCGTCGTTTTCCTCGCAAGCTGCGGATTGCAAGGAGAGTCTCTTGGCGCCTCCTCGAAAGGTGCGGATCGCTGCTGAAGAAGCGAATCGCAGAGCTACGCGCGCGGCTGCAGCAAGGCAACGTCGGGCACAACAGAGAGCTGTGTAGAGAGAAGCCCAAACCGCAGCTCGCCGTCGACGGCGGGCTGAGAGTTCGGTGCGTTACCGGGAAAACGACGCCAAGAGACTCTCTAAGATGTGCAGTTATACAGATTTGCACGTTACAATGCCGCAGTAATTATGGCATAGTGGGTACTTCCCTACTTGGCGAAATGATGAGTTATGGCGCTGCGGATACCTACCACCTCTAGTTGCACTAGTTTCCCCAAGCGTTTAAAATGGCCGCTAAGAACATCGGTCCTCCAGCTTACGCTGCCACTGTCTTGCGGTTCCGCGCAGGCCTGGCTCTTTCTTTCCGAAGATTTTTCAAGCACAGGCGTGGCTTAGTGGTAGAATGCTCGACTACCACGCAGAGGAAGTGGGTTCAAATCCACGCAGAGGACGTGGTCTGAGTCCTCCTCGGTCCTGGTTATTTTTCTAATATTTGCCGCGATAGCGGTTACGGACACTGGCGGCGGCGGCGGCGGCGGCGGACAACTGCGGCGCAAAAAACGGCCCTTGTTGTGATCTCATAACAGCTTACGCTGTAAAATGGGAGCCCAGTTTTAGGGAGACCCAGTAATAGCCGGAGATCAAGCCCACGACTGAACAAGGGCTATGTCAACTAGTACACCCCTCAGGTAATCGGAAATTGCGTCACTCACGCCAATTACTATGCTCTCGACGGGCACACGACTGCATTTACAGCCACACACTCACATGCCCGAACCATTTGTTTGAACATATTTCTCTGTTCATTTATGCATGCACGAGCCCACCATGACGTGTGACACTTTGGTTTCCGCAAACAACATGAGCAGTCAGGAAAACGTGTTACACTGTTTCCATTAGAAACGTGCCGCAAAGGAAGGTGTGTGATGCGTGAGAGGGTCATAATTTAGAGCTCAGTATCCTGTATATTCAGCACAATTGGGCCTATTCTGTATCAGTTCCACATTCATAAAACATCTTCGTACAGTTATCGCATGCAGAAAATTGCTGCAGAGGTCAGCACGTTCAACTACTCTACACAATATTATCCAACAGAAGTAATGTTTCACCATACCACCTATTTGCGAATAAAGAAAGGATTTTGAAGACCAGTCGATGACCATATTTCGCATACCATTAAAAACAGCTTGAGATTTCTTCCGTACAATTTGTACAGTTTCTGACCCAACAATACTCCTATGCCTAGCAAATTTCCTGTCACAGCTCGCCTCCCGCTAACGTGACGATATATTTAGCCATTTTATTGGCTATAAGGCGTCGTTAAAATTTCTAAAAAACTCTGCCCATCAAGCACTGACAGCGGCAGATGCACGTGAACAGAACGGCAGTCGAAGCAATAAGAACGAAAGCGCCGCACCTTAGCACAACGAATGCAACGGCTAAATAAACATATAAGATGTCAAAAAAGAAAACGTAAAGGGCCAGAAGCAGATTTTATTGATACGCGTAGCTGCGTCACTTTACGGCCATGTAACTTCAAAGGCATACAACTTTTGCAAAAGGTTATTTCATTTTCCACCTAGCATAACTATGGCCACGCTCTTTTTTTTGCGAACACCGATACTAGCTCAAGTGTCCTTCCTATCCCTGACTAAACAGGCTGCCATTCCTTTTTCATCCTACGCCATTATAGGATATATATATCAGAGACCGCCGTGCCTTTCATTGGACGATAGTTACACACAGAAACCTCCTTGCCTTACGGCAAAGCCTAAAACCATCGGCGCCATTGTCTAGTGTCATACCATACCATACCAACTCAGCGTGGCGCTGGACGCTGGAGCGCTGGAATGGCTTGGCATTCTAATAGGCCCTAGGCACAGAAACGCCAAACAATCCTAGAGCTATCAAACATGGTACCTGCGTCTTATTCATTCGTACACAAAATACGAAGAAGCGACATTGGGTGCACCATTAAAAAACGTCAGCAACCAGGATCTACACTAACCGATAGCCCATGGTACAACTGAGCTGCCTACCAATGCGCCTTATCGGGAGATGCCAGATGGCATTTCTGTTGTTTTAAGCCCTGAAGCAACGATATTATTTTAAGAGACACCGTAGCCCACGTTACCGGAAATTTCGACAACCTGGGGGTTCTTAAACGTGCACTGACCTCGCATATCATACACGGGCATCAACATTTCGCCTCCACCCAAATGCAGCTGCCAAGGCCAGGGCTCGATCCCGCGGCCTTCAGAGCAGCATCCAAGTGCCATAGGCACTAGGCCACCGGGACAGGCCGGAACACGCTAGAGGTCGCGCGAATGGACCATTAAACACAGTAAAACGCCCTTGCCGTGATCGTCCCGTGACGCACTCAAAGCTAACGTGCTTTTTTTACGTACTGACGCCTTCATTAGATACAAGAAAAAAAATTGGCCGCTTATCTGCGTGCTTCGCTGCAAATTTTGTCGAAATACAATAGTCTTCTGCCCGCCGTAAGATATGGACGTCATCTGGCAGCGCCGTCGCGAAACATGACCTTGTGCAAAATCCCTGGGCAACTGCCAGGTGGCAGCACCAAATCTTCGGCAGAGGCGTTTTTCGTGCGTAAGAAACACTAGGGTATTTAGAATTACGTATCTATGTATTCTCTAGTAACGGAACACACCAACTAATACGTATTGATGTAGCGTCTCAGATATGCGTAATATTTGCTTTTTGATCGACAATGTTCACAAGTATGAACGCAGCTACCAGTTCAAGATGGCTGGGCGTTAGGCAAGTGCTTAAACTTTGGCCGGGTGGCTGATTCGTGTGAGAGACAGACAAACAGAAAGACAGACCAAAATTTCTGCGTTCAAATATCCCAAGAAATACTGAGACATGTGAACCGAGGAGTAGGGTCACATTTATGGCTGTTTTTGCCTATCTATGTAGCCATTCCTCGCTCTTTCTAGTGCCCGACACGTACAGTGTGTTACACCGTGAAAGGGAGCACGCGAGCTCGTGGTCTGTGCTCACCGGCGGCTGCTTACAGCGCTAGAAAGCAGCATCGGAGAGGAAATGCGTCAGCTGTTGGTGACATCTACTGGCGCGCAGAATAAACGCATAAACGGGTGCGGCCGACAGAAAATTCGTTCCTAGCGCCCGATACTTGACGCGGTCGCCAATATACGTCGCAAAAAAAGAACTGCTTTTTCTTCCACTGGAAAGCGGCGCACTCAGTCGCCACGCAGCAGAGGCCACGCACTCACGTTTCAGACCGCACTGTACAGATCGGTGCATCGTTAAAGGGAACACGCGAGCAGCACGTGGTCGATATTCACCGAGCGCCGGTGTAGCCGGTGCGGCCGCGCATCAAAGGTAAGTGGCGCAGACGCGATGACAACATGGCGGAAAAAGAAACTAGGAGGCGGCATCACGTGATTACGCTAGTTCCGGCAAGAAAACCTCCTATGACGCCCGTGCGCAGTGCCTTTCGAGTAGTATTTCACCACACGTACTTGCCGGACCGCTCGCGGTTGTTGGGACGCGGTAAGCTTTAGTGGCGCTTCCCTGTGCATCATTCTACCGCTTGCCTACCACGTGACCAGGGTCCATTTCCCATGATTCTCTCCTTGAAATTTTTATGTATAGGCTTCCAAATCGCAACGTGGTGCTGTCACCTAGCTTTCTTCTTTCCTCCATGACTGACCCCAAGGGGGACGTGCCTTGCATGGTATATAACAGCGCTGAAGCCTGATTCACGAGCGATGCCACAGCACTCTTTGAAAGCGCGCCTACCGTAGGCTCTGCCTGATCGACCATATTTCGACGGAGGCGAAATCGTAGAGACCAGTGTACCGTTCACGATGTCGGTGCAAGTTAACCAACTTTAGATGGGCGAACCTTTAGAGCCCTTCAATATGGTGCTCGTCTCCGTTTGATTCTTTCGTACCCTTTCCCTGCCCCCGCGGATGCCGAGTCGCACAGCTGCAGAAAATAGCGCCCTGTCCTTAACCCTTCTTCTCCTGTACATTTATCTTGCTCAATATGGGCTAAGCCTACCTGTGCAATCGTTCAATCTATCTCAGAGCTTAAGGCAAATTTGTGCTGTGTATTTCATTGTACTGCTTACATTGCTTTGCTTCTTCTTGGCCATATTGACGTACATCTTCGTCCATCGTCCTACAAGAATTCTGTTTGTCTTATGCCGAACCTGTCCTTCGTCGACAAGGTCGGTCGAGCACCTTGTCTCGTTTTTGCATCAAACACGGAACACTGGACCGTACTTCTCGCCAGTTCTCACGCATGTCACGCATTCTCTTAAAATTTCAACTCTCTTTCTGCACGACCAGCTTTGCAATATTGCAGAATTCTATCTTGTTCATCGGATTCTATTGTGTTCGCGGTACGCACATCCGCTTAGACGTTTCTTCATTGGGAGAACAGGCTCTATGACTTGCAATGTTATCCAATGTCTGTTTTCGTATCAGTATATTTCGTATTCTAACCAAACTGTACATTGAAATTGTTACCTTCTAGAATAGACGGGTGTCATACACACTAAGTAGGATATGCACAGTCACGAGCAAATGTTTACAGAGCAGTGGGTGCAGCAAATACTTTTTTTTCTTTCTTGGCAACCTAATGCGTTAGCAACAATGGAGTGTCCCAGCCTTAGTGCGCAAGTTCGCCCAGATTAATGCACCGAAGCCAATCCAAAATGTGTAGCTGTGTTATATAGAACTAAATTGTTTTGCTGCCATAGTATTAAATTTAGCGCTAGTGACTGTGACTGCTATTGGGGCAGAACACTGACCTCAGTATATGAATTTTCGCGTTGTTCCTAATATCTCCCAAGATGTATTTGTACCGGTACAATGGCTCTAGGCTTACACTGTTTGTGGTTTTAAGATGATGTGCAGGGTTTACTTAAAAATAATGCAAACTTCTTTTTCATTCTTAACAGGTCGCAAACACCACGAGGTGCACGTTTGGGAATCCTACTTGCGAAAGGAATTTGAAGTAACCAAGAAGTATACCGGCTGTGAAGCTGCATTCAAAGCGCTCTGCAAACAAGGCGAAGAACATCGATTCCACGAACAGTGCGAAAACATCCTTCTCGTAGACCGTAGTTAGCTGTCAAGCACATTCAGATGACAATAGCGACCCAGCAAGGAAGCAATAAACTGTAGCTCATTTCCTTATGAAGCAAGCTCTGCAACATTAAAGAATAAATAAAGACTCACTTCTCTTAATTATGAAATCAAAATAAGCACAACAAAAGTACCGACTTCTTTCTTCTGTTAGCGGCGGTGTACTCTCGGTTTTAACTAAAAAAAAACTGCAGCATAACGTTAACCTCACTTTCAACACTGATAATCCGCGCTAAAATGAACCGAATGATTCACGAAAGGAACCCTTCTTAAGAAAAACAGCGATTTCCTTCTTCTTCCACTTTAATTTCTGTAGTATCCAAAAGTGTGTTAAACTCAGAAGAAAATTACTTGCATAGCAACGTATTTCCTTGATTTCTTGTGTTTCCTTCAATGAGCTCTTTAGCAAATGAATAAGGACGCTTCTATATACATGTAGTCCTATCGTTCAAGTCGTCATGACCGTATTGACTACAGCAAGTCAGACAAGTTATGGGCCGTCCTCGGGATCGCCCGCTCCTCTGCATAGTGCATGACGGCTCCATGGCGACAAGTGGCATACTCAACTGAATATATTGTTGCAAACGAAGATGAGATACGAGCGAAACACAAACTTTTACGAACGTATCGGCAGGTGGGCCTGCCTATAGATATATAACAGCATTGACGATGCGCCTCTTAGAGAACGACGGTTTATTACACCAAGGTTTCAGTCGGCGCCCGACCCTACATATGTATATATATATATATATATATATATATATATATATATATATATATATATATATATATATTATTTATTTATTTTACCCTCAGGGCCAATTGGCATTACAGAGGGGGGTGGGTTACAGAAAATAATTGAACAAGATTGAACAAAAAGCAGTGAATACAGTTAGATCATACAACTAAAACTCGTATAATACAATCTTAGTTAATACATATATAGATTAATACATCTCAAAACATGATTATACAATGTTAGCTAATACAATAAAAAAGCCTAATTATACAGTCATACAATGCTGGCTAATACACCACGGAACAAGTTATTATCATTTATAGTGACGATGTCACCGGGAAGTCTGTTCCAATCCTTTGATGTACGAGGCAAGGATGAATTGAAGAAAGTTTTTGTGTTGCATGAAGGGACACCTACTTTGTGATGGTGATCAATGCGGCGGGATATGTGATGTGGGCGAAGAAGTAATTGGTCATGCAATAAGGAGTGGTGATACACCTTGTGAAACAGTGTTAAACGAGAAATTTGTCTACGAAATGTTAAAGAAGGGAGCGCAAGGGAAGTTTTCATAGCTGATATGCTCGCAGTTCTGTTATAATTAGATAATATAAAACGAACGGAGTTATTCTGGACAAGTTCAAGGGAAGTTATTAGGTTATCATAGCTGGGGTCCCACACGGCTGTAGCATATTCTAGCTTGGACCGTATTAGTGTTTTATAAAGCTGTAATTTTAAACCTCACGGACCATTAGAAAAGTTACGTCGTAAATATCCAAGCATGCGGTTAGCGTTATTAATAATGTATTCAATATGCGGTGACCAGTTTAGATTAGTGGTGATGTGAACTCCAAGATACTTGTAAGAGTTAACAGAATCCAGAGGAATAATATTAAGATAGTAAGGAGGTGAGGCAGTGGAAGTTCTGGATATACGCATGATTTTGCACTTTTTAGTATTTAGGTCCATTAGCCATTTTTCACACCAGTTAGATATAGCGTTAAGGTCAGACTGCAATACAGTAACGTCATTATCGTTAGTAATTTCTCGGAAAATAACACAGTCGTCGGCATATAGATAAATGGTAGATGATATAGCAGATGAGAGGTCATTAATATAAATGAGAAACAACAGACAGAGCCTTGCGGAACGCCAGAATGGACTTCGCGGAAAGAAGAATTGTGACCGTTAGCTGTAACAAATTGTGAAGGATATATATATATATATATATATATATATATATATATATATATATATATATATATATATATATATATATATATATATATAACAGATTGCAAAAGATATATATATATATATATATATATATATATATATCTCCTTTGCTGCGACTTCGCCCACCATCGTAATGTCTGGTCACACTGTACATTTTCGAAGCGTGCTATCTAAACTACCCCTTTCGGGATTTGAATTTTTCTGATATCCACGAGCCTTTAAGCGGTGCGCTGCTTTCCATGCAGCCGAGTGCCATAAGCACTAGACCACCGTGGCCGGGCAAGCTGTTTATCGAAAAGACAATCATTAAGAAGTAACTTTATTAACCTTATGGCTAGAGTACTGCCTACTCTCACCTAGCTTCCACTGAAATGACGCCACTAATCGAGGGCCCAAACTGCAGTGTGCCCAATTTTGGCTGTTCAGATGCATTTAGCTTTATCATTAACGACGGAAGTACCGCAGTTGTTGAACGAGCCATTAAGGTTTTCTTGTAGCGACAATTCCTTGTGCACATAACTTTTTCCCGACCCACTGAATTCTCGGACTGTTAAGGCGAATGGGGTGCTCACATAAAATGGAGCCCTTTTTACAGCGAAAGCTGTATATGCCTAGGAGAAACGAATAAAAAAATTCACAGCATAATCACGGGGTGAATGATGATGAGTGGGCGAAGCTCCGGAGGGAATCATCGGTAAACCGTGAATCTTCCGTGTAATTCGCCCAGTCGATCATCATGTAAAGACGTGAGAAACACTGTATTCGAAAGCTGGGATCTCGCTTTTGAGGGGACGCTAGCACAAACGCGTTAGAAACGTGCAGTACACTCTAGTAAGGCGGAGAGGCCACAGAGTCTTACACCAGCTTCTTACACGCGCCGTAACGCGCTAGCACAAACGCGTTAGAAACGGGCAGTCTTTCGTTAATGTTGGGTCAACGTTGGTTGGGTATTTAGTGTCATCGTGGTGCATGTGTCTATGTGCGCTTCGTGGCGTAGTGGCTCTTGTAGGCAAGCTGTGGTTACGTACTGCAAATATTGCATTGCTCGCGTTTAAATATACAAAAGCTGCATCGTGTATTTGCCGTGTTTATTTGGGGATCATCATGGGAGCACACAAGTAGAACGAACCTCTTTCGGAGCGTTCGCAACGGTGGCCTTGGCTTGGCTCATTTGTTTGTTAAGCAGCTAATTGGTCGTTTTTTATTCTTAAGGGACAATCAGAACCCTTTTTTGCGATCTGTGTGCCAATTGCGTTTGTGTAAAGCCCTCCCTGAGTATATTATCTCCTCTGCGCATCTACCTGGAACCCTGCGAGGTTATTACAAAGAAGTGGTCCTCTCATATCAATTCCTAGTGACTCGGTTTTCTTTAGATTACTTAAGCAGTGTATCGCGTAAGAAATTATATGAAGATGTGGTAAACACTATTTTCGCTGTTCCTGTATATCGCTCCTTGTTCTCTTCCGGCCCGGTCAATACGTCCTGAAACGTGTTAAAGGAATGATCGTACAACCGGGGGTTAAAGGGACACTGAACCACTTTTTAAAAAAAACGAGATTATGGTGTCATGTTACGTAATTTCGTGCGGCGAACTCGAAAATCAAGTCGAAAATTTGCATAAACCAACGCAAATAGCTTTATTTTGCCGAAAACAAGCAACAGGCGCCGCGGCCCCCATCGCGAGTCTCGCCGCCGCTGTGATTGGTCGAAGCTCCATGACGTCATCGTCAGGAAGGTGACGACAGCTGACTGCGCTCGCCGGCAGGCAATGCCGTGTTTACCTGTTGAAACCGTGTAGTTGCTGTTAGTATGGCGAACTGTGAAAGTCGGAACGAGTTCTCTGTACATCCGTACATGTTCGAGCCGGTCGCTACTGTAAGGGCGTCGACTGAAGCGGCACAGGAAAGCGAGTCCCAACCAGCCACCTCCACCCGCGCCGGAAACATAGACTGGTTCATATAAGATGCATGTCAGTGCTTAATTGCACTCTAGTAAACTGTTACAAATGATACGTTCATCCGTGGATATCAAATTCGATAAGAAACAGCAGCATCGGCACTCGCTTTTAGCCGCGTATTGATGTTGATGCAAAACCTGTTCGACAGCACTTCCATGAGGATGTGTTAACATTTGTAGAAGTGCATAAAGCCCAACCATGTGTACCTGAATGAGTACCTCGTGTAGAAGCTGTGTTGCACATGAAGAGAGAGAGAGAGAGAAATAAGGAAGGGAAGGCAGGGATGTTAACCAGTCATGAGTCCGGTTTGCTACCCTACACTGGGGGATGGGAAAAGGGGAATAAAAGTAAAGAGAAGGAGAGAGGGGGAATGCCTACAGGGCAGTCCTATACAATATCATAGGCGCTCGGCTAGGCCAGATGCTTTTAGAAAGGCCAAAAGCGCTTTCATTGCTTTCTGAGCCGTTGGACCGTGAGGACGGTATTCTAAGATTGTCTGTTCACAAAGTGGACGATCATCGAGCTTTGTGAAGGACTCGGTCATAGGCAGTCGATGTTCCTCAAATTGTGGGCAGTGGCACAACAAGTGATCTATGGTCTCTGCGCATCCGCAGACAGCACACGCAGGACTATCAGCCATTCCAATCAGCGCAGAGTAAGCGTTCGTAAAGGCCACTCCCAACCACAATCGGCAAAGAAGCGAAGCCTCACGTCGGTGCAAACGAGCCGGAGGTCCGAGTTGCAGCGATGGGTTTAGCCGGTGCAGTCTGGTGCGCCTCGTGTATGGGGTATTCCACTCAGTTAAGGACATGGTTCGCGCAAGAGTGCGAAGTTGTCTTGCAGCGTCGGTCCTTGAGAGCGGAATGGGAACACAGCGGTCTTCATCGCCTGATGTCCGAGCTGCCTTATCTGCGGAGTCATTTCCACTGATACCGCAATGGCCTGGTATCCATTGAAAAAATATCTCATGTCCTTTTTCTTGTAAATTTTGCACAAGTACCGCGATTTCGTATGTAAGGTGGTTTTGCTCCACGTGTCGAAGAAACGATTGTATACTTTGTAGAGCTGATCTTGAATCACAGAAGATTGCCCACTTTGCAGGACTCTCAGCGTGTATAATATGAAGCGCTCCGCGGAGAGCCGCGAGCTCTGCAGCTGTAGATGTGGTGACGTGGGAAGTTTTGAAGTGCTGGGTGACTCCCATTCTTGGGATAACTATAGCACCACCGGAACTGGTTGATGTGGTTGAGCCATCGGTATAAACTTCTGTGCAGCCCCTGTACTTCGCATACATGTGTAACATGCTTAGTTGTTTGACTGCACATGGTGGTAAGTCCAACTTTCTCAGAATACCAGGGATGTTGAGGCAAACTTGAGGATGGTTCACACACCATGGAGGAATTGAAGCCTTTGTTGTAGGTGCATACCCTGACGAAAGAGAGACACGGTAGGTGAGGACCTTTGTACTGAATGTTGTGTCGGGTCGTTCCACTGGAAGACCTGCGAGGTGGTGATTAGGGGTCCGGGCACAGTGTCTTATGTGCACACGCATTGTTTCAATGGTTACATGCGTTCTGACATTGTGATCGCGAGCGATTGCTATAACGTCTGTCGACGACGCGCTCTTTGGCAGACCAAGGCATATTTTCAGGGCTTGGGCTTGGATGCCTTGGAGTGTATTCAAGTTAAGTTTTGCAGGTGTTCGCGATCACTGGTAGGCTGTACCGCAGGAATCCAATGAAAAGGACTCGGTACAGCTGTAGCATAGATGTAATTGACACTCCCCAGGTCATTCCTGCTAGGAATCTAAACATGTGACAGATTCCTGTCAACCGTTTCCTCACATAGTTCACATGGGGTGTCCAGGACAGATTTCTGTCAACAATCACTCCCAAAAATCGGTGACTTTTGCTATAGGGGATCACCTGCCCGTCGAGGGTTATGACGTATGGCGACATTAGTTTCCTGGTAAATGCCACCACAGCACACTTTTCACAGGCTAGCTGCAGACCTTGCTCACGGAGGTAGGATGATGTCAAGGAACCTGCCTTCTGAAGCCGCGCACGAAGCTGAAGTCGTGTCACAGCCGATGCCCATATGCAAATGTCGTCGGCATAGATAGAGAGCCGAACGGTGCCAGGAAGGATGCCGGCGAGTCCAATGAGCGTTAGATTGAAGAGAGTTGGGCTCAGTACTCCGCCCTGGGGAACTCCACGGCTACTGTAATGTTGAGAGGTTGGGCCATCCTCTGTAAGTATGTAAAATGATCGCTGCTCTAGGTAACTACTGATCCACAAATAGGTCTTGCCACCAAGTCCGACTGCTTCTAACGTGCTCAAAATTGCTTCGTTTGTTACGCTGTCGTATGCTCCCTTAACATCTAGAAACATGGCAGCAGATAATCGTTTGCGGGACTTCTCGTGCTCGACATATGTCACCAGGTCAATCACGTTGTCTATGGAGGAGCGACCACGCCTGAACCCGGACATCGCGTCTGGGTATATCTGGTAGTGTTCAAGGTACCATTCCAGCCGTGCTAGAATCATTCTCTCCATTAGTTTTCCAACGCAGCTTGCAAGTGCAATTGGTCGATATGATGCAATGTCTAAAGGCGACTTCCCAGGCTTAAGCAATGGAATTATGCGACTCGTCTTCCATTCCTTGGGAACCATGCCCGTCTCCCACGAGCGGTTGTATAAGAGGAGCAGCACCTTCCGAGCCTCTTCCCCTAGGTTACGTAAGGTACGGTAGGTTATATCGTCTGGTCCTGGCGATGACGAACGCTTACACAAAGCAAGTGCAGCTTCGAGTTCACCCATAGTAAAAGGGCAGTCCATGCGGGTGTCGCGTGATGTGGGTAGGTGGTCGGGCATCAAAGTCCCAGCGGAGCTTGTAAAGGTTCCAGCGATCCCCCTGCAGAAACTGTCTGCGATGTCTATCTCGCTGCACTGTTGGTGAAGGGACAAAGACCTGAAAGGGTGACGCTGCTGAGGGGTCCCACGGAGGCCGCGAACAGTTCTCCATATCAGAGACAGAGGTTTTCTTGGCTCCAAAGATTCGCAAAAAGATCTCCACCTTTGCGATGCAAGTTTGTCTAAACGACGATGAATTTTCTTTTGAGTCCTTCTGGCCAACCTCAAGTCATGTACAGACTTTGTACGCCTGTACCTACGCTCTGCGCGGCGACGAATTGCACGGAGCTTTTCCAGCTCGATGTCATATTGAGCGCGTGTAGGTGTTTTTGAAAGGGAGTGTGTAGCAGCCTGCAAGGCTCCCTTTATAGTGTCCTCAAGACTAGAGGTCAAGCCGTCACGGCACTTGTCTTCCATAATTGATTTGAAGGTCGGCCAGTCCATATGGTGAGAGCTGAGGCTTGAAGTCCATTAGCCCTTCAATCCTAAGATAAGTGGGGAGATGGTCACTTCCCCGCGTTTCAATGTCTGAGAACCACCTAAATTTTCTCATGAAGGAGCGTGAAACAAAGGTGAGATCCAAGCAGCTACTATATGAAGTTCCACGCAGAAAGGTGGGGCTGCCGTCATTCAACAAACATAATTCTTGTTCGGAAGCAAATGTCACTAATCTTCGGCCCCGCAAATTTGTGTTAGAGCTTCCCCAGAGATGGTGGTGAGCATCAAAATCTCCGGTCATCACCCATGGCTGAGGAGTCGCTGTCAGGATTCGGCGTAACCGCTCGCAGTCTAGTCGGCTGGAGGGCGATATGTAGGCTCCGACAACTGTGAAAGTGAGCTTGCGTCTCTTCACTGTTACACACACATATTCGTTTCCATAGTCGGGTGGCACCGGATGATGAACCTACGTAAGGTCACAACGCATGAAAACGATGACCTTGCTGCATTCTCCATGCGTGGCGGATACGAAACACTCATACCCTGACAGCCTGATATGAGTTGTCAGGGGCTCGCAGATGACGATAATGGGGAAGTGATTCGTAAAAACAAACTGTCGAAAGTCCGACATACGCGACTTTAGACCTCTGGCGTTCCACTGAAATATCGACGCGTTCCGGACATCGTCACGGAACGACGACGCCTGGCGAGCCATGATTTTAACGAAACCATTCTAATTTACCATGGTTATGTCATGGTGGGCCATCTGTAATATGTAGCGCTCCTTTCTGTGTGTGGATGTGAGCGTGGAATACTGATCTCCACTTTTTATGTAAGAATGTCGAATGGCAATAAAGAAAGGAAAAAAAAGCTTCGTGGCATAGTGGCTAGCGCCGGGCGTTCTGAAGTGAGGGGTCCCGGGTTCGATTTTCGATTCCCCGCTTCGGACAAAACTTTCGGAATTTTTTTTTTCATAAAAGTAGACTGACACGTACGGCGACGATCCAGGACACAGAGAGGCACTCGTTCCCCGCGCACCTTGGCACAGCCCGCGCAGCAGCCAATCGGAGAGCACCTGCACCGCCAACACCATCTAGCGTACCTTCACCCAACCGCCATATTGTACGCATGTCTATGGGACAGCGCCCTCTCGGAAACGAGACGAGAAATGGAGATGACGACACAGAATGCGTACAGCGCCATCTAGTGTATCGTCACCCAACTGCAGTTTGCATGCATCTCTATGGGACAGCGCCATCTATTGTATGCTAAGGGAGACGCTATTGGCTACGCAGGATGCATCGACAACCGAGAACCGCCCAGGTGATGCCATGAGGAGTTTCGTCCCTAAAACCGCGCGGCATCTGTGTCACGAGCGGTCTCCATTGGCTGTGCTATCAATTACGTCGTTCTGAGCGTCGTACCCAAGATCGCGCGCCATTGGCTGGGCCGTGAGTGACGTCGTCCATCCCTTCGCAGCCGTGGCGCCGAGCACGCGCGCATCAGTTTACGACTGAGAGCTTCCACATGGGTAAGCGACGGATCCTACGAACTCCCGACCAGCGGACAACTTTAGAAGAGCGCCGACAGTGGAAATGTGAAAGAGCTCGCATTCGCCTGGCCGATGCTGCAGTCCGGGCACAAGAACCAATCCCTGGAGGCCGAGTGCTGGCAGCAACTGCCTACCGACGATCCGGCAGCCTTTCAAGCCGCGCTAAATCGCGAACGGGAATGCAAGCGCCGGTGGAGGGCGGATCCTGCAAACCAAGCCGCCGAGTTAGCTCGCGATGTCAAACGCTTGCAGCAACGGTGCGCCGAAGAAGCGGCGTTGCGGGCAGAACAGCGTCGACGTGATGATTGCGGAAGCGCGTTCGCCGAGGCGAACGCCCGCTTTCGGCGAGAGTTTCTACAGCGGTACTTTGGCTTCGGCAGCGACGTCTGTGTCGGGTTTAACCCACTGCTAAATAAACACCGGGGCCGCACATTTCAGCTCCGCTGGTTAACCATTTGTACGGACTGTTTGGGCGGTGATTTTTTTTTAAAGATGCAACTCTTGACGATTCATTCGCCTGAGGTGTTCTACTACTTCGCGCGTTGCTACTTCGTGTTTTTACCATCATGTCTTTTATGCTACGCATCTTCTCTAATGCCCCAACGCAACGTTGATATGCCACCTCTTGGTAGGGGTTACATTTACGGAGGCGTACTCGTTTCGAATCGCGAAACGCAGTTCAGTGCAATTCAGTGCTAAACCAATGGCTCTTGGTGATATCTATGGGCCTATCAGTATAGCTATGCGCTCATCTGTCTACTCCGCTCCATAGCGCAGGTCCCTGACTTACAAGTCGCGGCGCCTTTATAAGTTATATTCTACGAGTCAGATGCCACTTGATGGTGCCGTAGCCTTCAATATACCGAGATGGGCTCCCGGCAGTCGAGTTTTCCATGTGCGACATCAGCGTCAGAATGCACAGCCTGGCGGACAGAAGAAGCAAAACTGGGCAGACTGTGGCCGGACGACACGCAAACGCGCCGCGCGCGTCTCCAACTCTATAGCAGCAGGTCTACGCAGCGCGTTCCACTTTCTTTTGTTTTGTTTCCTTTTAGACGCGCACTCCAAACCTGCAGCAAACTGTTCGAGAGGGTGACGCGAGCGTGCGTGTGGTTTTCTTTGTAGCAAGTCCGAAAAGCAGCGAAGGAACGCGCGCGTCGCTCTCGCCCTGGCTTCCGCCATGTGCGCATATGGGCGAACGCGTGCGAGTCTCGTAAGCGCACCCCAAGCGGCCTATGTCAGCGAAACTGAGGCGGCCGACGAGAGCAACGTAGCGCCCTCAGGTCGGTCTACGGATGCGGATACCGTCCCTCTAAACCTTTATCATCAAGCGATGAAGAAACCATAATCATAAAATATTGTAGCACCTATATAGCCCATATATTATATCTCACTTGGCGTTGTAAGTTGCCGCGTTTAGAGTGCACAACATGGCATTTTCGACTGGGTTCCGCTTCATAAGTTTCACATATCCGTACCTAGGCGAGTGCACAACGCAACCCGGTGACAATCGCTTGTGCAGTTACTAATACGAAACACCAAAAGCTTATATAGCAACTAAGACAAGAGGTGAAAAAAAATTGGCAGATCCCACGTGCAGTGGGAATCAAGGAAATGCGAAGCACGCATAAGGAACATAAAACGGATTTGCATTGTTGTCTCGCTATACCGAGTTTGGTACATATGAAGTTAACGAAACGGCTGCAAGAGCACCATGACTGTGGCATGTACACCATGCCGATCATACACGCATATCATGATTCTAACGTTATGACTTGTTATTTACGTTCGTCATGCAGTCGTGTTGTGTCATAGCATTTTTGGTATACATCCCTTTAAGGAAACGAGTGGAATGTAGATCATGCCGCTAATGACGTGCATGTCGCGATTTTCATGTTATGAACTCTCATTTATGACCGTCATGCAGTCATGTTGCGCCAAACCAATTTTCGTATAGGCTCCGTGCAGTCGAGTTTTCTATGTGCGACATCAGCGCCGGAATGCACTGCCTGGCGGAGAGAAGCAAAATTGGGCAGACTGTGACAGGGAAATACGCGAACGCGATGCGCGTCTCCAACTCTATAGCAGCAGCGACCGCCCGTCCCACCTTCTTTCGTTTTATTTCCTTTGAGACGCGCGCTCCAAACCTGCGGCAAACTGTTCCAAAGGGCGACGCCACGAGCGTTCGTGTGGTTCGCAGCACCCCGGAAAGCAGCGAAGAAACGCGCGCGTCGCTGTCGCCTCGCTTTCCACCGTGCGCGACTGAGCCGTCCGACGAGAGCTACGTAGCGCCCTCTGGTCAGTAGACGGAACCCATACATCCCATTAACGAAACGGCAGTATAGCGCCAGGACCATGGCATGTAAATCATGCCTGTCATGACACGCGTGTCATGATTCTAATGTTATGACCGGTCATTTACGTTCGTCATGCTGTCGTGTTGTGCCATAGCAATTTTAGTATACTTCCCATTAACGAAACGTCTGGCATGTAAATCATGCCGCCCATGACATGCATGTTGTGCTTTTCATGTTATGACCTGTCATTTACGCTCGTCATGCCGTCATATTGTTGCATACCAATTTTCCTACACATCCCACTAACGAAACGGCCAAGAGAGCACTAAGACCGTGGCATGTAAATCATGTCGCTCATGACATGCATGTCATTATTTTCATGTTATGACCTGTCATTTACGGTCAGGATGCAGTCATCTTGTGGCATGCCAATTTTCGTATATTCCCGTTAACGAAACGCGTGGCATGTAAATCATGTCGCCCATGACATCCATATCATGATTTTCATGTTGTGATCTGTCAGTCATGTTCGCCATGCAGTCATGTCGTAGCATACCAATTTTCGTATACATCCCATTAACGAAATGGCCAGGAGAGCACCAAGACCGTCGCATGTAAATCATGTCACTCATGACATGCATGTCATGATTTTCTTGTTATGACCTGCCATTATGTTTGTGATGCAGTCATGTTGTGGAATGCCAATTTGCGTATATGTCCCATTAACGAAAGGCGTGGCATGTAAATCATGTCATTCATGACATGCATGTCATGATTTTCATGTTATGACCTGTCATTTATTTTCGCCATGCAGTCATGTTGTGGCATACCAATTTTCGCATATCCCATTAGCGAAACGGCCAGGAGAACCCTAAGACCGCGGCATGTAAATCATGCCGCTCATGACATGCACATCGTGATTTTCATGTTATGACCTGCCATTTATGTTCGCCATGCAGTCATGTCGGGGCTAAAGTCCCTAGATCTTTTTTTCCGTTTTTAAGTAGCGACAACTACCTCCTCTCCCGACACCCTCTCGCTCAAAGCCAGCGTCGGCAGCCATGTTCTTCCTAAACACGTGGAGCAGAGCACGCGCGCGCAGATAGCGTCCGGCCGTCAACATACGCGTTCCTATCAAATATGATAGTGGACGTGCCATATGCAAGGAAACGCCTACTGGAATGCGCATGTTTCTTTGACGTTCTCTCACTGTAGCATTCAAGTAAACGCTTTAGGAAGAACATGGCTGCCAAAAGCAACGCCGACCAATCAGATGCGCCAGCGGCACATCAAAGCTTTTCGCTACTTAAAGAAGGGGAAAATATCTAGGGACTTTAGTTGTGGCATACCAGTTTTCGCATACATCCCATAAGCGAAACGGCCAGGAGAGCCCTAAGACCGCGGCATGTAAATCATGCTGCTCATGACATGCATATCATGATTTTCATGTTATGTCCTGCCATTTATGTTCGCCATGCAGTCATGTTGTGGCATACCAATTTTCGCATACATCCCATTAGCGAAACGGCTAGGAGAGCCCTAAGACCGCGGCATGTAAATCATGCCGCTCATGACATGCATATCATGATTTTCATGTTATGACCTGCCATTTATGTTCGCCATGCAGTCATGTTGTGGCATACCAATTTTCGCATACATCCCCTTAGCGAAACGGCCAGGAGAGCCTAAGACCGCGGCATGTAAATCATGCCGCTCATAACATGCATATGATTTTCATGTTATGACCTCTCATTTATGTTCATCATGTAGTCATGATGTGGCATACCAATTTTCGTAAACATCCGATTAGCGAAACGGCCAGAAGAGCACAAGATCGTAGGCGGCTAGATAGATAGATAGATAGATAGATAGATAGATAGATAGATAGATAGATAGATAGATAGATAGATAGATAGATAGATAGATAGATAGATAGATAGATAGATAGATAGATACGCTCAAACTCGCCGAAGTTCGCCGCATTTAAAACAAAAGCCAGCAAACGTGAGAACACCCAACTAACGTAATACAACTCCAATGTGTTCGGTACGACGTATCAATGCGCACGCATCCTTAGTTGTATGAAAGCAGTACTGTTCTTATTTGTATTACGATAGCAATTATTGGACAGTCTCATCGGGATTTTGGCGTCGCCGACATGTCCCGTATAAAGTCCAAATTTATAGCAACCCTCCGCGCGTCGTAGGTTCTACCCGCGGGCAAATGCCCGCGAGTGGGGGCGACGAACACAGCTGAAGCAGAGATCAAACGAGTCCGGCCCATATCCGTCGCTTGAAAGAAGCATGCGATGACATCACGCCTATCGAGACGCCTGCCGTCGCGGCGGAGAGGAAATGCCTCGCCCGTCTTTAACGAGCATGAAAAGACGCAAGCGGGGAAGAGGGGGGGGTGTCGCTCGAGCAGCACGTGTGAACTTCGCACGGTCGCCACCGCTGGCGCGCGCGCTGTCTTGGCGGTCATCAGCGGGCTGCTACTAAACCCTTCTGCGTACGTGCTGCGCTCTCAGCGCGAGGAGACTGCGAAAAGTGTCCGTGGAGCCGCCGTATTCTCTTCCACCAGCGCTTTGTACAGTTACGTGAGATCGCATCCAAAAGACTTGGCTGCCAGCCTCACTTCGTATAACATTACAATTTCTTGCTATCGCATTCAGTGCTTCGTCCTTCTGGTGTAACTAACTTTTTCTTAACTAAAGAGAAGTTCGGCGTCTCATATCACATTCAAAACCATTCCTTCTGTTATATTCACCCTTACTCACTGAGGCACAGAATTATCATGCGGTCATATCCAGTTATGCGAAGTCAATCCTAATGAAAACGCTAACATCGATACGCACTCTTTAACGCCTGCTCCCTGTGGAACGCTCTCAGTGAGTGATACCATCCACTTAACGCAGGCCTACAAAGTATGACCAATAGTAAACGTAACGTGGGCACTTAATGGGCTCTTCTTCGTCATCTGTACATAATCATCGTCACACAGATTTCTTCTTCATCGATTGTGGGTTGTCACCTTGAATCTCATCTATGCTTTGGGCAAGGCCGGTTCGCCGCATAATCCAGGCCTAATAAATACTCAGTGGTCACTGCATTGTCACAAGTGAACGGTGGAGGTACTGTTCGGTCCTCGGTCCTCTGCCACGCCGATCTACCACATGGAGCTCTGATCAGGTCGCCGATTGTGCCAGATGTCGGCCGCCACGTCGCAGGACGCGCCAACCAATCCTTCTACACCCGCCCTCTCGGCTCCGGTCTCAGCAACCCATACCGGTTTTGTTGTCGGCGGCCACCAGCGCGACCCCCGGCCTGTTCGCTGGACTCCGCGCAGAGGACGTGGAGTATCGGCTTTACAACTACGATACGGTGAGCTCAGCCAACCGCTGGGACGATCCGCTCAAGCTAAGCCACGTCGTCACAATATTTTATTCGAAAGGCGTGTTCAGTCTTGCTTGAAAAAAATAAGTCTTGTCCTCTTCGTAATGACGATCAAGATAGTGATCCGTGCCGGCTTGCGCGCTCCTACACAAGTGGTGTTATTGCCGAAGTAGCCAGCAGCCCCAGCTCGCAGACTGCGCCAGCGTTAAAAATGATCTACGATTCTCCAAGAAATATAATCCCGCTGAGATGACCGCAGCTCACCAGGTCAGTCGCTCCAAGCTCGACGACAGAGAGCAGCGCGAGTTGACAGATCGGTGCGAGTCGACACTTGTTACACGCATTATATAAATACGGTGTTCATGACTCTTCATATCACACGTGCAATGGAACAGATTTCAGAACAACATCGCCTCAGCAATATACCTAACCAGCAGCTGGCGAAACAACGGCCACGAGGAGACCGCCTTGCTTCAAAAGCATCGCTGAATGCTCCAAAAGAAAGTGTGCTTGCGCATGATATGATATTCTGTGGCTCGAGAAGTCCAACTGCCTGGAATCTGTATCTCCATCTGTCAGGCGCACATTCCATCGACGGTCACGCTTTCGCTACACTTCGTACACACACGGTAAAATAAAGAAAAAAAAGACATTGGAGCACACCGTCAGCGCCGATACAAATTCGTGCAACACCTCAGGCAACCTGAATCACAACCGCAGCGGCACGTTAATTCCATACAAGCGGCTCTGAAACGACCTAGAAGCGACAAGCAAGCAATGGCGGGCGAATACAGCACTAAATTCAATTTGCGTGGTTTCACTACCTCGTAGCAACGTAGCCAAGGACACGGTCATGCGGAGAGTTCGAGGTTCATATGCGCATGCAACTGTCATAGCAATGAATTCAAGTTCACTCGAACTTACCGCACAATCATTTTACACGTGCCGTCTGGTCCACAATGTTCCATGGCTGCGCTTTGCAAAAATAAGTCGGCAAAAGTGACAAGACAACAATAAAGCCGCGGCCGCCGCCCCGCCAACCACTCCCACCCGGAAACACTGCATGCATGTGCCGGCAGTGTTCTTGCGCCCGCCTTCGCCGTAGCGACGTCGCCACGAGAGTGACGAACAAAGAAGTAGTGCGTTTTGAATTTTAATGCGCCGAAATGGGAACGGAAATTTACGCGCCCTTTATAAATTGCGGATAATAAAGGTGCTATACCAGTTATAATATACATAACTGATATATTTAAACGTGAATATTTGACAGAAGTCTGTCTGGTTGGGCAGGATAATGATAGTTGATATAAGGTGACACCAACCCCAAACGTAAAAAGATTTTTTTTTGTCGGCCTTTCCTGAAGAAGTGGCCAAGCTGGCCTCGAAACGTCGGATCTTTTTTTACGTTTGTGGGGCATCCCTGAAGAAGGAGCAAAGCTGGCCTCGAAATTTGGGAATGTCTTACGTTTCTAGTTGGTGTCGTATTATCTCAACTGTCGTAACTGATATATTCTACCCCAAAATAGCATAACGATGCGAGGTATATATACAACTTCAGAGGACGCGGCATCCAGTTCGCGCGGTCGCACCGGCGGGTGAGTGAAATAATCACTAATTTATCTCACTGAGTGGAGTGAGAGTCAGCCTACTCTTTTGAACCAGAAAGGGTGAAGAGGCCCACTAACTCTTAGAGATTGTACAATGAGCCCTGCAGGAGCAGGGAAGTAGCATAACTCTTACTGCAGGAGTTCCAGTTTTTAAATAATGTATCTGATTGATTTGTTGGGTTTAACGTCGCAAAACTATAGACGCCGCCGTGGAAACGCCCCGGAAATTTCGACCAGCTGGGGTTCTTTAACGTGCACTGACATCGCACAGTACACGGGCCTCAACATTTCGCCTCCGTCGAAATACAGCCGCCGCGGCCGTAATTCGATCCTGCGAGCCTTGGATTAGCAGCCGAGTGTCATGGCAGATAGTGTATCTGTTTGCACATTATACACGCTAGCTTTATAATGCGCGACAAGTTTCTGTGAGTTGCATGGTTAATTAAATGCTCCACAACCCCGCAGTTAACGGCGTTAAACTTGCGTTTCAGAATGTAAGCGGACTTCATCAGACCGGTGTTCTGCCGCCCCACTTAAACGATGCCACACCGTCTTCGCAATCCAGAAAGTACCAGGAGCAACGACAACGGTACAGTATAGAGGATTCATTTAGTTCAGACTTGGTAGGGACGTTCGAGGGCCATAAACATGGAATAAAGTCGGTTAGTTTATTATTCGAGTTATTCTTCCAGTGAAATATTGGCTATTTATAGGCATAATCTTTGCGAATATTCTGATATGTCAAGAGCACGCAAATCACCAAGCAGGTGCCGTAAATTACGACAGATTTTCTAGCGTGAACAAGCTCGCTTAAGCAGTGCGACACCCTACATGGCTCGGGGGACCGGACTTTACCATTGATTTGTGGGGTTTTACGTCTCAAACCCGAGTTTACCAGCCATAAAGCAATCGCCGGCACGTTTTCAAAAGAGAATAATTTGCTGTTTTTGTACCTGAAGCTTGATTCCTTGTTTTCAGCCTGGAAGGGAAAATTCTAAGATGCCAGCATCTTCTCGTAATTGTGGAAAAGAAAGCTTCATATGTTTAAATCTTTTGTTCGGTTTGCTTGCGTCACCTTTAGCTGAATACTCGATTCGCTGTCGGCAATCGCTCTTGCGCCACAGAAACTGTACTATGTGAAAACCCGCGGTGACTGAGAAGAAAACAACGCATACAAAAATGAGTGCTTATGACGTGTTTACGTGTCTCTGGTTACTGTCACGGTAACCATGCGGTCTAACTATCACAGAAAAAGTGCTCGAACTTCCGAGGCAAACCGTGCTACGCACAAAATTGCAACGATCCGCAGAAGTGTGTCCCGACCAACTTACAACCGCTGTAATGCTTTCGAAATGGCCCCGCCACGGTGGTCCAGTGGTTACGGCACTCGCCTGCAGATCCGAAGTTCGCGGTATCGAGTCCCGGCCGCGGCGGCTGCATTTCGATGGAGGCGAAATGTTGAGGCCCGTGTGCTGTGCGATGTCAGTGCACGTTAAAGAACCCCAGGTGGTCGAAATTTCCGGAGACCTCCACTACGGCGTCTCTCATAATCGGAGCTGGTTTTGGGACGTTAAACCCCACAAATCAATCAGTGCTGTCGAAATGAACCAAGACTGGCTGTCCGTCATCATACAATATACATAAGTTTCTCAACAAAGCAACCATGATTTTCGCTTCCAGGAAGGCGTTGTCACAAAAAAGAGCGCCCACTTCGTTGAGAAGCACGACATCGCGTCAGAAAAGCCGCCCCGAATTCAACCATGCACGTGAATAAAAGCGGCGCCGACAAAAAACCACACCTCGGCAGCGTCACGCAACGCCTTGCCGGAAACCCGCAGAATGGGCTTCTCGTAGTGCATCGAAAGTTTCAGAGCTCAGCATGGCGTAATCTTTCCGCAGTGGTTGAGCGCTCGAAGTCAGACAGAAAGAAAAGCGAGAGAGCCCGTGACAACGCTAACCGCGATAGTCGAGGGACAGGGACGCTGTCGTAACATCAGGTGACCCGCGTCAAATCCTCCAGAAAATCAGCCGAAGGAAATTTAGGGCTTCGACGAGCAGCTGATAGCAGTTGCCAGCAAGGCTTCAGCATGAAGCACTTCGTGGTCAGGATAAGATTATGAAACGCGAAACTGCTCCGCGTCCGGGACTAATCGATTAAGCGCAAGATGAACAGCCCAAGCCCTAGCTATCCCAGCTGTGGTAAGATGCGTCTTTGTGCCTGAATGAAAAAAAAGTCTATTGAAGCTTTTCATTATATTGTAATGCATACTCTTGTATGCTTAGTGCTGGTAGATAGTTCCCATGTCGTGCTGTAACCCCCATTTGTACTGATTTGTATTCTGATAAGCCACGTTTATTCATGATTGCGCAACTGAATTTTATCGAGAGTATACTTGTTTTCCTTTGATAGCTCTTGGCTCTGACTCGGTCTCTGAACCACACTGGCATTTCGGCTAGCCCATCAAAGTGACCTGAAAAGAAATTGCCCAAGTTTTCGTGGAGCCTTTCGGGGAACCGATACGCCCGTTCTTAAAATTTTTCGAAGCATTGCCTTCCGCTCTTCTGTAGCACGGGACTGGTGACAGGTGCCTTGAAGGGATATATAAATAACTTAATTCCTGCATCTCTCTCCCTTACCTGCGATGAACGATAAGTACGGTAATCGCCACTGAGATATATAGGTAATAGTTGCACCCTCGACTAAAGCACGCCTTTATTCGCTCTCTGAAAATAAAGACACAGCCAAAGTCTGTCACTTTCTCTGACTGAAGCCCATTAGTGGCTGTTTAAATCCACTTTTTCACAATAAAGGTTACGAAAAGAAATTGGCACCTTCAAAATAAGAATGCCTAATTCTCCTTGTTGCGCCTCGTGAACATTGCGTGTCACACCTGCAGTGTAGGTAGTGTAACGATCGGAACGCACTGAATAGATTGAACATGTGAAGCAGACAGCAACAAAGTGTCTTACTTGCGCGAATTTCTCTCTCAAAAAATGAGTGACCCTATTTTTCACTCCTGGCGGCCCCATGCCGCCAATTTCCCACAAGGGTGGGTGCCTTCCCAAGCGTACGGTATACCTTCGTTATATGCCGAAGCCGGAAGCGCGCTTGTCCTTATATTTTACGGATATAGGTACACGGCAGCAGTGGCGAATGCCTCTCTTCCGCCTACAGAAGTGGAGGATGCTCAACTACTTCAACAAGGCTGTGGTCGTTAAGGGGCGCCAGGGGACTTGCCACACCCTGATGGGGTCACCTTTCGAGATAAGTACAAGCAAACAGCCGACCGCCAGGAGTCTACTCCACCCGTTTTTTTGGAAAAACCTGTGCGTGTCCGGGCGGCACTGGGTGTTGAACCCGGCGCCTCCCGCACTGGAAGCGGACACTCAACCATTGATGCCATAATGCCACGACCTCTAAGTTAAACTTCATGTCCTTTATCAACTGGCGGTGAAAGACCACGTGCGGTGAGTTACCGCACATGGTCCTTCACCATCGAATCATGCGCTTCTCTCAGTCTTTCTTTCCTTGCATTTCAAGCTGTGGAAATGTGTTTAGCAAGGTTAAATGTTGGGCGTGTTAATAACCGTTCGTGTTGAAGCCTCAAACAGCTCACAAGAGAAAACGAGGGACATACCGAAGGTAACAAGTAGACAGGACTATACTGATAGTCCTGTCTACTTGTTACCTTCCATGTGTCCCTCGTTTTTTTTTTCCTTCTTGCGCGCTGCTCGAGACTTCAACATGTATGGAAATGTGGCTGCGCAATCAAACCTCGCAACTTCGGGCTAAACTTTCTTACTTTATCGCACACAATCGTCATCATGTAGCAGTTCGACATACGGTAAGAATGGGTCGAGCGCAAGGGATGAAAGAAGCGCGCGCGCGCGCGCGCCATTGCCGCACATTGGGATTCGCATAACTGCTACCGTGTAGCGGTTTAGAAGTGGTCCAAGGGCAAGAGTTGGTCGGCTTTGTCATCTTGCGCGACACCAAGCAGCTCGACGACGTAGCACGCTCAATCAAGAACACCTTCACAGTTAAAAGCCTACGTGTACAAAGGTTCTGAAGACAGAAATATCTCAAAAATTAAGTTACTTGCATGTTCACGTTAATGAAACGAGAGGTTAAAATGGGACGAATGCAATAAGACATGGTATGAGAGAAGAAGCTGTTCCTCCTTTGTGATTAAGGGCCTTCGTGCTGGCCGCTGCGCTCGGACGAGTTCCAACAGGCGGAGGCACAGCGTGAAAGGAGAGCACAGGGTGTCCGTAGTAGACGCACAGACGTGCTTTACATACCGTGGCGTAGAGAAAGTGGTACGTGTTTTTAATACTGGTGTCACACGCGCGCTTCGAAGGCGGTTTCGATGGCCGTCGAGTCGATAGTCTATCGACGCTCGATAGTTTATCGACTCGACGGCCATCGAAACCGCCCGTGTAGCAGCGCAAACATGACTTTTGAGTCGATGGACCGTCGGTTCGAAGGCCTTCGAAGCGCCCGTGTGACACCACTATAAGAGGGTCGATACAACCAGTATCTTCCAAGACATAAAAACAGAATCAGTTGGCGCAATACGAGGCTATGTACTCGTTGTAGTGTGCACTGATGCCGTAGCGGGTGCAAGCACACGCTGTTGATGGGGATGTTATTGCTCGATGCCACACGACAATTATTCTAGAGAAACTGTTTCGAAAAATCAGTAATCACCTTTGACGCGCCCCCTTAATTTAGCCAAATGAGGCGTCAAACTAGTTTTATTGAACAATTTATAGACAGGAGGAAGGGAATGAAGTCCTCGTATATGTAGAGCCCGAGTACAGACTAATAATAATTGACGGGGTTATATTTGCCGAAACGAGCGGTGATTGTGAGGAAGCTTCATAGCTGAGGGCTCCGTAGTAATTTTGACCACCTGGAGTTCTTTAACGTGAGCGTACACCTAAGTACACCGGGGTTCTTTGCATTTCGCCCCCATCGAAATGCGGCCGCCGTGAGCGGGATTTCATCCCGCGACCTTCGAAAGCCGACATCTAGCCGCTAAGCTACCACTCCATGTGCGAACACTCACCGCGATTGCGGCGAGCGAGAGAAAATGAATTTCTACAGCCGCGTACATGAAGTGGATGGCCTAGAGGGTCTCGCTCATTTTAAGCTAGTCTTTTTTATTTATACAGAAGCAGGCAGAACGACACATTCGCGAAGATAGCCACGAAGTCAGAGACGTTGCAGGCGACGTCGCTGTCCGTGCAAGATGACGCCCGAGTGGAGAGGTTCGAAACTCCAAGGTTGGTGGCCTTCACACAGAAACGTGTGCTCATGCTTTCTTGAGCACCTAGCGTAGGCTAATTTTTCCTCAACTAAAATGCTTTCATTTCTGACAAATCCGGATGAATTTCCTCACAGCTTTGCGCTACAAAAGGTGCTATCTTCAGCTTTCAAATGCCATACGGTGTTCACGTAGCCGAAACACAACTAGAAGAATTCCTCGTTGCATTCCTCGGCGCTTTTTGAGGTAGCCACTAATTTATTATCACTGCAGGTTTGAATATTCGTCAACACTCGAACAAAACAACCACAAAAAATTACTCGAAAGTTTATTTTACTAGCCTGCTAAGTCAACTTTCACTGGCCCCAACCCCTTTATAGCGCCTTTATGGATGTTTTCGCAGTCTTCACGAAACCATTGGTATTCAGTACCGTTACTGCAGTTTCTGAATTCCTCTTGACAGCCATGGTAATTCTTGCCGTAGGAGTACGTCCGCGTAAGAGCGCTTTCCAACACGTGAAGCTCGCACAAAATCTCACCTGTCGAAAGAGAAGGAACTCGGGAAGCACTGGTTTTCCTGTAATATATCCTGAAACTTGCCTATATCAGTCGATAGTGACCTAGCGAAAATATGGTCGTTGGGAGCAACTTTGCAGCGGCGAGGAGAAAGTCAACAGAAATTGATCCCTCGCTCATACACGTAACTAGCATGGGCGTACTACACTTTCTCATCTTTGCGCATTACACATACTATTGCCAGAACTCCACAAAATGGAAAAGACATGTTCCTGTTCAAGGTCTGCTTTCTTCATATCTCCGCGTAGGGAAGGTGAAAGGTTGTTTCTACAAGACGTTATATGTTACCAACATTGACGAGGCCAACTACCGGGAGCTACGGACCACAAACGGAAATGCCTGTACTAGATGGGCCTCTTCTCTAACAAAAAAACGAGCTATCCATGAACGGGGTACTTCCTTCACTGGTCACAGAGATTACGGACGTCCCTGTGCAAAATGTCATGCGAGGTCACTTTTTGCCATTATTTCACCATTTGATGGCTTCTCCCAAAAATTACATTCGACACGCCATATTCTGCCCATACTCTGGTTGGTTTAGTTATGTGAAAGTGTCAAAGAAAATCACTTTGAAGAACTAACGATGAAGCCGCGCACGCTGACCCCGTGCTTGCAACTCAAATATATCAGACTGATATAAGAACGCGTTCGATTTAGTGACGCATACACTGGGATGAAGCATTGGTAGCAGCTCCGTTATGCTCGTATAGATGGAAGGTCGCGGCACATCCTGACATCGGCAGAGCAGCTCTTCGCTGTGTGCGATTTCGCCTGACCGTATGCTGACAGAGCGATGAAGTGAACGTAAACACCGTCCGTAAGGCGAAAGGACGGTTCCATCGTTTCGATTGAGCGCGTGCGGCGATTGTATCTCCAGAGGTTCAAGATACAAAGCGTCACTTCCGGTTTCGTTCCTTGCGGTTATGCTCGTGTTCATCCAATATATGACATGGTTAGTCTTTGCCGCATGCTCTGCTAGTGCGTTTCATGACACTCTTGTTTTGTCCACTTCATTCTCATGCTGACGCACACGCTGTGTGAAATTGCCTGTCTCTCCGATATAAACGCAATCGCATTCCGCACAGGGGATCTTGTACAACACACCTGTAATTGCTTCTTTTGGCAGTTTGTCCTTTCCGCCGACAAGTGTCTGTCTGAGTTTGCGCACTGGCGCTTGAGCAATCTCGACTTCGTATTTCCGTAACATGCGTGATAAACTCTCGCTTATCCTGGGCACATAAGGAATAGCTAGGAATGCATGTTTTCTTCTTTTTGACACTGGTAGGCTGAAAGGGGGCAGCCAAACGATTCTGCACCCCATTAATAAACACCGGAGGGTGACTACTTGTCGAAAGGTCCTCCCAGACTGTCTCCAAGTTACAGGTCTTGCGGATTCGTGCAAATGCGATTTGCACGGGCTAACAGGGAAGCAACTACTGACCTTTTGTGAACATTTTGATGTACGGTCTTGCAGTTCAGGCACCTGAAAGTGCGAGTGCCCCTCCTGTAGGCATTGACAGAGAGCGCTCCGTTGTTCCTTTTAACTAGCACGTCCAGAAAAGGTAGCATTTGGTCAGCCTCCGCCTCCGCAGCGAACTTAATAGGACTTTCTTGACTATTTAGATGTGTGATAAAGGCGTCCTAAGCAGAGCGCTTGACCACACAAAAGCAATAGTCAGCGTAGCGTAGAAAAAGCCTTGGTGGTGGGCTGAAAGAAGCGAGAACAGGATACTCTAGCCACTCCCCGCTCTTGCTTCTTTCAGCCCACTACCAAGAATTTTTATGCGCTACGTTGACGATCGTTTTATGACAGCGAGCACAAAGAGATTATCATTTATGTTACTCTAAAGTAATAATAAAACGTAACTCGCCCACTCCTCCCTCCCATCAGCATTTCTGGTGTAGTGTGGTACAGCTTCGCTGTAAGTTCACGTTCGCAGGACAGGATGGCGGCCAGTTTTGTCTTTTTGGTTTCTTCGTGCACTCTTTTCTGCTCACGTTCGAGATGGGTAATGTTTTACCAAAGGGAACTCCTTGGATATTATCAACGTAGGTGATGAATAATGGCATGTAATTGGCAGCCGACATAGTCAAAATTATAACTGTAGGTGAATTCAGTGCAACAATCATAACTTATACGCATATAATCACGCTGATTTCGTAACTATGAAAACGTTACGCAGTTTGTCGTCGTTTTCCTCGGCTGCTTCATTTGGCCGCAGTAGGGATCCAGTTTTTTTGTTTTTCTCTAAATAGAGAAAGTGAATGCACGGACGTGGCAGTACTGGGCCACCGTGTAACACAGGCTGTCAATGGCGTCACATGTCTGCTCTCGCTAAAGGATGTCGGAGCCTGTCACCCCTACCCTTTTGTGCACTGTACACTACCACATTGATAAAATAAAAAACTCACTTTTCCATACGATTATGAAGACAGCACATTTTGCTCCGCCATTCCATCTTGCCAGTTTTCTCAGAATCCATTGATCGTCTGAAGAAAAGTGAGGACAAAGGGGTGGGGCCGGTGAGTAAAGAGGGGAGAAAGCTTCTCATTATTGGGACCAATTAAGTGTGAGCGCAACGGACGTTAGTACTGGCTGTATCGACACAGGTCTGTGAAGCTCACAGATAATCGCTCGAAATACCGCCACGTAGGCGGCGTAATGCTTACTTTCAGTTAAAGAGGGAGTAATTCATTACACAGCATAACCTTCTGGGCCTACTCGCCTGCCGTACACGTGGTTTTCACAGACTTTCAATCAATGATATAGCCCTTAGCAACGAACTTACGACGACGTCCTACGAAAAGGTAAACAAAAGGGTTGCCCAATCACGCTTAATTTTCCAATGGTACCGCGGTGTCAGAAGCTCACAGTAAATATCCGCTATACTACGTGGATATTATTTTCCTACTTTTAAAAGAAAAATACTGCGTGCGTTTCTTGTAAGGATTACAGCGTCTTCCCTAAGACGAATCGTCGAGAAGTCCATGACTAGTTACTTCTGTCGAGCTACCCAAACATCTCTGTGTGATAAAGGACCAACGTCAGCCTCTTCCCGCAGTCTCCCGAGAACGCACTTGCACCGTTCCCGAGAAGGTCGAGTGGATGGCGGTGGAGCAATTGGGACACAATGTGTTCCTCCAAAACCTAAATATCTGTCAAATTTGCCACCACAGCTGCGGTAAGGCGGGAAATATGCCGCCACGACGACAGCGGCATGAGACGAGCAGCCTAAAACCTCTGGACAGCGTTTGATTCTCGGAGGTGTGCTTTTTTTTCTTTTTCTTCTTTTTCCCGTGCAGATATGTCTAAGTCAAGCCGTATAGCGAAAGTAGTTGTACGCCATTTCTGGGAAAACAAACTCGTACAGGATTTTTATTCGAATGCTCATCATTACTCCGGGGCATGATACGGTACGCTTATGGCGACCGCCGGTGTGAGTAGAGGATGTTCAATTACAGGCGAAATATGTGAGACGAACGTTCCACTTATATGAGCGTAAAGCTCAACTCGCCACTGCAAACGCGCAGGGTGTTTTTTTTTTAGATGCGAAGCAGCTCTTAGACTAGTCTGTATAACGCTGTCCCTCCCACAAAGT
>CM023487.1:43443696-43478225 GCA_013339685.2 Hyalomma asiaticum | reverse complement strand
TCTCAGTCTGACAGCATCGTCTCCACATGCTGTCTGATGCCATAATGAACAGTGACGATTTCTTGTGTCTGGTAATACGAACCGTTCCTTTCTAAGTGGAAAATCCACCTGTCCACGGTGAATTTCCTTCTGACTTCCAAGGTAAGGCCACGCGGTTCTCAAACGCTTTTAGCTCGTTTCCATACACACATAGCCCGCACGGAAGAAGTACCATGGCCGGCATACGTAGACTCGGAAAAAAATATATATTCGATCGCGAGCGAATTTCTTGAGGCGTTTGCAACGCGCGTTTGGTATTGAAACAAACAATTGTCGTGCTGCTCTTCCGTTCCACCAGCAGCTTGGGAGGAGCCGAAATACGTGGAACTGCTGAAATTATTTCCGCTGTATTAGACAGAGTATTTAGCGGCAATAGACTCGAGAAGAATCTAGCACGTAAATCATCGCAAAATTCGAACTAAAACGTAAACGCTCACTGCAAAATGGACGATCAGGAAGACTGCGCTGGAATTATACTGGCAGGGCCGGCGGAAGTGTCGGGACACGGCGCCGCTATGCGGCGGCGGCGCGCGTAGAGGAAAAGGTGGGCGGAAAATTTGGGGCCTGACGAGCCAGGAATGTCGATGTGAAGGAGCCGTTGGTGTAGCTACTCCCCAATTAATAGGTTTATTTTAGGTGCGCAATGGACCATCCATACACGTACCTCATGGGAACACGATATTGACTTCTTTCCGGCTGCAAAGCTGAATCTTGGGTCAGCATGCGTTGAATTTGGTAACGGACGACAACTCGTTAAAAGTGAGTTTTCATGGTGACGGAATACTGCCAGCACCAGAACCTGATTGTACTACACGAGTAGATACTTCAGCCTTCGGTATTTTACGCACTCCCGGTATTTTACAAGCTTAGCCAATTTTGAGCTCATATTAATGTGTATGGTCGTCACTGTAGTTGTTCCATCGCTAGAGTCTTCGCTTTTCCTAATTTGCTCACTAAATGCTGCCACTCACGTTCGCGGGAAATCGTTGTCTAAAGAAATCCCGGTATACTACCTACAAAATATTTGGCGATGAGAATATGCGCACTTGCATGATGCCCCTTGGGTAATGGCTCGTCTATTGTTGCCTACAGCGTTGTAGTACCGTTCTGAGGGAGGGCTAGAGTACTGAAAGAAATGAGAGGTGTCACATCAAGGATGTCTTTTACCGCTGCATCTACACTGTTCGCTATTTTTGGTGTATGTTCAGTGCTTCCCGTCGTAAGGGGGTCCTATGCGGGCTCCCGAATGTTGTGGTACAATTCCTCAGAGGTTCGTTTATGTCTCCATGCGCTGCAGTAAGATGATATCACGACCTATACTTTGGAACAGGGCATGACGATATGCACGGGTGACCTCTCATCGCATGCGTTTGTATGAAGTTGCAGGATACGCCACAGTATGTGCCGTAGCACTTTGGTTAACACCATTTGTCCTTCTGAACGATTGATATGTTTGTTAAACCTCGCAGCGTGTTCTGTACAGTCCACCACAACACTTTCGCTGCCATCAGAATTTAATTCTTTTCACACTTCTAAACTGGCAAACCCATCATTTCCGCTGTTTATCTTTATCCTGCCCTTACACGACGGTGGTTCACATATAAGCCGATTGCTGTAACTCAATTTTATCAGTAATTGAGCTTTACTTTCATTCTCTCCTCTTTTCATCGATGCTGCATTGCAAACGTAAATAAAGTATTCAGGGACTACGACATAGGCAAGGTAAGTCACATTCACTTTCTTCTTCTTTTGGCATCACTTTCCGACAGCATAGAACGAGGCTAGACGAAAATTCGCGCAGGCTGGGCCAACAGATGCCCTTCATCTGAATTAACTCCATAGCTGGTGTTTCGTGAAGTCACATAAGAGGAGGAACTTCTATATAACGAGAAAAGGTTGAGTGATACACAAATAAGCCGATGGTATAGTACCGTGTGGTCAATCTTTCTGCAGTGCCGACGTATGATAGGTAAATGTAGGTTATTTTTATGCCACACCGGGCGCTGTGTGGTGCAAGGTTTAGAATCCTTCCGGAACTTAGACGACCGCGGGGCAGAAAACCCTTTCTTGAATTCGGTGCTGTTGTCCTTTTCAAAGTGCCGAAAATACCGACAGATGCAAAAATGCGGCAACTTCCCCGCCACGACACCTGTCGAAATTCCAAGCTGTCTGTGGAAACCTTCTAGGTAAAATGTTTTTGATCTCTAGATTTATCTAGTGTGCTCACAGCCTCTTATCCACCACGATCGTACTTGCGCGCACAGGTGCCGCACATCGGTTTATTACAATTAGTATGAGCCCCTCAGAAAAGTACGAGCAGTTTTCCCGGTATTTTGTACTGAAAGTACCACAGGCTCGTTAATATAAGCTTATGGCCATATATTATTTTTTAAAATATTATAATGAAGCGCCAATACCCAGTGTTTTGATTTAGAATCGTCGCTAGAGCACATTCATACGCTTACCGCACGTTAGATTTCTACAAACCTGGGTGTATTGATTGCTTTCTGGGGCTTGAAGTCCCAAAACCACGATTTGATTATGAGAGACGCGGTAGTAGAAGGTGTTATGTTCGGCGGTAGTTCGAAGGACAGAGTAGGCGACGGCAACGTTCCTGTAGAAACATCTTCGTATTCACGGATCACGCAGTAAGGGCGGCGGCTTTGTTCTCGCGACGCCCGGGTCGGTATTTGCTGTGACGTACACAGCTGCACAGCGGCGGGTACATGACGGGTGACAGGTGTCTCCACTGTGGCATCGTAGAGCATTTTCGGAAGGAACGCGGCATCCGAGAAAGGAACAGAAGGGTGGCTTGCAAGAGTAGCGGGGGCTCGCGGTCGAACTAATCTTTTGACCTTTATGCGCGCTCGCCTGTTGCCAAGGGGTCGCCCGTTCGCTGGAGATGACAGCGCCGTAGAAACGTACGGAAGTGCTTTTGATGACAGTACACCTCTCTGGCAGCCCTGTTTAAACGGCGGCTTGGATGCATGCCGTCAGGTAGAGTTTGAATCTAGCCCTGCTGCGGAGTTCTGCAAACTCATTAGAGGATTAGCGCCAGATATTATCTTTCGCAGGAGCTCGGTGCAGCGAGCAGTTCGAAGTGTGGGAACGGGAAGGCGTAGCCGTAAGCTCTGGCAGAGAGAGTGAACACGGGTTTTATTGGTGAAGTGCTGCATATGGGATGGTCTCAGAAGGCGGCCGCAGAAGCGATCAGATGTATTTAACGGGAGAACAGAGAAGACAGAGGGAAGGAGGAGAGAGCATAGCGCTAACTCGGATCGCAGACGCGACAAAGTGGACAGAGGACGAACTTGGCGCTGCCTCTGATCGAGAGATGGTGAAGTTTTAAAGCTTGGTGTTTCCCCTTTTGAGTGGAAACGTTAAGGGCTAGGAACGAACCGCTTGGTGTGATTTGAGTCCAGTTGAATTCCGTGACGTCTGCTGAGAGTACCGGCCAAGTTTTGTAAATAGTGTAGAATCAGTGTAAGTAAACCTGCGTGTTTTGCAGTGGGGACATCTTGGCCCAGACGCCGTCCTTCAACATGTCACCGCGGTCATAGGAACCATCGAGAAGCAAGACCATTCGAAATTAACTGAGGGCTTCGTGAATTACGACCCCCTAGGATTATTTAACGTGCACTGCCACCGCACAGTACACAGTCGTCAACACATCGCCTCTATCGAAATGCAGCTGCCACGCGCGGTTTCAATCCCGCAACCTTCGGATCGACAGACGAATGCCACAGCCACTAGACCATAGTAGTAGGGCAGCATGTGTGATAGCGTAATGGTTATGACACTTGCCTTCGAGCCATAAGACCGTTACGGCCCGCCTAGCCACGTAAACTGCCTTTGTTTGTTTGATTTATTTATTTATTTATTCTTACTTTCGTGATGACCACTCTTACAAATGTTGGCCCTCTCTGTCCTACAGCTGCGGCGCGATCGTCGTTGAGCGAAGAACGCACGTCTTGACGATTGATGATGATGATGATGATGTTCGGTGAAGGAAAGGAAGCGAATTGATTCAGCGCATGTCGGGAGCACGGCTACGCGTCCGTGGGGGTAGGGCAGAGATAGAACAGAGAGAAAGGCGGTAGTGGAGGGCTCCGGAATTTTTGACCTCCTGGGGTTCTTAACGTCCAATGACAACGCACAGTAAGCGAGCCTCTGGCATTTTCGCCTGCACTGCAAAATGCGACCGAGTTGGTCGGGATCGAAGCCGCGTTTTTTGTGTGGCAGCCGAGTACCATAACCACTACACCACCGCGGTGGACTCGCATGAAACGCTTTATTGGAAGAAAAAAAAAAAAAGAGGAGCGATAGGGAGGGGGGAGGGGGAGTCGAACCGGCGCTTGCGGGCGAGCACGCGTCCGCTCGCGGGGAGCAGAAAAGTATGACGATTATTGGTATGTTCTGCTACGGTTGTTGATGAGAAGGAAGTAACAGCAACAACAAGAACAATGACACTGACAACGACTACTACTACTACTACTACCACGGCGACGACGACGACGACTACCACGACGCAGGTTAGACTAAGACAGCGCTGTAAAAACAAATACGTCTGGGAGACTGACGCCAAAATATCTCAGTGCCGCTCCTGCACAGAAAGTGAGATAATTTTGGTGAAATGAAAATCAAACAATCTTTGTCTGCAACGGTATTCGAGCCCAGGCCTTCCAAGTGCGCGACATCTAGGCTTATCGAACGCTGCGATGACTCCGTCAGCCAAGCTCAATGCACGTTGAGTGGCGACCTTGTAAGCGAGCGAGCTTTCTAGAAAGAAACAGTTGCGAGCACTCCGCCATAGCAGCTTAAGTTTTTGATTGTTCTACTAACGTTGCGTGCACGACACGTGTATTTGAGCAGATTCCAGATCATACGCGTGCATCAGCGACAACACTAGAATGTACCGGGACGCACACCTATAGAACGCTACGCGTTTTGCTGCTGATCAGTTTTACCGATAGTGCTCGCCTCTGACGATGCGCAGTAAAAGCACTTTTCTTGGGTGGGCACAGGTTCCTTCAGTAATGGTCCGTGTTCTGCGTCTATAATGGACAGCTCAGACGCGGCAATACACTTGTATTAGTCCGCAACTGCTTTTGGGGCGTAATAATGAAGTGTCACGAACCAGCGCGCTTTAAGCATTGTTTGATTCAAGCTCGCAGCGTGCTTTTGGAAGTCGGTGCGTAATTTCTAGGAGTGTTGCAGTCATGGGCACGTTACCAGTAAAAAGTAACAGTGTTACAGTTACAGTTACCAAAGCCATAAAAGTAACTATGTTACAGTTACAGTTACTCAGCTTCCAAAAGTAACTCGTTACAGTTACAATTACTGTTAAAAAGTAACGTCGTTACTTTTCCGTTACTGTACAAGATTCTTACACCGTAAACGAAATTATGTAGTTCTTTCAACGGAAACGTATGAAGGGTGTGCGGTTAATTGAAGTTGCTCGTAGCAAAGCGCCAGATAAAAGGAATTGAATGGGCTCAGTCAAAAGCCCATCACTAGCAATCGTTGCGAACGCCTCATTTTCTGCAACAACTTTTTTTATTGATTGTCGGGAAGTTATTTACAAATATAAATGGCATATCCTACGTGCAGTGGGAATCAAGGAAATGCGAAGGATGCATCAGGAACGTAAAATGGATCTACATTGTTGTCTCGCTATACCGATTTTGGGCACATATGAAGTTAACGAAACGGCCGCAAAAGCACCAAGACTGTGACATGCAAACCACGCCGCTCATGACACTCATGTCATGATTCTAATGCTATGACCTGTCGTTTACGTCCGTCATGCAGTCGTGTTGTGCCATAGAAATTTTGGTATACACCCATTAACGAAACGCGTGGCATGTAAATCATGCCGCTCATGCAATACATGTCACGATTTTCATGTTCTTAGAACGCGTCACCCATGGTCGTCATACATTGTTGTCTCGCATATCAATTTTGGTTTTTATCAAGTTAACGAAACGACTGCAAGATCACCAAGACCGTGGCACGTCAGTCATGCCGCTTATGACATGCGTGTCATGATTTTTTTAATGACGTGTCATTTATGTTCGTAATGCAGTTATTTTGTGCCATACCAATTTTAGCATACATCCCATTAACAAAAAGGCCAGGAGAGCACCAAGACCGTGGCACGTAAATCATACCGCTCATGCCATGCACATCATGATTTTCATGTTATGGCCTGTTATTTATGTTCGTCATGCAGTCATGTTCTTGCATACCAATTTTCGTATACATCCTCTTAACGAACGGCCAGGAGAGCACAGTCGTAGGCGGCTAGATCAATATATGTGCTCAAAGGCGCCGAAGTTTGCTAAGGAATGCCTCGCATTTAGTACGTTGGGACAGCCTGATGCCACGAAGCACTGCTGTAAGCTCGTAAATGACATGGGAGCTCAACCTGAGACGCGACAAACAGGATAGGCCCCTTCGAGCCATTGCTGCCGGCATTTTGGGAAGTGCTTTTTGGAAGTGGCGCCGCACCGGTCTGAACGTGTGCGAGGCATTGAAAAGCGTCTGTTTCTAGGTGGTTTCCGCGCGGGTGGTCATAAAAAAATGGCTGGCCACGCAAAAAAATTAAGCATGCTGCACTGGTCTCTGAAAACAGTGACTTTGGTCACTGAGGCCGACCATACTGCGGTGTCGCGCACGTTCTGTGCATGGAGGCGGGAAAAGAACCCTTCCCCGCCCTTTTTTGTCGCCGCCTGGCGGTGCTTTGCTTGCCTTCGTACAAAAAAAAAAGTCATTTCTGATCGAAACACGTCAGGCACATATATATAAAAAAAAAGAAAGGCCGAGAGATGTCCGTGTCCTGCACAGCATCGCGATGCAAACGATACACCGTAAAAGCATTCTGCTAGTCAGATACAAATATATCTTGCAAATTTATCTAGATGCAGAGGTAGACATAGTCATAAATAATTAAGAGAAACATTGCGATAGTCTTGTGTCGCGATACTTCCGAGCCCTGCTTTTGAAAAGTGTTCCTGTCGGATATTTTTTTTTAAAGGAAGTAACTGTAACGGTATTTACAGTTACAGTTACCGTGTAAAAAGTAACATCGTTACAGTTACAAGTTCCTTTAAATTAAAAGTAACTAGCTACAGTTATAAGTTACTGAAAGAAGTAACTAGTTACCGGTAACGCGTTACTAGTAACTAGTTACTGCCCAAGACTGGTGTGTTGTCTGTTGTCTATGTTCCGGCGAAGTATGAACTGTATCACGTGTTATAATGTACAATTCCATGATGCTCACGGAGGGCGTTAGCATGTTCAAAGCATGTATCGCTAAAGTACTTATTTGCAGCGAAGCACATCAATTCGCTCAGTGCTGCTGTTGCTTGCAGCTATAGAAGAGAAATAATAAGTTAGAAAGGCGCTGTTCACTTTAATTTCAGAGACTCTGCTGTATGAATTTCATCAGTTAATTTTTTCTTATGTGCAGCTGCTCAGTAAGCAGGAAGACCTCGTCATGGTGGGCGCTACTACAGTGCTAGTTGACCCGAATAAGGTCAAATGCTTTTTGGCGAAGTACGCCGGTCATTATAGTCACAGCTACCGACGACTCGTGCACTACAAAGAACTAGCCAGGGTGAGTTCGTTAGTGCCTTCTAAATGATTAAGGACTGTATTTTACATGCGTGACGCTTTATGGTCTCGCCTTGTCCGACGTGACCGTCGCTCCTGTCGCGTGCTCCTCCTTCATGCCGAAACCCGGGAAACGCAAGAGAGGCCGCAACCCCCTCGGCGAGCGCGGCATTCCTGTGCTAACCGCGCTTCTTAGACGCACAACGAGAATCTCTGAGTTGCGTGTGCCACGCACTCTCTCAGTTTTGACAGTAGTGGGGCTGCTTAGCTGTCCCCTTATCTTATAGACGGGCGGCGGTGGCGGTCGCTTCTTTCTTTATTCGTATGAGGCCGTTACTTGAAACTACTCTTCGAGAATCATGGCCTGCTCTTACAAGCGGTGTCTTTTAAGCCAGCGCGTGTGTGCGCTTCTGTGTGTGTATTTGCGTGCGTGTGTGAGTTCCTGCGCTAAAGAAAGATGCCCGAGCACATTGCGGCCGACCATCGAGTCACGAAGCACCATAAGCAGTCGCAGTGTCAATCTGATGTAGACAAGCATATTTATTCCATAAACAGACCGTTGAAGATCCCAGACACACTTCTCATGCCTCCAAGTCTAGTTTCCGGCAAAGAAATCACCGTCGAGACATCCCCTGAAATTTCCTTACCCTGTATATGCACATAGGTGCGGCCACGTGCGTATGGCTCGTGTTCACGTTTACATAAAATTCTCGCTAAATCTCTGCCTGCTTCGTCAAACGCCTTATTCGACCTCATATCCATATTTAGTACTCCGCAGCAGGACAGGGTATCAGGAGATGGTCTGCAAACACCTTTCTTTTTTTTGCACGGTAGAGACCCCGTGCTGCTGCTAGATGTTTACAGCCGCTGCATACTTGAAGAGCTGAAAAGAGAGTCGAGCTGGGGTGTGGTAGTTCGGGAACGTGTGCAGAAAGCTAGAGAGCTCACATCCACGTACATCAGAGTGGCCTGATAAATGGAGATAAACCACTTCGACAAGCACCAGAAGGACTTGGTGTTTAAAAGAGGGCAACTGGTGCATCTTAAGGCTCTACTATCTGCGGCCACCAATACATATCATCCTACACAGAAATTGTCTGTGCGAATAGCCAACAAGAGTATCAGGCAAACAAATGCCGTGACTGCCGCCGCAGGAGAAAAGTGGCCCAAAGTTCTTCAATTTCTAGTATTCTGCTTCAACAAAGAGTATCATGACACGGTCCACCAGACACCATTTTTTGAGGGGGGGGGGGGGGGGGGTACGGTAGAGACTCGGTGCTGCCATTAGGTGTTGCTTACAGCCGCTGCGAACTTGAAGAACTGAAAGAGTTCATATATGGTGTGGTAGCTCGGGAACGCCTGGAGAAAGCTATAGAGCTCGCATCGACGTACATCAGACTGGCTCAAAAAATGCAGAAAAATTACTTCTGAAAGTACTACAAGGACGTAGTGCTTGAGCAAGGGCAATTCTCAAGGCTCCACCGTCCTGCGTGAACCAACCTCGTAGTACACCGGGCATGACAAGATACCTAACAAACTGTCGCGCCCATGAACTATGAGATAGAACTGTCCGACAACATGGAAACCAATCTTGCCCATCTAAAGAAACCGAGACCCTATATGAGCCCAATCTTCAAGAGAGAGCAAGCCGAGATGGAGCCTACTTTAGCGTCGTTCTACACCGGGCACTCACGGGCGTGCCCCGTGTAGAATAACCATAAGTAACCCTACGCGAAATTAACTGCCAGTGCAACACGTACTGGAGGTGAACCAGCGAAGTTTAAGCTAGCGTTGTCAGCGTTTTTCAATGGCTTAATCCCGACGATTACAGTTTTCCTCAAACAGCGGCTACGTCTTGGTGCTGCTATGAGGATCCACGTGGATTTCTCATCAGATGCCGCACTCTCGGCTTCACGTTATCGCAGTTATGTAGTATTGGGCTGATGGCAAGAGTGGGTAGAGCGCAATACGAGTAGTCATTATATTCAGATCAAATGAGAACAAATCTGTTTCTGTAACCTCTATTTTTCTACCATAACCAAAATAAGCGATAACTGAGCTAGCACTGGTGAGCAGAAGCCTATAGGCTTGTGCAAGCGAGGGGAAAGTACGGTCATTGTATTCAGTCATATGACCGTACATCGCCACGTTACAAAAATATGGTAGGAAAGGGCCAAGGAAGGCTTTTAAAAACCCAATAATCAATGAAGTCCTTCCCTGTAGATGCTCATGAGGAATATTGTAATGGCGTTAGCGTCGGCAGCGTCGGCAGCGCCGGTAGGGGGCGGGGGGCGTGCTGTGTTAGCGCCAACTCCAGGAAGTTTTGAAAGAGGTTGTCCCTCACCCCTCCCGAAGCCAGTGCGTGTGGTTCAGAGCCTAAAAAAAATGCTCTATAGTGCACGCCCAAATATAATGTAGGTTGCGCTGTGACCCTGCTGTATTCTCTGTGCAGACTTCGGAGTATTTCTCGTGGTATGTGGTAAAGATTCCGACACCAACGGCGGCAGACACCGACCATACCAAACTCGGTCTGTAACGAGCCCCTATCAGTTTATGCTGAAAAAGTGCCAGGCCTGCGCTGAGTACCAAGCACAGTCACGGCGCAAGCTAGACTATGCTGTACATCACCCGTTCTCGTATCTTGCTCTTCTTCTGTTACTGCTTTTTTGCGCTTATTCGTCTTCCCTTATTGGGTTCCTTTAACTTCTTCTGTTACTGTTTTTTGCGCTTATTCGTCTTCCCTTATTGGGTTCCTTTAACAGTGGGGCTCTTTATAGGCCCGCCATGTCTGCCGTTGCCGATATCTGCTGTAACGCAGATGGAAAAAGCGGACCAGCTCTTTCCCGTTACCCTCTACGCACACCCTTGCCTTCTGCCCACTGCTAGTATATGACTGCTCAGTTAACTGCAATAATTACACGCACGGTAACAGTAAGAAGGAGCACGTTGATCTGAACACCGTACATGCACCCCTCAAACTGATGATCTATGGCAGGTCTGTCTAAAAATCTACCGGTTTTGTTAGGATATTGACGTAAGTTCAAGTGACCATCAGGTGAGGACCCTCAGGCCCTCCAGGATAAGTCGACATCTGGAGCCGCAGCTGATCATCGTAGATTTTGTTTACATAATAAAGGAAGCGTAAATTTCGGTAGCGTCGTTTTCGGTTACGCATCCTTGAGCGTTCTTTCGCTCGCTTTAAACAATGCGTTAACCCTAGGTTTCTTACTATAGATAGCTACTGAAGCAGTCATTGTCCACTTGGGAAGTTGCCGTGAGTGCCGCCCCATAGTGAAGAGGTCAGCCCCGCCTCAGGTTCTCGCTAAATGGTGAAGCTATGAGGCCAGCTGAAGTGCGTCATCACTTGACCTCAGGTTCCCACTCCAAAATGAACACAATTTAAAAGAATGAACATGTCATCAATGAGCTTCATTGAACGCCTTGGAAGTTGGCGTGTCTTCTCCTCAGCGTCGAGCAGTTGACAGTAAACGCAATGCCTCGCCCGTAAGATGCACGTGCACGCATGGCCGTGCCAGAGGACTGCACAAAGCAGCCGCGCACTGTAACGCCACAATAGGCGATCTGTAGATTGTAACAGAGGTCAAATTTATAGAGTCCGCTTCAGGTAACACCTGCAGCGAATTGGTTTTCGGTCATACTTCACGATACCCGGACACAGCAGCATCGCAGGGAGTCAGAGGCGAGACCACACAGTTCGCCTGCAGCCGTTAAGGATGATCACGGTGCTATAGTCGCTGGTGGCGGCCAACGCATGGCATACAGCGCATCAACTGTTTTCTTCAGAGGAGGTGCAGAAGTCTTACAGTCTTACAGGGTTAGAGAAGTGAAGTCTCTCGGAGAAGTCTTACAGAGCTACAGAAGAGAAGCCTTTCAGAGAAGTCTTACAGAATGTGTTCGATGGGGAAATGGGGAAGATATGTTTGCGAAAGGGGTATTGGCAATTTTTAACAGCTAAGGTGTTCAGAGTCGACGTAAAACCGCATTAGTAGAGTTAACAGCGGAGCTCTCATGCAGAGAAGAAAAGCGGACCCCCTCTTTCACTTGTCCCACGAACCCCACTCTTACACGTCAGCATGCGAAGGACACAATAGAAGGACATAAGAAAACAAACCAAGGAAGAAGAATATAAAGAAGGAAGGAAGGAAAGAAGAAAACACAAAGGGAGGCCGGTTTGCGCAGAAGGGAAAAGTGGATCCGCGCATGCCTTCTACCGACACCATTTCTGTCAGCACACTGCTACATGACAGGAGTAGTAATAATGACAGTGCGACATGATAATGATAGTGAAGAAAGAGAAATAAGAATAGAGACAAAGCAAAGAACGGTTCGGTTTGTGCAGAAGGGAAAAACGGACACGAGCTGGCTGTCGTCTTACTACCAACACCCTTGCCGTTAGCCCACTGCTACACGATATTGATAGTGATGATGCTAATGATGCATGACTTACATTGAACTTGACACCCTTGCCGCGGCTTTACTGTCTGCTCGGATGTCACATGCGTGAAAATGGCTTTACGGCTTTCGAGCTTGCCTGGCCAAAGAAAAAACAAGTCTTCAGGGGTCTTTTTTGAAATCTGCCTTGCGCTAAATATTCTAGGCCAAGAAAACAGTCATGAACCGTCCCGGTGAAAACTCGTCCAATGTTGAGGAGCGATTGAACAGCCACAGTTGCGTCGTTTTTGAACTCCACATTTAATAACATGGAGTATAAAAATCGCACGTCGCCCACATCAGGAAGAACTGATTGAAGTTGGTTATAGATGCATGTTGTTGAAGTACCGTTCTAGGCGGATGTAAAAATTGTTTCTTAATAAGTGAGGAATATAGTACGACATGTGATATCGTTAAAAGAACGTTTGCCTCTACAAGTAAGATATATAATTTTTCGCACAGTGACGTGACAAGCAGGAATTCGAATTACCATGTCTTGTTGCCTATTGAGAGTGCAAGCGATGGCAAAATCTCTTATTACTCGATTTTCCTTTTCAGAGTCACTGGCAGCCGAGGTACGTTTTTCTGTGGTATTCATTTACAGCTGCTATTGGCTTCGAGATCGAGCATAATGGGCGCCTAGAGACACACGGACGAAGTTCCCAAGTGCGGATGGCTCTTAGTGGTCGTCTCCTTACTACCACGCCTTTAGATGTGCGCGCAGGTCATGCATAGTCTCCATGATGTTCGTTCCCTTTGCTGCAGCAGTGTTAAGTGTTTGCATATGTTCTTATCTAACAATAGAAAAGTATTTGGCCTTGCGCTGCAGTGTTCCCTGTTGACAGGATCAGTGACTGCTTGTAAATTAGGAAAGCAATCTTGAGCGGGCTAGTCGTGCGGGCTTCGATTTAATTTAAATTATGCCATTTAATCACATGCAAAAGAAGTTATTGTGTCTGACTGGGTTGAAAGTGCGCAAGATCGCACAAGCGTAGCGTGCTATTTTATCTGTTCGCCGTCTAAGTTAACGGTTGTTAGGTACGGGTAGACTAATGTATGTGGTAGCCCTATTTTTTTATCGCGTGTAACCATACTGCTTTACACGAACGATCAACATTATGACAGCCCCTGACACCACTCACCATAAATCGATGCTGCGCTTCTGAAGTTGACATTTTGCAAAAATCTAAGCACATTATTTTTTGCTCCAGAGAAATGAAACAGAAAGCTTTTGCAAGTTTTGTGCTTGTAAAGAAATAAAAAAATGTCTATAGCGTTACAGGTGCGCAAGTTTCAATGAACCATTTGCAATATTTATTCCCATGCAACGTTTTTTTTGCATACATTCCCTGTTTTTCACCTTTTTCAACGATCTGTTCATTTCTCACAGAAAGGAGGAGGTGATGATCACCCAACAATGGCATGGAAACGAAAACGTAACTTTGATAGGTGAGATTTCGCATCATAATCACGCCACCTCTCTATAAACCAAATAACCTTGTGATGACTATTACAGGAGTTGTGAAGCGACGAATTGCCATATAATGCGCGTGGTTTAAAGAGTTCATGAGTTTCACTGTTTGCGGCACATAGGTCGTAGAGTGGTTGTTGAAGCGATTTAATCGGTAAGGCCGTTGCACGTTGCTTCGGGGTCGACTAAATAGTTCTCGAAGGTCATGACCCGTGTGGCTTACTGCGGTCCCCTTAATGAAGGCATCAAGCAAGATTGCAACGGAGCCAGTGGACACTCGGAAGCTTAGTCGCCAGTCTGAGCGGATGTCGCTAGTGAAAGGTGGCAGGGTTTTGTTCTGTTTCAATTTAAACTAAAAGGTCGTCGGCTTAGTGCTTGCTTTTAATTGTAGCACTAGCTTGAGGACCTCGTCACACCTTTCACAGACTTACCATCATAAGCGCACAGGTGCAGACAGTATTATGTTCCATTTAAAATTAGACACGGGGAAGCGCTTGAAGTCAACCTCTGCAAATGAGCAATCCGTCCGGTGGATGACCAAGTTCGATGCCAGTTATCGCTCTGGGGTACTCGGTGATGTCATATTGAATAATTTTGTATTTGCTGATAGTGTTAAGTGGGCATGTTTTCAAGAAAAAAAATGTTGGAACTGCTTAAGCTTCGGCTAAGAACGGAACGCGATTGCCCGAGGGCTATGTGAATGATGTTTCCGCAAATAACCTAGCCGCAAGTAACCTACCTGGACTCTGTACAGGCGGCGCTGCCCGGATGCGCCGCTGCTAGTACGGTGGAAATGCTGGCAAGGGGCCTGTACTGAAGTTTCCATGTAACAAAATTACGTTATCTTGTACATTCAAAGAACGATCCGAGCTATCATCTGCGTGATCCGAACTATCATCCGCATAAGTAGGGGTATGCAAAAGTTGCTGGCTTATGCGACAACCGATGCCATGCAAAACGGTAAGTGAGGAGATTGCGTACCCTGACAATGGTAAGAACGCCTACATCGAATTGATATTAGTCTGGGCTTGCCGCTTTCACCCTGGCAACGGAGACATCAAGAGTCTTTGTTGTACATAAGACGTACGGCCGGGCGTTGCCGACACTCCTCGATGCGTTTTGAAGATCGACCAAGATCCTGATTGCTGCGCGTGCCACACTTCAGGGGCTACACACCACATCCTGTGCACGTGCTCTCATTATGCGGCTGAATGAACGTTTAAAGGAGCACAAAAGTGCAAAACAAATTTTCTCGCATCAGTGAATAATTCCACTATATCAAAGGCACTGCTCTTGCTTCGAGGACGTGTTCAGTAATTATGAAAATGCACAAGAAAATACAGGTGGCAAAGCCATCTTGAAGTTCCCGCAAGTGAACGCTGTGACGTCATAAAGTTCGAAGGCCCCTGCCGCTGTCCAGATCGTTATTCAGCGCTAAAAATTTATTGAATGCCTTTGTTAGGTGGCTAAAGCATTGAAATGGTGAGTTTCAGGAAATTGTGTGTCGTAAATATAGCCAAAATATCAAAATGTACATTGAAATCCGTCACTACATAGTTGCGTTGAGGAAAAGAGCTTTTGGCGAGAAATAAAAAGAAATGCAACTTTGACCGGCGTTTCCTTCTCCAATCTTCAACTCACGTTGAAGAAATAAACGGCAATAGAACTCCTAAGAAAGGTCTATCAGTTTGAAATATCTCACTGTTTCCTTTAAAGGGATACAAAATAAACAGTGGAACGGTTTGGGCTCTTTCCGAAACTCTATTGCCGCCAATTTCGTTTCTGTTTTAATATTCGAAGACAACACCAACGTTGGAGTTGCCTTCTTGAATTCCGCGCCAAACAATCGAGGAGATGACATCACAAACCCCGTTCTGTATTTTTTTTTTAAATTCTCCACCGATTGTCTCATACAAATTGTTTGAACGCACCGTGCTACATCTATGGGTTTTGTAGAAGGCAATGTATGTCTCTCTTGCCCATTAATAATGATGCAGGCTTTCGTAGATGCCGTTAAGGTTATGAAGGCAGGCTTATTAGTAAGGAAACCTCCCAGCAGACGTCGCCTTTTGTCTGTGCTTTTTTGCACATTTTATAGCTAACGCAGCGTCTTCTACCCGAGAGAGTAGTGCCCTAGGTAATGTGAAGAGGTGACTTAATAGTACGTGAAAAATCATGTTTTACTTTAGCGTCCCTTTAAGTGCCTTGTATACGGTTAGAACTCCCGCTCCTTTCCGGAGGAGGTAGGGTGCACGGAAGCATACTGACCATGCGCAGCGCACCTTCAATCCTCCCTTGAAGTTCTCATGTGAGACAGGTGTAGATGCTCGTCTCTACAGTCTGTGCTCTGCTGGGACGATTTCTGCGCACAATGCACATCGGTGTGGAGAACGTGCACGTGTACTTTTTGTACTATACCATCTTCACCTGTCATGACACCTCCATCTGGCACTCATTTTTATAGTGAAAGCTTTACTTGACTAGTCGAGGGAGTTTCGCCGTATATCTCCGCTTGACCTTGAAGCTACTAAGCACCCTCCGCCGCCGTGCGTAAGCGCGCACGTGTGTGTTTGCGTGTGCGCATGCATGCGTGGTCGAGTGCGTGTGCGCATGCGCGTGCGCGCGTGTTTGCGCGCGCTTGACTGGTCGGGCCGTGTCGCCGCTGCTGCCCCGACGGCTGCCACTGCTGACTACCGCTACCTCGCTAGCTGTATCCACGTGAGTCACGCTCTCTCCAAGCTTTCTCTGCCACGTCGGTTAGCGGGTTAGCGCTCCAGTAGCTTCAGTTGTTTCTTTTCAGCCGTTGTGGCACGGTCGCGTGGTGGAAGTAGTGTCCATCTGTATCAAAGTTGTGTGCGCGTCCGCAGTGGCGAAAATGGCAAGCTGCGTCGGACCACCCTGCGGATGTAACAGTCCTGGTGTAATAGGCCTTGTGTTTGAGATAGAGTCGATGGGCTCGGCTTACTCTGTTGCCAAGATTGAAACGGCAGCAAACTACTTCACCGACTACAGAAAAGTATTTGCTGCCGCAAAGTCAAACCGTGAACAAACCATGCAAGCAATGCAAACCACGTGGTTGACTATATGAGCCGAATAGCAACACAGCACAACAAGATTTCACTTGCACAACCGTCCCTTGCTGAGCTAAGCCGCAGCCATTTTTCCCTTAGCTCGGGGACGAGTAGCAGACTAGAGAGTCGCTCTCCAGGCCGGCCTCTCTTCCTTTGATTTTATCTTCTTTTTCTTCTGAAGGATAGCTTATGAAGGACTTAATATCAGTTCTCTCTTTCGCCGAGAAAAAGTGCACTAGTGTGCATACGTTCGGAAGGACTAACTGCTGGGCGAGTTGGTAGTTCATGCTAAAGCGAAGGTATGCGAATAAGACGGAAAAACAAGGAAGTACACGAAACACAGCGAAACATCGCGCTGTATTTCGTATACGCCCTTGTTTTGGCGTCTGATTATCGGACCTTTACATTAGTGCGCATCTCCGGCGACGTTTGTTGTAGTATTCCTGCGGGGTCGAGCAAAGCTGAACGCATATTGCGTGTAATTGTAGGTTGGTTCCTACACTGCTGGAAATGTAGTTAACAGCCGCAACAAACGTTAGTAAGCATAACCACCCCGAAGGCTGATGCAACAGGTTTATTTCTAATATGTACCGCCTGGGAATAGCCGCCGACGGTTACATAAGAGCGTGCTTGTATGGCACCCCTGAAACTTCGCGTCCAGAAGCTCAGTTATCGTATATGGTTTGGTCTAGCCTTCTAGATCTTTCTGTTTGGGTTCCTAAGTCGCATCATTCAGAAAGCTAGGAAATACGCCTCTACGCCCCTCTGGCAGTTTGTATATACTTGTTTTTGTGTCAGCGGCAGCATTCAAGCATGTCTCCTTGCGAGATGTTGCGAGGCGGTTGAGTCATGTCCTAGTCACTTACATTATTTGCGCGAGCTTCAATTTCAGTGCCCCTTTTGTGGGATGTGAATGGACCATGGTGGGAGCGGGGTGTGTGTCCCATTCAAATTCGGCACTGCTAATGCAACCCGTTGCTGTCTCTCGTAAGTGGTGACATCCACTTTGGCTTCTGAAGGCGCTCTACTTTGGCTTCTGAAGGCGCTCTTTTGCGACAACGTGAAAATATCCGATGAGTCAAGCAATGTTAAATTTTTAGGAAAAGAATGTGGTTTTAGCAGAACACGTTGCGGGGCGAGTTGGTCACGCATAGCGAACGCCATTTCAAACCCAAGCAGTGCAAACAAACAATGCGTGTCATGTGCATGCCTGTGCGTCCGTGTGTGAAATCATTGCGCTGCTTATACCTGAAATTTATATTTGTGGTTATATGTCATTCTCGGAAATCTGATTGCTCTTACTGCTACAAATAAATGCGCTCTCTGTCATTTTCAGCACGTGGCGAACAACGGAACCATACTTATAACTACCAGGTTTTGCATGCAAATGAGGACTGTATTATCCTTGGAAAAACATATCCACGATATGGAGGTAAGCGAAATTATTGCATTGTCTCCCCTACACTTTGCCTGAGTATGTCATAGTTTTTAGGTGTGCTACTTCTATTGGGTGATCATCTTTCGGAAGACGAATTCAGTTTATCCAAATATACACATTATTATAGCCACGTGCTGCTCACCCGCAATTTGTGCACAGTTCTAGGCGGCATTCACGTAAGCATGGCATTAAGAGCATATAGTCTGCAGAAAAGTGCCTGCTGTAATTGCACATCCTAGGGGCATGCAAAATCAGCTTGACAGTATCGCTAAAGATAACCGGGGATATTTAATATATAAGGATGTGGCTATTGAATGCGAAAAATTTCTCGATTTTATAAATTGAATAGATTAAGTCTGCGTTATTCCGCTTCATGCAAATAAATCATCTGAAGCTCCGTTGGTTTGGTGTCTTTCTTCAAGATTGTTTATGATAACTCAATTGCAGTTTCTTTAGGCAATATTTTGAGACATCTACAATATTGGCAATAATGGTGTAAAGCTTATGTTTTAAACGAGCATGTCATGTATTATTCAAGTAGGTTAGTGCGAAGGCCACGAACAGGCCAAGCTGAGAAACAATGGAAGCTCGCCTACCGGTTTTCTCCTCTCCTACTTAGCTTTCTCACCATGGGGACAAGGAACTAGTAAACATAAAACAATAAATAAACTTGCTCATAGTTGGTGTTCAGGCCGATTGCTTTCCTCTACCGTGCAGTACAATTTGTGACCCGGGGGCCCACCGCCATCTCAGCAAGTCAACACCATATACACCGCAGATGACGCGCCAGCTATTTCCACCGTTGATGTCAAGGTCGTGCCCTTTCTGACAGCAGAGGCGCAGCTGTGGGTCATCCAGGTGGAGCCCCAATTCGCCGCTTGTAGCATGACGTCTGAACTAACAACAAAACCACATGGTCCCTAGTCGCCCACAGACAAACGAGTGAAGTGCGAGTTCTGCTGGTCGCTTCACCTGCAGAAAACGCGTACGCAACACTGAAGGACCTGCTCTGCTCTTCAGCCGCCTCGTGGCGTCAGAGCCTCAACGACTGCAAAAGATACTACGCGCCACCGAGCTCGGCGGCTGGACCCCCAGTCAATTATTGCGCCACATGACACAGCTACCTTATACGATCGATGCTGTCATCGATGCTGAAATAGAGTTATTCCGGATGCTTTCCTTCATCGACTTCCTAGCGACGTTCATATGGTCCTTGCCTCGGCTGCCGACAACAATATTTCTCATCTCGCCGAACCTCCGCACTTAGGGGTGACAGTTTCTTCGGGTAGCTATAAGGAGACATCGCCCCCCCCCCCCCCCACGCCCCACCCCTAGGTGCTTCTGCCAACGAGCTCTAGGACATGCGGGAGCAGATATTCCACGTATGCGATACCATCACAGCGATACAGGCCTACAGAACACCCGAAGAGCACCGGTGTTCTGCGGTGCAATCGAGAACCTGCTGTTACCGCAAGCAGCACGGAAACGCTTCTCGCAAACACCCCCATCCTCGCCATTATGCAGGAACCGACCGCGGCCGACACTGAGGGCGACCAGTGTCGCGGACACACCAGAACGTCATCCATCAGTATTTTCCGTCACCAACCGCGACAGTGGCCTGCGATTCCTCTCGGACACTGGCTTTAAGGTGAGGGTTTTGCCTCTTGCATCAACAGTTCGCCGTGTCTCCAGAGCGTCCCCTCTTCAGGTGGTCGACAACACTACTATGTCACCTACGGGCATGGCTAGCTGCCACTGAATTTAGGCCTCAGTGGAGCGTTTCGATGGATTTTCATTGTGGCAGAAGGGAAGTGCGTCATCGTGGGTGGAGACATTCCTCGACATTTCGGCCGTCTCTTTGGTGTGTGTAACAGACGCCTCCAGGACCCTGTGTCGTTGGCTACTGTGCAGAGACACCCCTGGAAACACCCTCCGCCCAGTCCCATTTTGTTTGGGCCGCCAGGTGCCAAACATCACTAGCATTATGCACGTATTTCCGACGTTGACGAGAAAGCCACTAGCCGGCTCTGCGTTGAGGAATGAGGTACACCACCAGAGGCCCTCCCTTGCACGCGCGACCGCAACGTTTGTGCCTGGAGTCGGTGAGCGTCGCCCGACAAAAATTTGACCACATACTGGAAATGGGAACCATCAGTCCTTCGTCGGACACCTGGGCATCCGGAATCGTTCTGGTTCCAATGTCAGCACTGTGAGACTGGAGGCCATGCCGGGACTGCAGGACGTTGAATAGAGTTACCACACCAGACACTTATCCGGTGCTGCATATACATGGCATCACGACGACACTTCACGGTGCCACTATATTCTAGAAGATCGACCTGGTGCGGGCATAACGGTTGGTATATACATCTATTGGCTGTTTGGGGGGAGCTTTGCGAAATATGCTGGCGCAACAGTTAACATTAGCCAGAAGGATCGAATAGCATAGTGAGAAATTATCGGACAAAATTATGTCAGAAAACTATAACTCACTGAAATTGAACTATTGCGTCTCTACATCGATCGCCGTAACCAACACTGGTACGCTCTAGCAAGAAATAAACAGTCGCAAGCGGTGCTATACTACAGACATTTAGCAACCTAAACAGCGCGACAGCAAGGGGACAAAACAGATCTAGCGCTAACTTTACATTCATAGGATGTTAGCTGTTTTTACACAACATGGAATACATAGATCACGTTGCATGACAAATTCAAATGAAGTGCTCGTGTCAACACCACGACTTTTGCGAAAAGGGCAACAAAAAAAAAAACGAGAAAGGAAGCAATAATGGGGAGAATTTTCCATCACGAAGGCGGTAGACCAATGCACACACCTATAATTGATATATAGAGTGCTTTTCTGATTAGTTCTACTACGGTGTATGCGATCACATACTGTCGTTTTGCAGGCGAGCTGCGTATTTCAGGGTATATGAGAACATCAAGCATCCAATGAAAAAAAAAAAGAGAAAGTATGTTGAAAATCAGGCATCTCTTCTGTGCTCTTGTTTCTTTATACGTTATTGCATGGTTACAGTATAAACCAACGCGCGTAAGTCAAGCTGTTGTTGACGACGTGCCCCTCCACTACGTTTCGTTAGTGCGTTCGCGAAACTTGTGCATTCCCTTCAAAAGCAGCTCCAGTACAGCCCGACACATATCGCAGCTCGAATTAGCTGAGCTAGGAAAAGGAATCTTTGTCTACTGGTCGGGTAAACTTGTGCCTCCATTTTCCACCTCCAAGCTCTCTCCTACCACACAGACATAATAGGCTAATAATTCGTCAATATGTCGACGACGTTGCGTCTAATTCCTCCCTTTTTCCCTTTCTTTTTTTGTGTAGTGACTGTTAGTGCGTTATTTCCACACCTTTCGAATTCGGTTACACATCGGCCTGATATCGCTATGTTGTACTGGTTAGATAAGCACATTATATCGAGCTTGACTGCATGTTCTATGCATATGAGTGTAGAATTTGTCATTGACGTTCACACGAGAGCATGACGCTTATATAAGCAGCGATTTGCGTTTCCTGGTATTGAACAACTAATTTATTTATAACCAATAAGAGTAAAAAAAAGGCGCGAGTCGAGGGAGATTCAGCGCAGTATTTCTTGTCGTGCGGCAAAGCAGCACGCGTCTTTCCTGTGCTGCAGAAACTGGCAGAAGTTTATGCACAATGGAGGCGCCACGCGTTCTCACTACGTTTGTAGCGTTCACTGCAGCATTTCGCTCGCGTTTTCAGCTAGAGTGGGTGGTTCAGCTTCTGCTAAATCCTGTGCTGCATGTAGCTCGCAAGGGAACATATGCGTGCCAGCATACTCCATAGGCAGCACGAGGCTGCACTTAAATGCAGTCCCGGCGGGCGCCTCCGCCATTTTGTGCCTGAACGTTTCCTGTTCAGAAATGCTGTCTTCCACGTTTAGCGACAACAGAAAAATAAGAAGAAGAAGAAAAGAAAGACGCGCGTATTCTGCCTAGAAGTAATGTAGCACGTGCTTCTAAGCCGGCAACAACTAAACGTAAAAAAAAAAAAAAACGAGGGAAGGGGGACGCGCGTCGCCTGAGCAGCTGACCACCGTCGTCAGGGCTGCTCTACTCACCTGCATTGCGCGCATCTAATGTTTGCAAGGGTCACTCTGAACCTGTTTTGGTGGTATTGGCTCCCTTCAGAGGGGGGACTGCGCATTTTTCGGGGAACTTGCATTCCGAACTCTCGTCGCGGCTGCAGAAACGGGCATCCGACCAGCATGCAAGGTGCACGAACGAGTCTCAACGGGCGTACGCAGCTTGTCGGCGCATGCACCGTGTTTATCCTGAGACTGTGTTCATCCCAACTGTGACAGCGGTTGTATGCAAACACAAGCCTGCGCCTTTTGGTGAGACTACAGTGTCGTCGCCGAATTTGTATTGCTCACTCAAAGCTGAAGAGTGCACACCGGACGCCAAAATTCGGTAAGTTTCTGGCCAGTTTTTCAAAATGAGACATGACACTCTTTGTTGCGATATCAGGGCACTTGTTCCACCTTTATATATTATTAGTTTCGTGAGGTCCGTATGCTATTTATTTTTGAATTCCCTTAATATCGAAGCGGCACTGTCCCAAAGCCTTTTAACTTCATATAGATAATCTCATGCTTGTATCAAACACTCATTGTGCGGTGACTTACAGTTCTTGTAACTTCTTTTCTTGCGCGTATTTAAAAGCTACGTGATACCGAACACGCGCTCCTTGGTGTAGGACGCGCTGTTAAGATGTGGCATTCAGTAAAAGTGGCGAAACACTGCTTTGTTTTTATAAGGTCATGAGTTGAGGAAAGAATTATTCATGCCAAATGAGTTGGCAGAAACACGCAAGGTGGGGTAGCGTTTGTGAGTATCAACCCGTTTGTAGCTACAAGGAAGTACGTATTGTGCTACATGTCAGCGTGTTTCCAGCATCTTGCAGAACCTTGGTCAACGTTGTTGGTTTTGCGAACAGCTATGTATGGCTCTGCTGCTATGATCGCATGTCAAATGTACCTGAAGACCTATTATATTTAAGGGGGAGGGATGGGAGTGGTGGTTCAGTTCTAGGTGTGAATAATTAACGGTCCGCCTATTCGATCTTGTGTTTACGAAGAACATGTGCGACAGTTCGGCACGTCATGACGTTTTTAAAATAGCCTTGAAAAGATGTTCCTCCACTAATACGTGTTCATAATGTACCTTGTACTTATCATATTTTGCGTAAAGACAACATCATTGGTTTGTGTCGTGTTAGCCCACGTCTACGTGTTTTTCTTTTCGATGTATGCTGAAAATATGACATATATAAGAATAAAAAATTTACCTATTTCATCTAATATGCCGCTTTTAAAATTATTTTTCAACAGAAACGTTACTCGTGTTTTCTTTTCTCCCCTTGTATATCTAAAGCAGCATGAAGCTCGTGGTTGAATATTGAACATATAATTATTATTTATTAAAAGTACAATTTTCTCGCTATTTTCTAAAGTAGTGCCCGGTCCCTACTGAAACGTTCCGTATGGTCGTTCCAATAACTCCGTATGTTTCCGTATGACTCATATGGAAAAATATGGAAAGTATAAGGAAAGTATATGGAAAACTTATGGACTTCGTATGGAAAATATGGAATTATTGGAATACGGAAACGGACTTTTTGAGTAGGGGTTATGAGATCTTTCTGACATTTCTTGAATTTCTGCGTTTGTTCATAAGTCGCACTGACTGTCCATAACTAGCATCAATGCTAGTATTGTGCTGATGTGCTCCAAAGCTGTGCTAACTTTTCGCGCTTTTTCTCGCAGGTTACACCCTTGCCGAAGCTTTTCCATTACGACTGCGGAACACAAGAGTAGCACATTATCAACGCAGAGCCCAGAAAATAAATGAAATAGTGCTTTTCTGTATAAACCTCTATTCCTGTCTTATTTGTTTTGCTTAGAACACATTAATAGAAAATACAGGGGATCCACTTTGCCCCACTTATTACTGGATTAATAGAGCATTCACGTATGCGTGAGAGGAACATCTACACAAACTACTGTTGGTCCACTTGATAGTGCAATGGAGTGGCTGTTAAACCCTTCAAAAATGTGAAAACACAAAAATAAAAAAAATTGCAATCCATACAGATACACATGAGGTAAGCCACTAGAAGCATTATAATGGCAGCGAACGGTAGCGCCAAGGGCTTTCCAATGTCGGCGGGAAAAAAAAAAGAAAGCCAACAACATCGGCAAATGCCGCCTAGAGAAAGTCTGCCTATGCTGGTTGTCCAAATCTGACTAATCCTGGGTGGCCAAGTTCGGCCCATTCTGGCTGGCCATCGTCGGGCCGATGTAGGTAAAAGTAGCGCTAGCGCGATTTGCCGACTTAGGCCCGATATCGTTACCGACTTTGGCCGACTTCACTCCTTCATCAGTCTGATGTCGGCGTGCTGCCTGGGATAACAATTGCGCGCTGGAGCAACCGCGACATTCAACTGTCATGAGTTCCTTAGTAGATCAATAAATGGCTAGTGACCCACTCATCCCTCCACCTTTCAGTACGGCCTTAAACAGCACTGTGGTGGACTTTGTGGCGGGCGCGGCATCGGCAGGGTGGCTTGTGTCGTGTGCCTCTGTGAATGCACAATTATTACAGCTGAAGTGGCCAACTTTTCCATGTATGCGCGTACAGTTTACCCTGAACAATGATTGATAAACATCAGCAATACACAACAGCACCTCAACACAGGAGTCTATTGTGGCTCGGAGAAAACGCCCATCATTTGCATCTTCTGCGATTTTCGGCGTCATCTTCATGTGCATTACCCATAGTTAACTCGCTGCACGTATATCAGAAGGCGGGGCTGGTTAAGCGAAATTAACAGTGCATTCGAGTCAGGCTCACGATGTCAACCGCAATGTTCCTGCCTTGTCCACACCTTGCCCACCACAAAAGCGCCCATTATGATGGTGCTTTTCGTGGATGTCTGTAGTGGACAATGCTGGGGTTCTCAACAGGGCGACACAAGATTACCGGGCCCCAATTGCTTCTGTGCGGTTCTAGTGAGGATGTGCTGCCTTTCTGTTACCTTTTTTCCGGCACCTTGTAGCCTGTCATCCCGCCTTAATGATAGCCTGAAATTTCAAGTGCCCTTCTAGAAAACCAACATGTGCTTAAATTTCGATTGTGCCAGAGACGTGGCCTGAATGGAATAAGCTCGCCGCCGCGATTGTGAGCAACTCTGCTTATATTTCATTCGACGGTCCTCCTTTGCTTGTACTGTCACTGCTGCCTGTAACACCGCGATGGCATTGAGAGTATGAAAATAAATAAATAAATAAATAAATAAATAAATAAATAAATAAATAAAGGTCGGATTACAAATAGCCACTATAAGTGGAGACAGCAGTGGACCACGAGCACGCTTTAGCACGCCCGTTCATCGCAAAGCACGCAGTGCTCCGCTATTCGCGTTCTCGTTCTGCATTGCCGTGGTTCTGCTATATAAGAAGAATTGCTATCTGTTCTGTATCAAGTTTCAACACGCGGTATCACTGTCATAATTTATTCAAATGCTTTTTCTTTCAGAAAAGACAGGAATGCTTGTACTGGGTTGCCGAAAGTGCTGTCGGATATCGGAACTGGATGTGTGACTTTAGGTTCGACGCATTTTGCTGGGCGCAAGCGATTGTAGTAAGAAACATGAACCAATGTAAATAGCCGTGTAAGAGGAAATAGTGAAAACAATAAAACAAGTGTTCTTCGCACCGTCCTTCCATTCGCCATGCCAAATTACATAAGGACCGCTTTTTTTCAAAATACAATGTAGTAACACGATCACGCAAGGGCATGACCGACGTGACGAGAGCAAGTATGCAGATAATGACAATATTCAATATATCTGATACAAATTACTATGTCAACAGTGCTTTCCTGTGATACATGCAAAGAAACCTGCTTATTTCGCAGCCAGAAACACGTATCCTCCTATTTGTTAGTAAACGAATCGGTGATTTGTGCCTGCGGATTTTTTTATTTTATTCGTTGTCCAGTTCCACCGGAAGGGCAAAGCAATCAGTGTGATAATAGCGAATGGATTATTAATCAAGCAGTACGTTTAATCAGCCGTTAACGCACAGTGTGCGTCAAGTGCAGCTGCAAGTTTCCCTTGCTTGTAGAACGAGGACTAGCCTGGAAGCACGCTTTTCGTTCAGCGCGGCTTCCCTTTTGCCGAAGCTCTTCGGGCACGCTGTGGAAACACTTTCCGCGAACCATGCGGTAAACGCGGCGGCCCGTGCTCTCCACAGTCCTTGTGAAATTGTGGCGTTTCGCATTGCATGCCAATACGTATATGTCTTTGGACATATACGTATATCCAGCTCAGCTGTAAGCCCTGATCCTCGGTCTGTAATCACAGCTATTCGGACGCCATGTCGAAGAACTACATTATGAACAAAAACTTGGCAACTTCGGATCACGTTCTCCGCTCAAGACAACCAGTTTCATCAAATCGCGTTATATGAACAGTCGCGACGATGATCCATCTCTTCCCAGAGGATGACGTAGCAAATGGCCGAAGAAGATGAATCCCAGCCTGCTGGGAGTCTTAAGTGTTGTCTAATGTGTGAAGAAGGCCGGCCGGCTTTGTAGGTTGTGTTTTGCGCTTTTTACATTAGCGACAAGTCTTCGCGTAATGTAGAACTGACGCTAATAACTTGGGCCAGCAATATTTTAAGAAAATTCTGGCGATTCTTAGGCTGACGCCGAAGTAACCTGCCGGCGGTTCATCATGGGAGGCCTCCAATACTTTAGGCCAATGATGAGGCCAAGAATGACGGTACAACGAGCAAGAACTTCTCATTGCTGTGTTGAAAGTACTTGTAGAGTGCACTACCCCGGAGATGGAATGAAGACAATCCTCTCTTGAATGCACGTGGAACTTCAACGTCATGCCGTGGAAGATATTTTATGAGGAGAAGCATCTGTGAGTCCACCTGTTGATGCTTGGCGATTTTCTGACGCTTCCATTACGAATAGTGATGGGAACACTCCTACATCTGAGTGGTTAGGCTCGTCTGGGGAGCGTTACAAGCAATCAGGGTCATGTAATCAACTCGTTAGAAACACGTAACGTCGTACTCTTGGAGCCTGAGGCACCACACTGCAAGTCGTCTCGATGGGTCTTTCCGGCTTGCATGCCAGGAAATTGAGTAGTGGTCGCTAACTGCACCGAACGGGCTGCCATAGAGGTACGGTCTTAACTTTCTGATGGCTCATATGACTGCCAAATATCCTTTCTCGGTCGCAGAGCAGTTTGGTTCAGCTTTTGAGAGAGTGCGGCTAGTCTACGCTATGACCTTCTATTCTCCATTTTACCACTGAACTAGAACTGGGCCGGGACCGAGATTGCTTGCATCTGTGTGGACTTTTGTGTCCGCTGTCTCATGAAAGTGGGCGAGTTTGAGTGCGGCTTGCAAACATTCCTTTAATTTATTGAAAGTGGCCTCTTGTTCAGGCTGCTAAACGAAAGGTACGTCTTCTTTCGGCAGTCTTGAAAAGGTGCCGAAATCTTCGAAAACTGGTCGACAAATTGCCTGTAGTAAGCGCACAAGCCCAAAAAACGACGCACCCCATTTTGTCTTTAGGCCTGGGAACTCACGCGACGACTGCTGTCTTTTCGGCGTCGGGTCCCATACCTTGAGCACTGATGACACCCAGCAAACGAAGCTTTTCAAATCCGATATTGCACCTCTCGAGTTTAATCGTGAAGCCGACCAACTGAATCGCCTGCACTACTATACGTGCTGTTGGAACAATGCACAAAAAAAAAACACAGCGTCCTCCATGTACTCTAAGCATGACGGCCACGTGAGACCCGACAGGACACTCTCCATCATAGTCGCTCAATGTGTTGATTGAACGTTGTAGAGAAAAACCGCAGCGGCATCCAAGTACTGCCATTTCAGACCCGACAGGACACTATCCATCATTCGCTGGAATATTGCTGGCGCCCAACAGAGGCCTAATGGAAGTGCTTTGAGCTCATACAGCCCGTCCGGGGTTAGGAGAGCTGTTTTTTATGATCCCTTTCGTCCACTTCAATTTGCCAAAACTAGCTTTAAGTCCAATGACCGGGAAAATTTAGAATGTCGCAGCCGGTCCAATGCGTCATCGATTCAGGGAAAGGAGTATACTTCCCGTTTTGTTACACTGTTCATCGATAATCAACAGAGAATCTTAACGTGTTATTCTTTTTTTTCCTGACAAATATCGGAGATGATCATGGACTGTTGGACGGTTGAATGACGTCGCCCTCAAGCATCTCTTCACTATAATCTGTCGTTCCTTCCGCTATACGCTGTGCGGGTGCTGGTATAAAGGCCGGATCACTCCTTCCGTTACAATACGGTGTTTAATAATCTGCGTGTGCCACACTGTTGACCAAGCTAGAGATGCATTCGGCGAAATATTTTATGAGGTGTTTCACGGTTCTCTTGTTGGCTGGCAATAGGTGTGGGCTGATCGTAACTGCTGCTGCGGCGTCGTGCGTATTTTTCTCATTAAGTGGCTCTGAATGCAGGCTGCATAAGCTTGTCACTGCAGTAATACTGCGTGGAACGGCGATGGTGGTGTTTGTGGCGACATGCTGAAGTTCATTGCCAAAATTTTCAACAATACATCGGCACGTACGTCCGTCACGTATGCAAAAGTATCTATATTTCCGAATGTCAGTGGGTCTGGGAGCAGCTTCAAGAAGCGCATCAAGGAGCTGCAAACGGCGTGACGTCAGTCGCTTAATTGCAGCAACTCTCGCTTAGGGAGGATTTGGTGGAGTCGAACATTTCCGGAGCTGCCTTGACCCTGAGGTATTCTACTGTTTCATATGCACAGGGGCTAGCATCTGTGAAGATGTGGGCTAGCGGAAATGTGGAGTTGGGGCTGATGTTGATAATATGATTCCTTGTCATACGAAAATCTTTGAGGCCTCGCAGTCCGGCAACAAATTTGTCGCATTCAGTCCTCAGAGTCCCCGGAAGATCACTTTCCCAGTCAAGGCCTCGAATCCACACCTTCTGAAAGACTATCGTAACTAGGATGGCGAATGGTGTCAGCAATCCCAAGGGGTCAAAAATTCATGATGATGCCTGCAGCACAGTTCTTTTGGCGTCTGCTTCCGCGTTTATAACTTCTGTAAGGGAGTCAGAGTTAACTGATATCGTGTCGTCAATGCAATTCCATGACGTTCCAAGAAGCAGTCATCGGTAATAGTTTCTTCTGCTTGTTGAGTTTGTCCCTCAAGACAGCGCTGTTAGTAGCCCACTGCTGCATCCTTTTACCTGCCATCTGCATTATAGACACTGTCTCTTCGTAAAGTTGTAAAGCCCTGTTTTTTGTTGTAGCTGCTAAAGGTGAATTATCAACGCAGAAGCTTGCTTTGAGTTTTTCAGCAGTTTTTTGTGAAGGAGTTGAACGCGATCAAAATGGTATTTCAACATAATCAACAGCCAAAGGGGGCTTGCCGTGGTGCCGAACGAAACTTTCGTCATTCTCATCTCGTATTTTTAGTGGTAGCTTAGTCGCAGATGGTAGGCGTTCAAACCACAGGAGGATGCATTAAGACGCACTATTTAAACCACCTCAGAGAAAAATCTCGCGTGACTAGCGTAAGCACCTGTTTTGTTAAAAGTACGTCGGATTTTACGTCAGAATTGGTACGTCGCAAATGTGGAAATGGTCCCAGGCGCCCTGCGCGAGGTAGTTTGTTTGTGTATTGAGGCGCTGTAGGGCATTTGTAGGAGAGCCTCGTGGGTATTATGCACATCTAAGGGAACGTGTAAGCAGCACGTACTTGGAGAATAAGGCCTACTTTATTTATTTATTGAAAGCTGAAATGCCCCATTTAATATATTACACAAGACGTGAACAAGATTAGTCGATGTGACGGTTCATGGGCCTTCAGACAGAGACAACGAGGTCATGGACAAGAAAAACTTTATATACATCAGGGAGAAACCACTACACACACTTCCAATGGCCAGACGACACAATTCATTTTCCACACAAGCAAGAGTCACACGAATAAGCGGCGCGTCCTATCTAGCGTGGAGTCAGAAGTCTGTCGGACACCACTCACAGTAACTGACCTTGGAGGCGGCGCACGCTTGTAGCAGGAGAGGCACGACGAGGTGTGCGCGAGGACACGAGCAGACCTTGAGATCCTCGAGCAGGAGTGCATCGGAATACGATGCACCCGACGGAGCACCAAGGCCGCACTTGCAGCCAGAAAGGCCACGATGAGCAGTACAGGAGGACACTAGAAGATCCTGAGCTGTTCGCTTAGGAGCGCATCGGAATAAGATGCACCGTCGTAGAACCAATGCCACGTCCTCAGGAAATGCTTGTGCCGGAGTAGATCATACGTGGCAATGTGACCACGCCCTCAGGATTGCCCATGGCCACGATTCGGTAGCTCATTGGTCTCGGACACACCACCTCGCATGGTCCAGCTGCTGGTCCTGGCCCGCTGGTAGGTCCACCACGGAATATCCAGCAAAGCCTGGTCAGGAACCCTCGTTCGACGCAGCGAAGCTCGTCCCGGCTAGTCTGATGGCACCAGCTCGGTGCGTCTGTTTCGTTGGGTCGACCGTGCTTTTACGATATTTCAGCATTTAAGCATTTACAATATTTCCGACTCATGGGCTGCGATTCGAAAGAATCTCCTTCTTCCGTGTCATTGGCGCGAAACGAGCTGGTGACCTAGCTGAGAGTAGTGCACGATGTCGATGACAAGCAACGCACCGCCATGCTTCCAGTAGTACGTTGCAATCCTTCCTAGCCATTGCAAGTCGCGCAATTTCTTTTCCTTACCGGGTACCTTGAGCGGTGGAGGAAGCCGCGTCAGCACAGTGTGCCCGAACTGCTTTCGACATTGCCATTGCCTGAAGAGTATTGGGTAAGAAAGCTGACCAGTTGATCAGACTACTTCCCTCTCCGATCGGAACTCGTAGAAACATGTATCGTAAATAATTTTCTATCGCTCTTACAACGTGTACTCCATCACAACGTGTTGCCCTTCCTCGATATCGACAACCGACGGCAAAAGGAGGCAGTTATTACCACTGGTAAGACGCTACAGCTAGTTTTGGTACTGTCAAAAAGGAGCGTCATAAAAGAGAGTCTCGTAAGCAGGAAAATTAAAAAAATTGGGGGACCTTTAAGCTTCGCCTTTAAGGGCTGAACGCAATAGCGAAATCCGGCCTCCAGTGTGCACTTGAACCACTCAGTACATACTTATTAACGTGTTCACACACACACGCACAGACACAGACACACACACGCGCGCGCGCGACGTATCTGTAGTAATAGTAGAGGTTTTCGATCTATTTAGCAGCACTTTTATATCAACTTCATGAAAATTTTGTACAGTGATGTAGTCACATGGTCCTGTATTATGAACTGCACATAGGCGTGACCATTTTATTCGTAAATGGTCACATTCTGTCGTCCTTCTTGCGTTAACTATCTGGCAGCTGTTCGATTTGTTCTTCTGGAGACATCTTCCTGCCAACCGCAACAAGCATCGCCATAAGATGGGTGAAATGGCAACTGCAGTACTTCACTTCTTTAATGGTGTCGTGAGAATGAAATGCTAAAGGAGTGGAATGCAGAGCATCCGACGAGACCGCATACAGGCTCTGCGTATTCGCATGGCCTCCGAGACTGGCGGGCGCGCCCACCATCTCGGAGGCCTATAGTAGTCGAGACATTGCTTGACATTTTTTGCGCTAGATGGACATAGTTGTTCATTTTTGGAGCTGTTCATTTTTCGCTCACGCGACGCCGTCACCGAAGGCGGTATTTCTGCGGAACGAGCTCTCTAACGCTATCGCGTTAATAACTTTTTCTAAGTGGCTGTACCTTTTAAACGTACATGGTAGTAAAGTGTTGACGCATATATACGAGAGAGATACAGAGCAGAAAGGCACGGCAGCAAGAAACTTAAATAATTGTGCCAGACCGTGCCTGTAACAGTGAGATGGCACGCTCTCGACACATGCACTCAGTGATTCTATAACGAACAGCGAAGACTACAGCCCAAGAACAAATACTTTTGTACAGTTGGATAAGAATGCAGGCAAGCACTCAATACTGCTGTAGCAGAAGAAATGAACATCTTTGAGGCCATGCTTTACGTAAGCGCTGATATAAACGCGCAGTGGCCAGCAGACAGCGCGAGGAGCAACCGCCGCTTGGCAGCTTCGTCTGTCCGCCGCTAGGGGCTGACTCTGTTCAAGATGGAGGATGATAATGGTTCACCACTCTAGGCACCGAGCGCATTTCCCATTTAGCACACCCGCTCATAGAGCTTCCTACAATATACTAGAGGAATGAGGGCGCTGTGTATATCGGGTTTTCAAACAAGGCGTTTCAGCCATCATGAGGATCAGGGGTAGCCTAGTCTTCGTTGTTCTGGCTTCGTACGCATTTGCACTTGAAAAATGGTCCTTGATGACAAATATTGCATGAAAACGGAAGAGGTTTCCATAATTAGTACGTGCACAAGTACTTGCTTTTTTGCGATAATGGCAATGTTTGCCTCCTCGGCTTGAACCCACCTTTTAGAAGGTTCATAGGAACACCTTGTCACAAGGAGTGTATGTTAGCCGTTAAGCGGCCCACGCTAGCAGTTCTGTCGCGGTCTGATAAAAATGAAGACAAAAAACAGCAAAACCACATCGGGGATGCTCCCGAGACACGGCGGAAGTATTCGAAGTCTTGAGGCTAAACAGCACTGCAATAATACCTGCGGCATGAACAAACACACGACCGAAAGAGACTGCATGGCACCCATCATTGCAAACGACGTTAGGAAATGCGCAGTCTGACACTTTCCTTTCTGTTATAGCAGTAAAGCGTGCACCATGGCAGCTGCCTTCGTCGCGTGCGAAGAAGTGTAGTAATGTCACCCGTGTCACTAGAGCTACAAAACATGAATAAACAATATACCGGACATTTCGAACCGCAAGCACACAGACTATACAATCCCTGTACTATCCATCATGCCCATAGCAGCTTCACGATTGCGGTGCCAGCGTGTCTACAAGTATTCTGTCGGAATGTGCTCTCCCATTACACAGCGCCGAACGCTCGCTTGTTTGTGTACTTCGTAGCAGTCCAGTGTGTCCGACAGATCACACACATTCCCCATGTTGTTGCGCGTGGCAGTGCCATCATAAAGTATTTTATTGTTTTCTTCTTTTTAGAAAAGACAGAATGCTTATACTGGGTTCCCAAAAGCAATGTCGGAAATCGCTACTGGGCATGTGGCTTCATATACGACGAATTTCGCCAGGTACAAAAGATTGTGGTACGCCAAAGCGACCTCGGAGAGCGTTATTGCATAAAAGAAAATATTCGAAACAAAAGGGAGTGCCAGTTTGTTCGAGTCATCCCTCAGTTTGTCGCGTGATATCTTCACCACGCACTAATATCGAATCGAATACTTGTTCAAAACACTGTGTGATATCCCTCAAGGTTTTTTCCGATACGAGGAGGGCAAAATGGCAATTTAGCGATATGGAATAAATTTAAATAGTTATGATTATCAAAGCGGTTTTTGTGCCAAGCAAGCATGTCTATCATTTGCTTTCTTGTTTTCTTCGCTTGGATACTAGAAGCGTGTATTACTGCTGTTTTTCGTACCATAAACTTGCGATTTGTGCCTTTAGATTTCCTGTTAGTTCTTTTGAAAGATAAAATTGCGCGGTTTGTACGCGCACACATGCAGAGCTTCGATCGCGTCGTTTACCCATACAAAAGATAGCACCCCTACTGAAACGTTCCGTATGGTCGTTCCAATAATTCCATATGTTCCCGTAAGGCTCATATGGAAAAATATGGAAAATATACAGAAAGTATATGGAGAACTTGTGGACATCGTATGGAAAATACGGCATTATTGGAATACGGAAAGGGGCTTTTTCAGTAGGGACATTGGTAGGCAATTAAGCTATGCTCGAAGCCCAACATTATAGTGGCCGTGCAATTTTATGGGACTAGGTGCTCTAAGGCTATGGTAGAGAGCTTGCCGTTCACGAACGATCCGCCGACTACATTGCGAAAACATTTACCAATATAGTCGGGAAACTGAACAGCCGCGAATGCGCTTCTCGCTCACTTTCTCACGAAGTGCTCACAAAAGGGGAATACTGACGAATATTTCAATGACTACAATCACCGGTAGATCGTGACATCCATGCAGTGACACGCTTGTGAATTGCGGCACGACTGCGGATAATGGCATCACAAGAAAGAAAGAAAGAAAGGAAGAAAGAAATGTCGCGTGGTTTATTCCTGCATTATATATGTGGGTCTGAGCGAGTTCAGTTCAAGTTAATCGAAAATCTACCCCAGTCAATCTAGCGCATGCGCTAGCCCATTTCCAGAC
>CM023487.1:43036456-43443596 GCA_013339685.2 Hyalomma asiaticum | reverse complement strand
TTCTAATCATATTTTGCGATTTGTTCATCGATTACACTTAACATTGTTAAACATGAACTTCAAGCGATTTTGTTTCGTACAGCTATACGTTTCAGGTATGCCTGGCTTAGTAGATGAGTAATAGGTGGGAGACCGTACCCTTTGAAAATAATCATATAGCCATACTTTGAACTTTCTCCAGCTTATGGGTGTTAGTTCGTGTAAGCGACCCAAATACCATTGGGATATTAAGATCGGTAGTATTAGAGCTTTGAAAGTGGCGAGTTTACATATGCTTGATGCACTTTTCAGAGAGCATTATAAATATTGAAGTTTTGTCGTAGCTTTTTAGAAACAGTAGTAGTATGATTTATACTTATTGACACAAATTAATGACTATCAAATGTGTCGAAGTTCGGATTTTTCAAGACTACCCAAAGTTTCACAACTAGTTTGGAATGAGAGATTTTATAAAACACCTAAAAACTGTACTTATTTAAAACTAGTTAATAATTGCGACTGTGAAATCCTCGACAATATCAACTAATTGGTTGTGGAAAGACCGCGCCTGAGACCATCCTGAGCTGAAGGAAGGACTGAATGTGTGTCCAAAAAGCACGAAATGTGTTTATAAAATATCTGTCCCATTATCCCGCATTCCCTTGGCCTTAGTGGGGCAGCCCAGGGTTCGGATTTGTAAATCATGGGATAGCCAGGATCCAATGCCCGCAGGGAATTACCATTGCTGTTCGGCCGGAGTTCCCGTGATAAAAATTTCTGCAGGCCCCCAGACGGTCCGTAAGAGCCTTCAGCGACCGACTTAGGCTGTTGCTGTTGTTGGTGGATAATGCGATGCTCGTATTTAAGCCTCCGTGAAGGAGGCGCACAGAATCAATGCGCTGCGTATTTCCGGATGATGGTGGTGCAGTGAAGAAGAGTGGCCTGTGCAACAAACGCATCGCCATCGGCATGAGCTTGTGACTGTTTCGCTGGGCCGACCGTTTCTTACCACCGCTGGGCCGACCGTTTCTTCCCACCGCTGCCCCTGGCTCTGCGTCTCTGCCAATAAACCTCTTAGCAAGTGGTGGAGGCTGCCGGGTTTCAACCGCCCCAACCTGGAACTTCGAAGTCGCACTATACGTCCCATCATGGCAGACGACACAAGCGGCACCCCTCCAACGACGCCACCCCCTGTGGTGTGTGTGCCGGTGCCTTGCGCCAGCGAGATCCCCCTACATTTTGCGGCACAGACGACAAAGATGCTGAAGATGTCTCACTGCGACTGGCTCTCCATATATGGGCGAGTAAGTGCTCACAGGAAATGGGCCGATGGTAGCTCCTCAGCTATCTTGGTTGCCTTGCGTCCCAGGCCCACAACAGCCTTTGACGCCCAAACTGCGATTTCGTCCAAGACCAAGTCGCCCAAGCTATTCCTCCAGCCTATGAACCACCGCCGGTCACTGGGCCTCTCACGTACGCTGACATCGTTGCCCGACCTCGTCTGCAGACGCTCCCACCGCCGTCAATGCGCGGAACGCCGCCCAGTCTTTATGGTCCGCCGACTGGTCCCTATGGCCCGCCGACCAGCCCCTATGGACCACCGACCTGTTCCTTGCCACCTTTGCCGCAACCAGGCGAGCAACATTTCCCGGCTTCCCAGCCACGGACCTCGGAGGGTACGACAACCAGTGGCGCACCGCCGACAGTTGCCCGATATGTTTGCATGTGGCGGTTCTGGTCACGTGGCGCGTCTTATGCCATCGCCGCATGCTTCATTCTCTACCACTCGAGGGGCATCGTTTTTCCCTTCTCACTTTTCATCCGCACCTTCCAGTCTTCCTCCCTCTTCATTCTACCCTGATGGCTCATCCGCACCTAGACAACTCTCGCCATAGCCACGTCGTCGCTCGCTTTCTCCGATGCGTCGCCGTCTCGGACCCACTGAGCAGGAAAACTGATGGCCGCAGTTTCTGAGGCACGAACTGCGTCTGCGTCGAAAAGTACAAGCCCTCCTTCTTCCCCTGCCAACGTCGTTCTCCGAGGCCTGCAAACCCATAAAAAAATTGATTTAGCATCCTACGGAGGTGAAGCAACACATCCTAGAGATGTTGGGTGGGCCCGCTGACAACTGACGCCATCGAAATATCTCCATTACGACGACAGCAACGAGAACACGCCAGCGTCCATACACAACACGGTTGATGAAAGGCGAGTGGTAACGTCGGACATACTGGTTTTCCGTGGACTACGAAGTCACAGCTTTGATATTGGCGTGGACAGCTCGGTCATGAGCCGAGATCTGCGACGGTGGTTAAAGAAAGTGCACTCCCAGTGGACTGGATCGCAGTTCGTAAGCAGGAGGGCACCTGATCTCTCCCGTGGGAAGACGCACTGCTAGAGTAAATATTCGGGGGTATACGTACATCGGCTTCTTCATTATTCTGCCCAGTTATCCAAGAGACCTGATACTCGGCATGGAGCTTCTGCAGGCGAATGGAGCCATAATTGACTTGGAGAAACCGGAGGTTACGTTTCCTACTGCGAAAGCCATAGCGAGTTACGCTGGCGCCAAGGATAGCACTGAGAATGCCTTGCGCATCGTTGATGACCGCGTTACGATACCGCCAAGAGGCAGCGTACTAACCCTCGTAACCTGCGACACATTCGATCGTTGTGAGGGCATCGCCGAGGCAAACATTTCGTTGCTCAGTGAGTAGAACCTTTGCATCGCGCGAGGCGTCGTTCAGATTCAGAACAGACGCTCTTTAGTGCTGCTGACAAACTTTAGCAACGAGTATCAGCACTTACCTCAAGGCACAGCAGTCTCCTTCCTCAATGAACTTGCTGCATTTGCTAATGTCAGCTCATTAGAAACCGCTGAACGAACGCGCCGAAAGACGTCAGCCTGACAGATCGCATACAGATAAGCTCCGATTTACTGAAACGACAGAAGCAGTAGTCCTAGACCTCATCAACGACTTTTCCCGGCTGCTTCTCCACAGAGTCAGAAGTTCAACGCACCCCCATTACAAAACATCGCATCTTTACCGACGAGACCGCACGCACGAACAATACACTGCGCTTCTGTGTAAACTAAAGAACGCTTAACAGTATAACCAAGCGTGACGTTTATCCACTGCCACGAATTGAGGAAGCTCTAGACCGCATACGCCACGCCAAATTTTTTACTTCGTTGGATCTCAAGTCAGGGTACTGGCAGATCGAAGTTGATGAGCGCGACCGCGAGAAGACGGCATTCGTAACCCCTTATGGATTCAATGAATTCAAATCCTTCCTTTCTGCCTGTGTTCGTCACCTGCCACATTCCAGCGTTGATGGACACTGTTCTCTCTGGGTTGAAATGGCAGACCTGCTTGGTGTACTTAGACGCTTTGTGGTGTTTTCAAGAACGTTTAAAGAACATCTCGAACTGCTCAAAAACGTCCTATTCGTTATGAGCCGAGAAAATCTTGCTATTAGGCCTGAAAAATGTCACGTTGGTTTTCAGGAGCTAAAGTTTCTCGGACACGCAGTCAGCCCCAGAGCGTTCAGCGAGACCCTGACAAGCTAGCTGCCGTCGCAGAGTTCCCACGCCCCGCGTACAAGAAGGCTGTCCAGCGGTTCTTGGGTTTCTGTGCTTATTATCGCCACTTTGTCGAGGGCTTTTCAAAGCTTGCCAAACCATTAACACGATTAACGCGCCAAGATGCGCCCTTCGCGTGGGCCGAAGACCAACAGCAACCTTTGAAGAATTGCGAAAGTGACCGCAGGCAGCTTCCGTACTCGTACATTTCGACAAAGTTGACCCCGAAGTCCACACTTATGCGAGTAACATAGGGCTTGGTGCTGTTCTCACTCAGTGGCAAGAAGGTGCCAAACGAGTCGTAGCTTACGCGAGCCGCACCCTGACAGAGGTGGAGGGCAACAATTCCACGACCGAAAAGGAGTGCCTGGAAGTCATTTGGGCCATCGGGATATTCCGACCCTACCTCTACGGCAGGCCTTTTCGCGTATTCAATGACCACCACTCGCTGTGCTGACTCGCGAACCTTAGGGACCCTTCTGGCCACCTCGCTCGCTGGAGCCTCAGTCTTGAGGAGTACGACGTTACAGTTGTGTACCGCTCCGGACAGACGCACGGCGATGCTGACTGCCTCTCACGTGCGCCCCTACTTCTGAAGACCAGCGACTTACAAGATTTCCCGTTTCTAGGCATAGTCGGCTTTGTAGAGATGGCTGATCTTGTTATGCCAGGGCTTCCAACCCAAACTTCAATGCTGCGGCGAAGTATTCAGGCTCGCAGAATGCCTGATGCAACCAGCGTCAACTCCAGCGAGGTGCCTGATGCAAGGGGCGCCAACCAAGGCGGGAGTCTCATGCAATCCACGCCAAATCCGTCGGTGCGCCTGACGCAACCGACGGCAATCTCTCACGCAACGTGCGGCAGACCCTCTCACCCATGGGTCCGACTCCGTCTTAGGGACCCTTCTGGCCGCCTCTCTCGCTGGAGCTTCAGTCTTGAGGAGTACGACGTCACAGTTGTGTACCGCTCCGGACAGAAGCACGGCGATGCTGACTGTCTCTCACGTGCGCCCCTACCTCTGAAGACCAGCGACTTACAAGATTTCCCGTTTCTAGGCATAGTCGACTTTGTAGAGATGGCTGATCTCCAACGTACAGACAGTACATTGCGCCCTCTCATTGTATACCTTCAGGGAGGCGACGCTGTTATCCCACCGCCGATGTCGCGAAGTCTCCGTACTTACTGCCTCCGGAACAGTGTGCTATACAAGAAGAATTTCGACAACAGCAAAGAAACGTTTTTCCTTGTGGTCCCAGCTTCACTTCGCCAGGAAGTGTTGCACGCATACCACGACGACCCATGTGCGGGATACTTAGGCTTCACCAGGACGTTAGCCCGCATACGACAGAAATATCACTGGCCCCAGCTATACTCCTCTATCCAACGGTACGTGCGGAGCTGCCATGACTGTCAGCGACGCAAGGCCCCACCTGTAACGCTGGCTAGTCTTCTGCAGCCCCTGGACCTTCCCCAGCCCCGTTTCAGCAGTGGGAATGGACCTCTTGGGGTCCTTCCCTACTTCATCAGCAGTGAACAAATGGATAGTTGTTGCAACCGACTACCTGACACGGTATGCAGAAAGAAAAGCGATACCGCGGGGAACCGCTGCAAAAGTTGCCGCGCTTTTATCCATGAAATTTGTTATCCTCAGGCACGGCTCCCCCCGTGTGATAATTAGTGATCGTGGTCGGCAGTTTGTTGCGGACGCCGTTGAAGAATTACTTCGTCTCTGCAGCTCGGAGTTCCGGCATTCAACACCTTACCATCCTCAAACCAACGGCCTTGTAGAGCGTACAAACAGGACTCTTACCAACATGCTGGCAATGTATGTCTCGTCCGACCACAAAGACTGGGATGACGTGCTCCCATTCATCACATATGCGTATAATACCGCAAGGCATGAGACGACGGATTACAGTCCTTTTTATCTGCTGTACGCACGTCTACCGCTAAGGAGTATTGATACAATACTGCCGTTTGGCTCCCACAGTGAGTACTCGGTTGCCAAGACGCTGTGCCTTGCAGAAGAAGCACGCCGTCTCGCTCGACTTCGTACCGTGGCCTCACAGCACCGTTCTAAGGAGCGCTATGACAGCCGACACCAGTCTGTCTTGTACAGCAAAGGGGACTTGGTATGGGTGTGGACCCCACAGCGTAAACGTGGATTATGCCAAAAGTTTTTGCCCCAGTATGCCGGACCTTTCGTGATTGTGGATCGGTTGAGCGACTTAACGTACGTGGTGGCCCGTTTAACGTCAGCTGGTCGTCGTTCCAGCCGAACGCAGGTTACACACATCGCGCGTCTCAAGCGGTTTCATCCTGCTGTTTTTCGGTGATTTGGACTTGCCCAGCGGGCTTCGTCTGTCAGCCGGGGAGTGCTACGGCATCAGGCGGGCATTTAAGGTATGAGCCCGGCAAGGGTGGAAGATGACGAGGACGATCTCTTGTCTAGCGTTTGGACGCCATCTTACCTCGGCTGTACCAGCTACCTAGCGCTCCGCGCTCGCCTGTAAATAAACCTTCGCTCGATCTTTCAACCGTAACAATATATATATATATATATATATATATATATATATATATATATATATATATATATATATATATATATATATATATTACGACGTTTCGGCCGCGAGACCGGCCTTTTTCAAGCTTCTACTACAAATGGTACGCACAGAGCCTACATGACAGTAACGGGGAAAAGAAAGGGAGGGAGCATGGCTGAAGTTGAAAGGGGGAAAAAGACGAAAGGAAGAAAAGGGGAGGGGGGCGGTGTATGGAAGAGTGGTGGCGGCCTTGAAAACCCAAAGATAAAATTAAAACCACGTGTTTGACGTATACCGAAGTAGAAGTTAAATGGGGGAAGGTGGAGAAGGAGCGGTTTCGGCGCCGCCGCTTTGAGTCACGGGAGCCGTGCATGTAGCCATCAGCTCAGCCCTCTCCTCAGGGCACAACACGCAGCCGCAAGAAGCGTGGCGCATGGAGGGCTCATGGCGCATGGAGGGCCTGTTGCTACAGGCCACCACAGCTCTCAGTTTTTCTACATCTGGCTTTCTTTAGCCCGAAAATGTCACAAACTTTGACACTAATTTGAGGAGGCGACGTGATATATCCAAATCGTGGGATTTCCACACCGATAATTAGACGAAAATGCAGAGAGCTGCACAAAGTATAAAAATTGCCCTGAAGGCCACGTGTCCGTAGAAAAGAAGAATGTCAGCAACTGTACGGGGAAATTTTGACACATTTAGTCTGCATCTACGCCACTGCAAGCACTCGCCGAAAGTTTAGGTCAACCGGTATGACGCTACGCACGCAATGAAAAAATGCACGTCTCCTCTTGGAGGATCGCATACTTGTTCTGACAGCGCTGGTTTGGAGAATGAACAGGCGGATAACCTTGACTCTTAAACGGAGACGTGTACACGTTTGCTCTCCTCTAAGGCTTCCTTAGCATGCGCACTACTGATTTTCCTCTACGGCTCTCTCATCTCCAAATTCCTCACGTCCTCTCGTCGGTCTGAGTGCAGTGTTATCGAAGGGGCACATTTTGCGCCTCGCCAAGACTTTTGGTGCAAATCAGAGCAGAGGAATTGCTGACGAGTGCAGCCCACAGCAAGAACCCAGTATTCACGAAAATAGGGACGCATTTTCAACTCCAGCAGCTGGCGCAAAGCCAACTCTCGGAGCAGGTTGAATAACCAGCTCGCGTCTGTGCCTTGGACACGTCCGACTGTTCGGCGTAGGAATACTCAAGACAGGATTTGCGGTAAGAAAGAAAAGTTATACCACGCCTGCTAACAGTGGGGCGAATTGTACTTTCCTGTCGCAGACTTGCGACAAGCCTGGTCTTTATAAATCTCTTGGATTCCAACATGTCCTTAGGTTGTAGTAGTGTCTTGCTAGAGCCTAAAAGACATGTTGCTCTGTTGCTTGGTTCAAGCCAAACCGCGCAGCGCTACATTGACAAGAGAAAAAGACAACAGCAGCATACGACGTTCGCGTATGTTGTTCTTTTCTTTGTGTGTCGTCGATTTAGCACCACACATAATGACATATACTATGCATTGAGATTTAGACCTTGCCGCGGTAGGTGCTACTTCCTGCGCCGTAAGTTTCGACTTAAATCTTTATCGAAGCTGGGCCTTGGAGCTATTCAAAAAGGTTGTTCTGAAAATGATAGCACATTACGCAGATGACTGCATCGCCAACTTAGCTCCTCCTTTTAAAGGGCCCTGTAACACGTTTGCAACACAGTCGGAAAATGCTGTCCATCAGTCGTGCAGGCTCCTATAGCTCTTTACTGGTTCGTTTTCAGTGAGATATATAAAGGAATTGTGTATATCTTTCAGAAAGACGAAATAATTTAAGCGACGTATTCAATGCCCCTTAAGACATTTGTTAGAAGAAGAGCAGGGATATTCAGCTATATTTGAAACCAAATATGTGTTTTTTATGTTATAATGCCGTTAGGGGCCCTTTAACAAATTTGTTTCGTCCCTAGAAGTGTAAATACATGTAACAAGGAAAAGAACAAATAAACTTCAAACTTCAAACTTCAAACTCCGGATTTCCTAGTTCATTCAGCGCACTAGTACTTGGCTCACCTGTTCGCAGGCGTCATAACGACTTGCTGGAGCATGGTTCTCAGGCTACGCTCAGAAAGCGTTGCAGGGCCCCTTTCATCCGGCTAAAACAAGTGGCTTTGTGAAGCACAATTTGCATTGTATAATTTTCAGTCATCAACGTAGCAGACTTTCGAGCGTAACTTCGGTGTTATCATTGATTTCGAACAAAATTAGAACTCATTAGCATGAAATACGAATGATTTCAACCATTACCCTCCACAGTCGTCACGTTTTCAAACAGAAATTGCACAGAGATTGTACAGCCCACAAATATTGTGGCAAATAGACAAAACGAAACAAAGAAAGGGACTTAGGCGTGAAAACACCACTCACTCCCGAAAACCTTGCACTAACACGATCCCCAAGCGCGGTCAACGTATTCATGAACATTGATTTCCTATTTGGGGTGCGGCACAGTTTAGTGATTGATTTGTTGGGTTGAACGTCCCAAAACCAACTCTGATTATGGAAGACACCTTACTGGAGGTCTCCGGAAATTTCGGCCAGCTGAGGTTCTTTAACGTGCACTGACATCGGACACCACACGGGCCTCGATATTTCGCCTCCAACGAAATGCAGCCGCCGCCGTTCTTAGTATGATAGCGAATGATATCGTGTGGATGGAGCTACTTCGATATCGTTTCAGTTTAGTGGCCCGTGTTATACTTCCCTTAGCTCACTTTGTATTTTTGCAACAGATGCTACCGCTGATTCACCAGAGTGACCTCGAACATTGCCCCCGCCCTCTGATATGATACATTGCAAGCAACCCCAACATTGGAGCGAAGAACGAGAAAGACCTGTGTTTGTTGACCAGCGCACGCACGCCATCAAGCTCGTCAAATTGTCTAGCAACCATATGTTCACTGTACTATACAGGGCCGTTAAACCTACGAGCATTACCTTGTAAAGTTTCCCTGTGAAGTGCGAGCGTCGGGCGAAAACGTGACATTTCGTGGTTCCGTTTGAATACACGAGCAGCGACCTGTAACAGGTCATTACCTCGCAAGGCCATCCCCCTCATCTGTCACCTGTGTCGTTTTACTCACTGGATGAAAGTGACGTTTATTTCCCTACAACTAGTTTCCTGGTGCCATAACCTAGGAGTGGTTATACATATATAACAGGAGGCTTGCGTACTGCAGTGCTCACAGGCGTCCCACTTCCGCTGACACCTGGAGAAACGTCGAATCTCATACCGTTGAAAATCCGTAAACGATGCTCTGTTGGCTAATACTTGTTTTGACTTCGGCTGTGAGAATTCCTAAACCTGGTAAGGCAAGAATTTAGTTTGCACGTATCACATAGTTTTTTTCCATTAAGTGAATTTTATGAAACGTATAAGTGCTAGTACTCGTATACACTTCGCATCCCGGCTCAAGGCTACAATGCTTCAATATTATTCTATCGTCAGCGCATATTGAGTTTCTCATGAAGTCCTAAAGCAGAGCCTTCCATGCAGTTTGCCATAGGATTTTCACACTAGATGCTAAAAACAGTTTAGAAACGCTAGGAGGAACGTGCCTTAAATTCGAAACAACAATGATTTGAAGACCATGGACCGACGACCCCCTAGGTATGAGGCCTGAAGGATGAAATCGGCATATTCCTAAAAGAATGCTAGTTGAATTATTATAGAAAGAGGGCCAACAGCCCTCTTATCAGCGTTAGGGCCTCTACGCAAATGGGAGACGTGTAAACAGAGAGCGAGTAATAAGTATGGGAAGCAAGTATGAGCTGTATCTCAAGGCTCTGCTAAGCTTAGGTCGTCGAGACTACGGAAGAGCGCACGCGCCAGACAACGTTGCAAGCGCCGACTAAGAGTAACTGCGTGGGAACAAATCATGGGACTATGGCAGTCCAAGAGGGGAATAGCCAGTACATACCCTTTATCTCCACTGCATTGCTTGATGCCCCTTCGAGCTATCCGGCGCGCTCTCAATGGTAGTTCGGGCACTCGTTCCAGAGAGTAGGGCAAATACCCGTTGTGAAAGCACATGAAGCACTGCGTGTGGACCGGTCCCAGTCGGATTTCGCGTAAAACGCTTGCTTCTTGCAGTGTTAACGGTTGAAGCAGACCGTAAGAATTGACCGGTATACTAATAACAATTGCAGTTTCTTTCTTAAGGAAAGGTCGCAGCCCATGTCGGGAGCACGGCTCAGCGTCCAAACGGAGAAGGGTAAGGAATGAAAGAAATAGAAGGACCGTTGTAGTGGAGGACTCCGAAAATTTTTGCCACCTGGGGTTCGTTAACGTTCCCCGATAAGGCACAGTACACTAGCCTCTGGCATTTTCGCCTCCATCCAAAATGCGATCGCCATGGCTGAGACAAAATCAGTGTCCAGAAAGGCGTTTCGGTTATATATATCGAGGTATTCTGAGGAACTGCGGAGACTTACGAGAGATGCAAGAAAATCTCGTGACGCAAGTCAATTTCAAAAATCTGCGTTCTTCCAGTTACGCAGATCCTTTGGCTTTAAGCAAGCCGCTTCCACGTTGTTTTCCCCGCCAAAGCATCTACAGAATGTAGGAGATCTAGGTGTTGCCACATCACTTTTTTGGCTAAGAAAAAAAAACAATACTGTTACGCCATCTCAGTTTGCTTGCTTAGCATGGTAGAACTTTCTGTATTGAATGCTACGCCAATTAGTGCCTGAAATCGCCTGCGTTGCACCACCTCCTTAATTAGTATCGTTAATATTACAGGCACATTCCAAATGACACGCTGCCAATTAACACGGCACAAAATAACAACTTTCAAGGACTTTCCAAGAAATGGGCACTCTGTGCGCAGTGTGATTAACTGTTCCTAAAATATAGTCATATTCAACACCAATGTATCCTGTTGGAGAAAAGCTCATCTTGGGTAACATGTCTGCTTGCATCGGAATGAAAGCACATTAAACGGGTTCTGAGCCATACTTCGCGTTTGGTTTTCAAAACAACCGTGTGTGCATTGAAGACCCCTCAGAACTCAATATCTCAATATTGAAGGCCCGTCACAACTCACAATATCTCCGCTCTCACCAAATCAGAAATATTTGCTGAGAGCGAAGATACTGTTACTCGAAAACGTCTCTTTGCTGTTCTTTGACATCTCTGCGGAATCGAGCAGATAGAGCTATTGTGACCGGCGTCAAAGCAGGGGCTCTGTCCACCGCGTCACGTCACTAGACTTCAACGTCGTTTGAGAGTGACTGATTCAAAGCTCAACTTGGCGCCACTGCCGGGGACTACTGGCAGCACACACTGAGGACGCCTGCAGCTCCGTGCCTGAGCTCGGTCGCGTGACCTGGCGACCACTGCATTTTTTATCCTCGGAAGCTTTGTGTCCATTCACCTCACACATTTGGGCTCGGAGGCGTGCGCGGTTACTTTGTCAATGCACTGCTTGTCTTCAACGTCCCGCATACGATAGCCTCAGGACAAACTACACCACTACCAAAGCTAATGCGCCTTGTGCTGCCCAATCCAAAGTTAGTTATTAGATGATTAGTGAATGTAGATGGGGTAATCGTCCTGTAGGGGTTCGAACGAGCCACTTGCTATGACTCGACAGGGAGGTCTTCGGACTAGAACCCATAGGTGTCAACTCCGAGGCATTTCTTGGATCAACATGGATTAAAGCACGTGGAAATGTGTAAAGATTTTCAGGGTGATTTAAAATCAATTCAGACATGTTATGATAGATTAAGGTGTAGTAATGCAGGTCCAGGAAAAACTAAGACTGATTAAGTGGGATTATGATGGATAACTGCACAGTAAGGCGGATGAGGAAGGCTCAAGGCAGATTGAGATGAATTAAAACATATAAATGTGGATTATAGCAGATTATGACGGATTAAGGCAGATTAGCAATGCTCAAAGCAGATTAAATTTGATTCAGACAAATTGGGATTAAATATGATGATTAATTTCAAGAGTATGATGGATTAAGACACAATGAGATAGAAAAATGTTTAAGAGTTACTATGGCCTGGCAAATAAATTAACGGATATTACGATTATTAAGAACGACTACTATAAATTAAAATTGACTCAGGTGGAATAATGGGGATTGATGCGGAATAAGGTACGTCCAACTGCGGTAAGGACAGATGGATTAGTATGGTTTAAGGTATGAATACACCCTTCGCCCCACAAGTTCAAGCTGGAACAGCAAAGCTGTTTAAGCTATTGGTGAAACAAGAAAGTCCCTCGAAAACTGTGCTACGCTCTGTAATGCTAGTATGACCGCGCCAAGCTAGTGAGGCCTTTTGGTAAGTTTGGTAAGTCTATTTAAGCCAGATCTAATTAAGCAATGTGTATTACAGTCGATCCTCATTGAGACTATTCATGCCAAGCCTGATTAAGCAATGCCCGACTAAGTAAAGACAAATTATTTGAAGCATAATTAAGTCAGTCAGTGCTAATGAATTTAAGCATATTAACTAATTACCGCATTATCGTATTACCATATTGCCTAATTAAGACAATGCTAACTAATACATGCCTCATTAAGCTAGTAATAATTAAGCCAAGCAACAATAGCGAAGATGCATAATAGGCTTAGCTTAATTATTGAAGGTTATTTAAGCCACGCATAATTACATTACGACTAATTGAGTCAAACATATTTAGGTCATGCCTGAACACGTTCCAGCTAATGAAGCTAAACTTAATTAGGTTGAAGAATAATTAAGGTATGCCTATAGGTTAGCATTAAGCGAAGTATAATTGATCTGCGACTAACTGGCTAAGTTTAACTAAACAACAAATAAATTGGCAAATCTAATTACAGTACTACTAATTATTACAAGTCTTGTTAAGCTAAACCTACTTAGGCTGAGCTTAACTGAGCTACGACTACTTAGGTAGCCGAAGCCATGAATAATGTAAGCCCCATATCAACCTGTGGCGCTGTATGCGCTCGTTCATATCAATTCGCTGTGTTAAGCCATGCGCGACTTTTTTTTCCTAATCCACCCGAGCTGTCTTCATTAGCTTTAATCCCCTCTTAGCTGGTGTAAACCGTAATAATTCATCCTAATAGGCGTCAATATGCGTCAATCCGTTACATTCCCTAATGTGCCTTACTCCACCTCAAATCCTCTTGATGAGTCAGAATCTACGATAATCTATCCTAATGTTTCTTAATCCACCCTAATCTACCCTAGTCATTATTAATCCACTTTAGCCTTATCGCTCAAGCTCCTTCTCTCTGCCATTTTCCACCTTAATATATTTTAGTCTATCTTGATCCGGCCTAATCCATCTTAACCATACCTAACTGACCCTAATAATTTTAAACCACCTTAATCGACACTAGGCAACCTTAGTCAATTCTAATGCGGCGTAATACTTCTTAATCCACGCTATTCCGCTTATTCCAGCATAATCCGGCCTAATGTGTCTTAATCTACTTCAATGAGGCACAATGTGGTACAATGCAATTTGTACAATGTAGTCTGTATAAATCCAGCCTATTAGCCCTAATCCTCTCAATCCCATCTTAATCATTCTTAATTCTTTAACCTACCTAATCAAAGGAAGATTTAGGGTTCAACAACTGTCATCGTCTTGAGTTTAACTCCTGGAAGGTCGCCCATTCGAGTCTGGTAAGGTATAAACCCGTTTACAATCACTGGTAAACAATTAATAAAATTTTAGTAATCCTGTGTCATTTCTCGTAGATTGCTCGCGTGCATTTGTTGGCTGCTTGGGCAGCAATATTATGATTTGTGGTGAACTTTGAACCGCACCATTCTTGTTGACGCCGAAGTAGTTCAAGGACACACGCTTTCCATTGACATCCACGAGGATTTCGCATTAGCAAATACATTTTTATACATTTCCAGCAACGATATTGCCTAGGCGCTTACAATGCGAAAAAAAAACAAGCAAAAAGAATCAAGAGAATACGAGCGGATGGCACGCGTGCGCCTTCGATTAAAAAACACGCGCTGAGAAAAACCTGTACACGGGCGCGGCGGGTGCAAGCCGAATGGGTGAATTTATGTCTGCCATGGGCCAACAGCAGAAATGTGCTCTCACGGTGCGTTAGAGCAGATACAAGTGAATTAGAAAGGGCCTCTTTCTGGGATGACACCTCCTGAAGACGTGGCAGATTTGTGCTCCCCTTGTGAATACTACGCGTCGCGGATGACTACAGAAATTGGCGGATGTATTCACTACAGCGCACGCTTCCCGCAGAATGTGCTTTTCACCAAGCCTGGTGGGTGTTTCACGACTCCTTTAAAAGGATATACAACGACCCGGTTACAAATAGTTTGTATGACCTCTCTACTTGAAGAACCGCAAATGGTTGCGTTGCATTAGGAAGTCATAGTCTGAGCAAGAAGCACGTAATCTTAGTGCTATCTTTATGCTCAGCATGGACCATTTTCATAATCGATCGTCGTGCATCGTGCACCTTTCACCTTGCTGATACAGAACTCCTTCATTGTCTCTTCTTATACGCCGGTTAGTTTTCTACTAATGCAAACGCCGTTTTAAGGCACGCATCCTGTAGCACCTGTCATCCGGCGCGCTCAGTAATACCACTTGAGCTGCCCCTTGTACGAATAAATTAAGACCCTTACGAATTTCGATGTCCTTTCCACTACTAAATAACTGCCCTTTAGTAGGACAGACTGCTGGGCTAGTTGGTTATGCACCCACACACACAAGAAGAGACGAAGAAGTGTGCGTGTGCACAAGAAGGTTATGCACACACACATACCCACACACACAAGAAGAGACGAAGCAGAGAGGACGGGTTCATCTCTTCCTGTGTGTGTGGGTGGGTATGCAAAGTGCGCTAACAAAAACTTTTTCAAATGATCGCCCAACATTCACATCGTTCCCTTCATTACGGTAAAGTTGTGATCTCAAGAAGTCATGTTGTCAAGGGTACAGGAAGTTTTGAAATAGAAGCAAACATGGGAAATGAGGAAGCCTAACGAGCCACTGAGAAGCGTACCCCAATTTCCCGGACGTTTTTTTTTTTCAGCTCATTGTGGTCGTGCGCCAGGGATGGGCAAAGAAAGTGTGAAATTTTATCGTGATACCATACAGGATATTTGGCCAACAATTGTTTGAGATAGAGATACAAGATGCCAAAGTAATTAGCGCATCCGAAAGAATACTTTCCATTTTATCTTGAGATTGGACGATATATTACAATTTTTTATTACGGCTCTATGTAATGCAGCAGTAAACGCGTATGCGCAAATGATTGCTTATACATTTCTAAATTCGACAAGCTTTCTTTCATTTAAATGAAATGTTGGCTCGTGTCTCGAGATATTTGCCTTCCTTTCTTACTAAAAGGGTGATTGAATTATGTCGAAATAAGTTACCGGGCTTACCGTAGCTGATTTACAAGGATGGTCCTTTGCACACTGCGCTGCCACCGCCCTTTCATTGTCGCTTCTGTAAAGGAATGTCACTCGCCTGCTTGCCTACCACATAGTGAGGATGGTGATATGAGGTTTTTCAGTGGCGCAAGGGCCAAATCTGGCCACAGAGCGTAAGGAGACTACTAGCTAGTGACGCATCAGGAAATAATGAACGTCAATAAGATGCCGTTGCATGATAGCGAATACACCGCTGTGAAGTGTTGCCTTGTCCTTAAACGTATGTTCGTTTACTAAATATCGGTCCTTTGGGAGGTGTCCAACAGAAGCAATGTTGCTGGCGACATTTTCCGTGACGCATCGCGCTAATAAAGCAAGAGCATGAGTGATATCTCATGCCCTACTTAGATGCTAGCATATCGCGCTCGTTGCAACATATTCATTAATGTGCATTCAATCATTTCATTATCTTTCTGCTACAACAACACTTGTGCCGCGTTAAATGAAAGGTGGAAAGCGTGGAAAGCGTTGACTGCGAATATCTAGCAGATCATACCTTCATGACATATAAATATGCGCTAGTGCCGATTTTGAAGCTTGCCATATCTCACAATTCTTATGATATAATGAATAGTTCATGAAACTCTGCTTCGTAAATACGAGCTGTCATGCGCGCAAGATATCCGCTCTGTGTACAAGCCTCTCGAAACAACGTCCCCTAAATAGATGATGTGCGATAGCCACTCAGTAAAAGACAACCCAATACATGCATTTGTTCGGCTTAGTAACAACACCACGTAAAGATAACAATCTGGCGCGAGAGGCATTGCGCACATTAGCGGACGCGGTACAGTACGATGGTACAAGCGTAATGGCACCTTGCGGCAGTATGATAAGCGGAGTTCAAGGTCAGGGGGGGGGGGGGGGCGGCAACGTTTATACATTCTCTCGCTGAAGTTTCGATAGCAGTAACCCAAGGTGCTCGAAATTTCCGGAGACCTCCACTACGGCGTCTCTCATAATCAGAGCTGGCTTTGGGACGTTAAACCCCACAAATCAATCAATGAACTTTCTTTCGTGCATGTGATATACATACTGCATGGTACACGTTTCGCGAGAACAGAGAAGGTATCCAAAGTGTACCTAAGATAACATCTAAAATACGTGTATCTTCGATAATTCCTGGCACTGCCGTGCGCTCCCCATCACGATATCAATCAGGCGCTATTCTTGCACAAGACTTGTGAAGCGCACGCCAAACAGCACTCCTTAGTGTCGCCTCGTGCGCCCCTGAACTACTAAACAAAATATAACCACACGGCGCCTGCGATGTCGTCTCGCATGCGCCCAAAATCTCCCATAAGCTGCAGCAACGATCATGTGCAAGCGATGTACGTAAAGACAGCGACGCAGTCTCAGAACCAAAAAATACATAAATCTACACAAACAACCATTAAGAAGAAACCAATATAATAATTGCTTTGGTCTTACGTGTCAAAACAGCATGATTATGAGGCGTGCCACGAAGTGTTAGGCTACGTAATAATTTTGACCTCCTGTGGTTCTTTAGGGTGAACCGAAATGTAACTACGCGGTTTGTTTTCCGTTGGGGTTTTTTCTTTTTTTTTTTTTTGAAGTAAAGTTTTCTGATGCTATCTTCAGTCATCCGCTCGACACGCAAGCACTCAAGCATTGCATAATAAAAAAGAAATGGCCGCATATATGCTTGCCTCGCTGCAAATTACGTCGAAAGACGATGGTCTCTGGCCACCCCTGATACGTAACACCCACTCCGATACGTACATCACTTCTCCCACGATGGGTGCAATAGAGGCTTTGCTAAATTCATTTCAAGTTTCTCGCGTTCGCCCTGCTCTAGCGCGATCTGTTTGGACCTTTTATTACTGTTGGCTTAACGCATGACGTCTATTCCGCACTACTTATAACGACTTAATTATTCATTTACTAAGGCAAAAAGAAGACCAATGTGTATTCTTAATTCAATGAAACCTGCGGATCATCGTTAAGTGCACATATTTTGCCTCAGATAGGCTTGAGGTTTCCTCTGCGCCTTATAATGTGGACATGTGTGACACCCGTGCTACCAGTGCTAGCTGCTCAGTTGGTTTTGGCCGCCCGTTTGAATGAAGTCACAGGCAGGCACGCAAGCAGACAAAGTTTTTCGCGTTTATGTAGTCCTAGAAAGACTATATTCTTTAAAATTGGTCGTCTAGCTGCGGATTCGTACTAATGGCCGCCGTGTTACGAGATCGCAACGCTGATTCAGCCATTGTCCGCTTATCAGACACGCGCTCTAAAGTTTATCGGACGCGAGCTCTAAATTTGGAATTCCCTGGTGCGTGCAGTGAAATAAAATATTTCTCTCACATCGCACCAGAGCACCTACGAGTGATCGGCAGCGTTTTCTCTCTTTGTTCAAGTTTTACAAGGCCCCTAAAATAAGCTTCTAGCTTAGATTGAACAAGATACTGGTTCTCCGAGAGCGGTCGACAGCATGTGAGAATTTCATTTGTGCAGGATTGTCCCCAATTTTATCACCAAATTATTACTGAACAATACGACCTTTCATCGCACGCCATCGCTGCAACGAAACTGGTTCCCTTCGTGCAAAATTACTTTTTACGTGATTTCGCATTCTCTCGAACACACTACAGCTCAGGCGGCCACATGTGAACGTGAAGTCGTGAGTCGTCCGAAATCATAAACTTCCTTATGTCGAAAAAATTCCCGAAGATACGTCGTCACGGCACTGCATCACTGCATCGTCTAAAACACGGTTAAACATTTGTTAATGCGTATTTATTCGTTCCCTTCTTAATCATTGCAGGCTCGGCCAGTGCCCAGAAACGGTGGTTTGATGGAAAGGCTTGCGATGAGCCAATAATTGAAAGTGAACCGCACTGTGGTAGTCTGAAGATGTTGAAGTACTTTTACAATAAAACTGCCAAGCGCTGCCAACATTTCCTGTGGAATGGATGCATTCGCAACGGAGTCTTCGACACACACATTCAATGTATAGAAGCTTGTAACTTCGGTATGTGCTCTCGACATTTCGTACGGTATTACGCGTCGAATCCAAATATGCCTCGCGATTTTTCAAAGCGTAAGCTTTCATATATTCTTTAAAAAGCCCCAGCCGCCGTCAGTGACTGTAACCGCTATCGCTCGCACTAGATGAAAGCTTCACGAAAACGCGGAGTAAAGACTTGCTCTAAGACGTGGTCCCACTAAGGAGGTTATATTTAACACTTCTGGAGTGGAAGCTGCCTAGCGAAAGTGAAGCGGTCGCCCCCATCTTGCTCAAGAAAACAGTAGGAGACCACAACGCAGGCGACGGAGCGCGTAGACAGCGCAGCGCTGTTTGATGGTGTTGAAACACTGTCATATTCTCGTAAAAAAATTAAATATCTGAACACGCCACGGTGACCTCGTGCGTCACTTTTGGTTGTGCAAAATTGGGTTAAGAAAGCGCCTGGTACAACCTTTCAGGTGTAAGTCTTTCTCACCTTCTCCACGTACGGCTGCGCGTTTTCAGTACATTTTGCCAAGGAGAGAAGAATTCGAAACGTGCACATCTTAAGCTACATACCTACGCCTGTATCAAAGTTAAATCTAAGCTCGGCATACTCGTTAGAACTTAGTTTCTTAGATGTATGTGTGCGTGAGTTGATATGGGCTCAAGTTCTCCTAAACACTTGTAAGTTCTGGTGCACGTATTGGATCGCCTCTGTTTGCATCTGGACCTTAGAGGAAGGGCATCTTTCAGGTGCATAGACGCATAATTTGTTATGCGTACGTGTTGTTATGTGGGGTTCAACGTCCCAAAACCAGCTATGATTATGAGAGACGCCGTAGTGGAGGGCTCCGGAAATTTCGACCACCTGGGGTTCTTTAACGTGCACTGACATCGCACAGCACACGGGCCTCAACATTTCTCCTCAATCGAAATGCAGCCGCCGCGGCCGGGATTGGAACCCGTGACCATCGGATCAGCAGCCGAGTACCATAGCCACTAGACCACCGTGGCAAGTCAATATGCGTACGTGTTGACGAATATGCAAATGCAGCGAACATATATGGCCTGTTTCTCAGTGCTACTGGTTTAAAAAAAAAGAACAGTGTGCAGTCTTCTGACCGAGAACATGTGCTGTTCGGAGAGGTGGATAGAAAGCTTGAAACAGCCACTCACCTCTGCTCTGTTCATATCGGACAACCACGCCTCTGTCTTCCATATTTTACGATATTGACGACAAATTTTTCCGAACGCGTCCAGCGGGTCTTGATAGCCGCGAATCTGCGATGATTCGGCGAACAGTAAGAGAAACAAACCGAAGTGGAAGGACCTGCGTGGAATACGAAAAAATAAGCATACGGGTAATTAGAGCAACATGCGCAGAAAATACGCACTGTGTTCAAATATGTACACGTGCGATGGATTGGGAGCATGTCTAAATAAATTCATTTTACTTGAGCTCGCTGTCGTACAGTTACTCATGCTTGTGCTATATCGCATCACCGCATCACAAAAAGCTAGTTTCTACTAACAGACGAAGCTAGCCAGCAGGTACGATTTGCAGAGAACCTCACAGTCAGCTGTGCTTTCTTGTTTTCCTCGACGCCATCTGTTGAGTACGGACGCGGGAAGATTCTTTTTCTTAACTATAAAAGGCCAATGGTAATTTGCAGTAGTCTAAAGTTGGTTTCTCTCTCAATTTTTCCATCGTGAGATTGCAAAACAAGCCGAGCGCCGCGCTTAATAAATTGCAGCCTATGGTGGCCCCACCTATATTTGTTTCCTCTAGTAATGTGGCCGCCAGTGGCGTCACCTGCCCCCGTAGAGGGCTACAAGGGACTTCCACTCCGTAATTTAATGGGACCCACTTGGGCCTCACGCACCAACTGCCGTCCATCAAGTGGTCGGGTATTTTGTGTTCTGAGCCACGTTATTAGAAAAACCCTGAGGTTTCAGGGGTTATGTCCTTGCGAGCCGTAGCGTGTGTGTTCTCCATCGAATGTGAAGAAGTAGGACGAGGTAATAGCGGTAGAACCGAAACACACACAAAAAATGAGTGTGAGGAAAGCGAGTAAAGCGATAATAGCGCGGAGGAGAAAATTGTGAAAAAAGAAGAGAGAGGACGGTGAGGTTGTGTAGCAGGAGTACCAGATTAACGAAAACAAGTTAGAAGAAACAAAAAGGCGGGCAAGGAGTAGAGAGAGGAGGAGCGGACAAAAAGAAGAGGACGTCAGCAAAAGGGAAACTGCGCACTGTGAGGCCCTTGCAACATTGTGGTTTTCTTCAAATTCTTTCAGGCCCCAATCACAGCCCCATTATAGTACTCTTCCTGATTTATTGCGAAGAAAACTAGCATCGACAACCATAACTACACGTTTCCCTTCATTTTGCCAGTAATCTTATCAAAACACAGGGTTCTTTGTGTTAGATATCTTGAGTCACATTTACTAAACGGACCCTGGAAAACTTTGAGCATAGCCAGAAAACATGCAAGTTAGTCTTGGAGGCTCCTGTTGATATGTCAGCCAAATATTTCACTGCACACAAGAGTGAAATTGCAATTTGCCTTTCAAATGCACTTAGAAAGCGTCTGCTTGTCACTGAACTGCGTAGGAGGAGAAAGAAAGATCATTGCCTGACTCCCATGCGCAGATGCCGCGGGACGCCGGTTTGTTCCCGCGGTCACTTGCTGCTACTCATGTTGTCATTGTGGAAGTATGCAGGCGCTAAAGAAAGGCAAACTGCTGATGCTCGTGGCGCGCGCAGGAGCAGCTTCTTGCTCATTTTTCACCAGCTCCCTACCTGTGCATAGCTTCAGTGCGCTCTTCATGGAAAAAGAGAGGAATGCGGGCAGAAGACGCAACAGAGCTCAAATTTGACGGTGCAACTCCGTGATACCTAAACAGGTTTCGGAAAACTTCTCGCAGCCGGCCATTGATGAGACAATGAGTTGCTTTAATGGTAACGTTAAAGTATTCCTTCGAAAAGTGTTGCGGGGCATCTTCAGGTTCTGCGCTGTATCCGGTTGTATTTCCTATGTGTCTTAAGCGATATGTAGTACTCTATTGCCATGTGCTTGTTAGTCACCTTTACCATTTCTGAAAATATGTTTGCGATGTTTAGCAATTAAATCTATTGGCTACATCTCTAAGCCATAAACGTACCTAAATGTATTACCTGCGTGTTAAATCTAGCAAGTGACTTAAATTTTTATTATTATTTATTAACTTCGCGCTCTCCGCCTTAGGCCTCCGCTGTGTAATATTAAAGGTGAAGCATTTCTTAGCGAACCTCGGCGACATTGAGCGCATCTATCTACCCGCCTACGACTTCGTGCTCTCCTGACCGTTTCGTTAATGGGATGTATACGAAAATTTGTATGCTGCAACATGACTGCATGACGAGCATAAATGACAGGTCATAACATGAAAATCATGATATGCATGTCATGAGTGGCACGATTTACACGCCACGGTCTTGGTGCTCTTGCGGCCGTTTCGTCAATGGGACGTGTACGAAAATTGGTATAGTGAGACAACAATGTATAGCAACGATGGGTGGCACGTTCTAAGAACATGAAAATCGTGACATGCATTCATGAGCGGCATGATTTACATGCCACTCGTTTCGTTAAAGGAATGTATACCAAAATTGCTATGGCACAACCCGACTGCATGACGAACCTAAATGACAGGTAACAACATTAGAATCATGACATGCATGTTATGAACGGCATGGTTTACATGCCACCGTCTTGGTGCTCTTGCGGCCGTTTCGTTAACTTCATATGTACCAAAATCGGTATAGCGAGACAACAATGCAGATCGATATTACGTTCCTGATGCGTGCTTCGCATTTCCTTGATTTCTACTGCACGTGGGATCAGCCATTTATTTATTACTTTTCTTAGCTGTGTTGTGTGAATATTTCCACCTCGTGTTGGCGCATGGGTATAGGCGCGGAGAAGACGACGAAAGAGAAGTTCGAGCTGTCCCTCGTCTAAGCTGCACGGGTCGACCTACGATTCGTCAAACTTTACGTTGTCGTCTCACGGCGACATATTAGCTCAAAACTGGATTGCCTCGTTGGCACTGCGATGTATTTGTCCACCTTGAGGGTGCATAAGCAAAATCTGGCATGCGTACAGTAGGCAGCACAGTCCCAGCGTACGATGGACGTTGCTGCGTTCTATCTCGTTCTTCTCTTTCGCATTTATTCGGTTCCCTCTACAGAAAGCGAGGAGCGAGGTGGAGCGAATAAAAAGGCGACCAACGAGATCAAGCGTAGAACAAAGACAAACTTTATTCACAAATCTAATGTCAGTAGGCTGAGAGTTTCACGCTTTAATTATACATTGCAGTGCACTAGGGACCACTGTAACACCTCCCGCCTATCGAGCTGAAGAGGACACCGCAAGATACAACTCCAGCCGGTTATGTGACAAAGAAGTCCAGGCATCTCCACGAAGTGAATCGTGACGAGCGGGCGAAGCACTGAGGATCGTTCGGTGCTACCGTGAAACACCCGTGACATTGCCCACTCGCGCAAGTAAATGAGTGATAACGCGTTTGTATATTTACCCACGCGTTCTCTTCCATGCTCCTGGTCTTTATGAGGTTCCTGCACTCCCACGTCGCAGATCGTTGCTATTGAAAAAAAAAATTGCCAGGGCGGTTTAGAGTACACAGCGCAGTGACTGCGTAAGCTCGACTTTGCTGCGTGCTCGCTCATTCTGCTCTTTCAAACTTCTTTTCTTCTTTTCCTGTCGCCTCCTCCTCCTGTCGCTTTCTTGCCTTCGTCAATGAAACACAGCTGGTGACTGTAAAACATATAATATCGTGAAACATTTCGTTTGTTGAAGAAACGTTTGTTGCTTGAAATAGGAAATCTTGTTCTGCTGAATACATAGCGAGATGTATTCTGAGGCACCACAATACCCCCTGCATTATGGGCAGCCAAAACCTCTACTGTCTCATCTTCGCACCTTCAAAACTTATGACGTCACAGCGAGTTCGCGTGGGAACGTGAAGAAGGCGTCGCCACCTGTATTTTGGTTTTGTGCCTTTCCCACTTACTTACCACTCCTTTCTGACACGAGCGGTGCTGTCGGTATTGTGAAAAGATAATTTAGTAATATGCTAGAAATCATTTTGTTCTTCAGTGTCCCTTTGCGATTGTTGGAGTTGATATCTAAGCTGGCTTGTGTACGTCATTTCAAATATCCGTGTCGGCTCCGGCAAATGATAGCCTAGGTGCTTCCCACTGTATGAAAAAAAATTACTGCTACGGGACGATTATTTACAAATTACCAAGGCTTTTAAATGAGCTGAATAGCTGAGACACTCCTCATAAGAACACTCCTGATATGCATCCGCGCAATTACATCATCGGTCGACAAGTTATACCAGCGGCTCCTTCGAATCGCATATAAGCCGCGTCCGTCCGTGCGCGCAAACCTAACTTCCCATGCAACTTATTGTGCCATTAGATGCTTCAACTGCGATCTCATTTTATTTTGACCTTCTTCAAAAGGGTTGCAAAGATGCTTTTTAAGTTTGTATGCTTTTTCGATTGATCTCTCCGTAGATACTTCGGGAATTTCTGCTATAGCTATATATTTTCTATTTCTGCTATAACTTTTGTTAACGTGATGAACAAATTTTTGTTATTTCTGCTATAGTTTTCGTTAAGATAATTGTAAAGACGCGTGAAGTCTTCTGCTTCTGGGCCCCGCCACGGTGGTCTAGTGGTTATGGCACTCCGCTGCTGATCCGAAGGTCGCGGGATCGAATCCCGGCTGCGGCGGCTGCGTTTCGATGGAGGCGAAATGTTGAGGCCCATGTGCTGCGCGATCTCAGTGCACGTTAAAGAACCCCAGGTGGTCGAAATTTCCGGGGACCTCCGCTACGGCGTCTCTCATAATCAGAGCTCGATGACTTTGGGTCGTTAAACTTCACAAACTAACCAATCAAATCATCTGCTGCTGTTTGCTCTAAGGCGTGTGGTGGCTTTGTCAAGGTTCTTTGCTTTTAGTCTCAAATCTTCCGTCAGCCATAGTACTGGTGGGAAATAAAGCCATTTACTTCTAATATTTCTCAATTTCACGCCCGTGTCTTCCACGCGAATGCCAGCCTAACCTCACATCGCTTCAAGTGTCCTTTCAGAAATGTCTATTTCGATTGGCTCAAAAAGAAACAAATGTCCCAAGACGGTGGCTCTGACATTATTCGAGAATACTGTATTTCACATTTTGCGCGTTAATAACTATGAAGGGTGCAGTCAACGATTTTAGAATTTCTCCTTTTGTCCCACGCGAGCGGCAGTTTCCACGTGGCGCCACCCCCTACTTCAAGTTTTCGCGCTTACTAAATTATTATCACAGCAAGTGAAATTACCTGTCTATTCCGGGGTGGGGGGTTAGAACGCGAGTGAAATGAGCGCTCTCTCTAACGTGTCTCCAAGCAAGCTCGTCGTGCCACTTCTGTTGTAATTCGCCGATACTCTACTGTATACGCATACAAACAAGGGATACACTTGAGAGAGAAAGAGAGATAATTGTGGTAATCTAAGATTCCCTGTCTTCCCATGCCACTGTTAGTTAAAAGCAGGTTCTGACGTTTTTGAACCACCAGAGTAGAATTCAGAATGGTCAATTCATTTTTTTTTCTTTGGACATGAAGTAATCGCACGTGAAAGTGGTCTCAGAGGGCGGTCCGATGTCAAAGTCGCTGGCCTCATGTTCGCGGTCCGCATCTTCCAAATATCTATGGACGGCAGCCTATGTAACTCGTATACAAGGGCGCCAAAGATTTGCGGCAGCGAATTTTCGCTATTGTGAGGTGTGTTATTGAAGGCACGATACACAAAGCGAAATCTCAACCTGCCACGCCTTCTCACCCAGACGACAGAGGTAACCCACGGGCTGGAGTCGGGGATGCTTGTGAAGCGCCTTCAGATAGCATCTCTGGGAGTTTTCTGTCAACGACGTGGGATTGCGTTAGATGAGAAGGCTTTCATGTATAACCCTATTCTTCAGCGTTTTAAGTGTGCGATGATGCTTGTATTCCCCTAGGTTTCCCCTCATCTCACGATATCTTTGGACGATGCGCAACTGCAAGCGCAGCTCTCTCCAAATAACCACGACAATATTCAGTAGACAACACGACTAGTCGGCGTTAACGCTCGCCTTCTTTGAAACATCACTGGTCCAGTTATCAGTAGGGCAGATTCCCTTAATTAGCGCAATGCCTTTTATGGTAACGTTTGTGAACATAGTGGTTTCTTGATCCTACAATGTAATATTCTAAATACGATAAAAGTGCTCATATTCTGTAGAAGACCTTTCCTGCGTACGTTCACGAGCAATGAAAAAGCAATATCTTAGCAACACCACTACGGTTGCTCCACAAATCCTTATATGGCGAAGACATTGTATATATCCCACGAGGAGCACACTTAAAATATGTGGCAGAGAAATATTCTATGTGCAATATCTTAAAGCTACGTCAATAATATCGTACAAGAAATAGAAACCCCCCGTCTCGTTCACTTGGCGTATGCCAAAACTCACGAGGAAGGGTACGAATATACAGATGTAAGACTGATAATTAATTATTTGGAAGTATACAACATGACGTACTCGTCAAATACGTCACGATTAGCGATAGTAAAATCACGAGTGTCTCGTGCCTGCATAGGATATGGCATTTGAGCCAGGGACGCACCGGCTTTTTCGACGCGTGATGTTGACCTTTACGGCTCGTGCGAAATTAAGTCGGCGTATGTGATTTCCGGCTACCGAAGATCTCAAGTTCGAAGTCGTAGCTACCATGTTCGGCTACCAAGCAATGGCCATGGCTTTCAACTTTATGTGTGTGTTAAGCAACACCGAAGAACTCCTAGCAATTTTACTTCCTTTGCGGAAACAAAGCTTGGAATAGAGACGTCATCGCGCCTATTGCTCGATTGCAGAGGAAGATGCTGGAATTTGTGCCGAAAACCGTCCAAATTCATGCGAGGTGTCAGATGTGGGACCACATCGAACACAACACTACTACGACATATTAACCGGAACTTGCCAGACATATCAGCTCTGCAAAGCTCTTGGTCCGGAGTGGAAGGAGAACTCTTTCTCCTCACGTACGGTCTGCACAATTCATTGCATGTAAGTACCTCGCCTATGGTATAGACCGCATACAATTTATGAGCTTTACGTAGTTAGAAGAGATAAATACATTCAATTAGGTTATGTAAATTTCAATGTCTCAGTCTTGGTGAAGGTGACTGAACTTTAAAAAATCAATTTTAAAAATCAAAGAACCATGCAATGAAAAGAAGGGGCTATAAAGGCTTAAATCCTTTTTATTCTTTACCACCCTAGCTTTTTTTGTTCTTTTTTTGTCACGAGCCTGTCACGCATTCCAGCGGTGGTAAACTGTGGCCGCCTTGAGTTTAAGCCTGGCTTGTGGTTTATATCAATGCAAAGTTAAAGGAAGAATTCATTTTAAATAACGGATACAACTAAAATGGCCTTCCACCAAGCTGTCAGGACAGCTTTGGTGTAGCTCATTATGGTAAAGCTCACGATGTCCTTTGTTTCAATGGTCAGTGCACACCTGCTCCTGCTACAATTGCTTTGTCTAACGGTGAACTAAGAATGAGCAAAGGAATGCGCAAAAACTTGCCGTACGCGCTATAGATTTGCGCTAGTGCCTCTCAGTGGGGCCGATGGTAACAACTTTATGAAAACCAGGCTCAGGTAATGCGTGGCAGGCCCAAGCATTAAGATCACCTCTGACGAAAGGCGACTGATAGTGACAGTGATAGTGATGTTGTGTCTACAGGCAGTGTTAGGCTGGCAGACCTGGCCGGCAATTGCTCCGCCCGAGCGTCTCTGTCCATGTCGCATTGTTCACCACGTGTCACTCAACCCTGTCTGTTGGACAAATGTTACAAGCAGGGCTGACACCTTCTTGCGAACCGTCCGTGCACCTTCCGGATGTATAATTTGTTCAGTGCTCGCATGTGGAAACCCTCTGTTTTGCATGTTTTCCATGAGTGCTTTTTCTTCAGTGCAAAAGCGCTTGCAGCACCAGACGTAGTGGTGAATGTCTCCCAGTTCATTGCACTCCGTGCACAACGGCGAAGCAGCGCCCCTAAGTTTAAAAGACCATGCGGGAGTGCATGCTGATCCCGTTCTGCCCCTGTACAGAAGAGTTAATCCGCTGCGGTAAGTCCTTTTGTCATACAAGGCTCGTGTGGTGGCTTCCCTAAAGAACGGAAATGATCACGGATTGATTGTTTGGCTAATATCTGATTAACAGGAGCTCTTATCGTCGGTTGTCTTGAGAGCGCTTAGTTGGCAAGGGCATCTGCTCTTTCGTGGCCGGTGATACCAAGATGCGAAGATATCCACTGGAAAGTTATCCCAATTCCTTTTTGGGCAGCTTTTTTCAGTGATACCAATGATTGTCGGCAGAACTTGTTTCGAGGAGTTCCACGAGAGAGTTGTTGAAATGCGGACTTGGAGTCTGAGAGATTTACGGCTTGTTTTGTGGGTCCATTCTTCAGTTTGCGTAGTGTAGCAGCAATAGCAACACTCTCTGCAACCGTTGAAGAGACTCCGTTGTCCAAACGTTCAGACCATGCATAACAAACAGATGGAATCCAGTATGCCGCAGAGCGACTGTTTGTGTCCATACTAACAGATCCATGCTTGTATACATGTAGATAGCCGTTGTATTTAGTGACTCTTTCTGCACAAGAGACGAGAGTCCGAGGAATCTACGCGACGAGGGATTTAAGGACCCTCTGCATTATATTTTATATGTTGTGTGCATTTTACACGTTCGTTATATAAGCGTGAAGGGAAAAAGATGCGCTGATCCCCCTGCCATAAGAATCGGTGTAACACGGCAGTAAAATGTGCCTTCACAGAAGCAGTTGCATGTTAATTCACAACGAAATTAGCTTGCGTATCGGTATTTCTCGTGAATGCACCAATGTTTGCGCCTGGTCAGCATCAACCTCCTCCATCTCAATGACCCGCGACGACGAACATAAGCAACCCGTAGTGGCAAATGAAGTGTTCTACAGGACATCTGGACACAGCGGATGGTACATGCCACGCGAAAATGGCGCCAATGCATGTTCTTAAACATGTTGTGTAGACATTTTTGTTGTTGAAAAGGCACCGTTCAGGTATTTCGTTCATCTATGAAATGAGGAAACGGCTACTTCGCCTAGACACATCGACATTAAAGTCGCCTGCCACTACCATGGGGGCATCCAAGCAGGCTCTTGTATCTGCACATAAGGAGGGAATAAGGAGACCTTCGGCCATTTTAATGTTGTCTCTCTTGATGCTGTGCAAGCAGCAATCAATGCGGGTACCTTAACGTTTCAGTCCCGCCACACTCTCTGCTTGAATGTAAGGGCGTTTGTCCGCAGACACGCCCTAGAAGCCACCCAGGGTTCTTCAATCACACCCTTGCCAAACCCCTCATAGGTCCCATGTGCCAGAATCCGGACGCGCGATTGTTCAAAGGTGAGGAGGTTAGCAGATTGTTGCGCCATCTGTCGACGCAGAAACAAAATGGCACTTTGATGTGTTTTGTGCTGCGGAACACCGAAAGTTCGGCCGCACCAATGAAGCGAGTATAATGTTTGGTTCATGAAAACGATGTGCGGACCACACAGATCATCCTTCAATTTCGTCGCGGTTCTCGCGGCTGCTGGAGAACTAGGAAATCAACTTACCTTGTACAGTCGCGGCTTTTGCTTCTGCACGAACACTGAGAATTCATGAGGCATTTTGTGTGCGTTCAGTGCTCACAAGAAAAAGCAGGGAATCGTCTATTCCGTTGCCGAGACCCTTGATGAAAGACAGCAAAGCATTCGAACAGTGAACAAGCAAATTTTTGTGAATAATTATTAATTTTTAGCGTCCTCAATAACAATGTGTCACTGGGAATTCAGCACAAAGAGAGCACTAGGGGTAGCAGAAGGCTTTTATTGCGGAGCGTGTCGTCTGCAAGCGATAGAGCGTACGGCATAAGTCGTCCATCACATGCAGGCGAAGTTCCATGTAGAACATTTCTCATGCTTCCTTCTTTTTTTTTTGTCTTTAGCCACGTGATTATATAGCTATTAGCAATAGCCATGACGCGCGCACATTTGTCACTGCAATTTTCACGTATTAAACACTCCCTCCAAGATTCAGGGAAGGTAGCACCTTGAGTTAGAGCTCCCGGATGGGCTGACAATGCGCTAACATCCGTAGATTCGACCACGGTCATGTCCATATTTCAGAATATAGTTTGGCACCTGGTATGATTGAAGAACTCTGGAAGTCGCCAGCATTGGGAATGTCTGCAGCATGCGTCGAAGCTTCACTGAGGAGGAGAAAGTCTACTGATGTATTAATAGTCTCGACGATAAGATCTTGCAAGTGTGTTTTCAGGTTCTCCCGTTCAGTTTGAATAGCGAAAACACTGTACCTCTCGTGCAGCCATTGTGCTGCGCAGAAGTGGGCTGACGATAAACCTTCTTGAGGTGGTTGTACAATCGTTTGCAGTGCTCCTTTAGAGTCGGTAAGAATTGCCCATCGGCCGGGGTTTTGGCGCACGATATACGGGATAGCTTCCTTGATGCCGTGAAGTTCCGCTGTCATGGAAGATGTTTTCCGCTGCAGCCGATAGAAGAGTATTTCCCTTTTTGAAGGCACATAAAGGCCACAGGAAGAAGTCTCTGGAGTCGTTGAAGCATCAGCATAAGTATGTGTGTGGGGATGATTCTCGGCTAAGTAGAGAAGAGTAACTTGCATGAGTGCGACCTGTGGCATGCGCCTCTTTGCTTCGTTTATGCCAGGTACAAACTGGATAATATTTAGCGGCGAAAGTGTCCAGGGAGGAAGGGTGGCAGGCAGTAGGCGCTGTGGCTGGTTAATAGAAGAGAGTTTCAACATTTACGTCACCTGGCTATTACCGCAGGACACTGCATTACCTTTCAGTGGATACCGGCTCACTACGGCATTCTGCCCAACGAAAAACCAGACGAAGCACCACGAAACGGTCTTCAATATCAAAACTATAAGCGAATCTATTTCAACAAAGCTGATGCTTCCCAAATGGCTAAACGATTCACTTACGAAGAAAAGAACCGGCTATGTAAGTTACCGACACATCATCACCCTTTCCTACACTCAGTCGATCCAGATCTCAAATCAAAACTACAATCCAACATTCTTCGACATCTCGAAACCTTGTATCATCGACTTCGGCTGAACATTGCATATTCAAACGACTTACGGTACCGTTTCCATCAGGAGATAAGCCCACACTGCAGCAACTGCGGCTCCACTGAAACCGCAGAGCATATTTTGTTTGACTGCCGAGCATACAACGATGAGCGCGCGCTCTAGGAACATTGCATGCAGTCCCTCACACAGATCCCTTTATCACATCAGTGTGTTTTAGGCCCTCTAGCTTGCCCCACACAACAGAGACGTGCGATGGATTTTTGTTTACATATTTAAAAAGTATAGGCCAGTTCGATAGACTTTATCTCCGTCGTCACCATCACTCACCCATCGTGCAACGCATCCTATTACCTCACTGCGTGTCGATGCAAACGTGAAATATCTTTGGACGCAATTAATCATTCTAGTCAGAAACACAAAGCCCAATTTTTCTTTCTCTTTTCTTTTTCACTGTATCTTGTACTTCTTTCTACTCGTCTTTCTCTCCCCAAACTCCCTCCCCACGCAGAGTAGCATGTCAGTGATATTTCAACGCCGACTAAATTCTCTGCCTTTCAGTAAAGCTCTCTCTCTCTCTTTGCGCAACGAGTTTGTGATTTCTGATTGTGACGAGTTTGTGATTTGGGAGTCGCCAGGATTTGTTTTTGTGACGTAGATTAGGCGACCTTTAGCATGGCACACCATTCTGTGTCGTCGATAATTAAGAGCTCTTTAATTGTAAAAGCTCTCGAAAAAGCGACGTAGATGAACTGTTGTCCAAACGTCCTAACGTAATGTATACGATCCTAATGTACGTGCCACCACGCGATATGTGTATTGAGCAGCTGCTGCTCCAATTCGTGGAATCTGGGATAGTCGGCATTTCAACCTTGCACTTCCAAGGTGAACTTTTCCGGTTCGAAGGTGAATTAAAATCCAGACGCTGGTAATACCAACAAAGTTGGCATAAGCGAAGCAGCGATGCCCATCATCTGAATATCCTTGAACCCAAATACCGTGGAGAAGGCTGCCATCTTTAAGCTGAGTATGTTTAAGAGTGCACACGGACCCACTCGTGAGATCGTTGACAGCATGAACGTTCGCAGTTATCATGCACTTTTCGGAATCAAGGAAGACATTGCAGAAGCAGGTCTAGCGGTTGCTGCAAAAGTTATTTATGAATTTCGTATAGACGTTTCAGGACTGGTTTCCTTGTAGACAATCATAAAATATGTGACGAACACATCGGAGTGTTTAACGAAGACGATGTTGTATGCTGTAACAGAGCTGTTCTTCATGAAGAGGTGGATGACACTTGGGAAGGTTTGTTCTGCAAGTGACGTAGCGATGAAACGGCTTTAAATGGGGCCTGTTTCTTCCTGCGTTAGGCGGCGACCGCCACCATTCTTCGTCAGCTTTGTTGCAGAAACTACAGAAAACTTCATTTTTCGGCTACGCACGTGTTATCGTTATGTTGTTGCAAAAGATTTGTGTGTACTTCGTGTTGTACTACTTTAGCTTCTGCAGCGCTTCGTTTTGCACGCAAGACGGCAATATTAAGTGCACGCATTTTGTGTTGGAATTCAATTGCCTTGGGGAAGTGCAGCTGCCTGTACTCTCCGAAGGGAGATGTATACAGTGGTGCCTTAGAGTGGCGAGAAAGGTATCGGTGAGCTTACTAAAATACAGCACACATGCCACATGATCTTGGTTCACCAGGTTGGTTCGATGCAGGGTTGTCATATTGTTTAACGGCTGGTCGTCAAAGTTCACTCCGCCATTTTCCAGACGGTACAGCAGGTTAAGCAGATCAGGCCAGCGAAACTTTGAGAGACCCAGTGTGGGGAAAACGGTGAGCTTGCCTAGCTGCCTTATCAAGGAGAAAACATCCTTCTTTCTTGCTAACCCGTACGATAGCCAGTTCGGGATAACCCTGAGGAATGAGAGACTCTTCACGCATGTCTCTATAGAGTCAGTGTCCTCGATAACACGTTTTGCGATAACAGAGGTATCACGTGTATTTCGTAAGGTGACATGCATTCCGCCTCGTAGGCGAATGAGCGGCATCTTCAAAGCCATGTACAAGATGTGCTGGGACGTGCCTCCACGGGGGTCTTTCCATCTAAATTCTCGAGATGCCATCATGCAGTAGCCACACGCTACTGTGAATGCTCTGGGCGGGCCGAAGTACATTGACGAAAATGAGAGTTGTTCGAACACGTTAGTAAGGAGGATACGGACAGACACTTGACTGGTGCCCAGACACAAGCTGATATATTTGTTCTCGTTCCAGAATATGGTGTACTGTTGGGCGACCATCATGTTGAACTCATAATAGTCACGCTAGCAGCATTCAATCACATCACCTGTGTCATCGTCGTTTATTGCCGCAACAGCATCATTCAACAAGTTTGAATCGGTATTTCTTGTAGAGAGGCGTTGTGTGCGTGTGTCGTAGTCAAGTCTTCAGAGTCCGTATCATCACGATCCCAGCCAAATATGATAACCTGTGTAGTATATCACGCTTTATGTGCGCGTGGTTATCATGCAGGTGCCTGAGTAGTGACTTTCCCATTGTGTCAACGTCAACAGCGTATTAAAAGACATGGCCCACAGTACACAAGTTGCCAAGGGCGCTTCACAAGCGTCTTATATGTATAAACGGCGGTCTTGGCCATGTAAGGCGCTCGGTGATAAAATCGAAGGCCGTGAGGTAGACTGGACATCCGGGGTAAGTGCAGCCGTTGCAGATGGACATCAAGGGCACTTCGCCACTGGACGTGGATGCTGGACAGTTGATTCATAAACGAAAGTTGTACAGCGACTCACGATCGAGGTATAACCTACGGAGGTGCTGTATTTCGTGTGAATTCAATGCGCGTGTGTGCGACCAGTGCCTTCTCTATAACTTTCAGTGCCTGAAAGAAGGCCCTCTCACGGCCGTCGCCGCTAGTGTTTCCCCCGCTCGCCGCTAATGGGTAGTGGCGCTGTGTAAACATGGTTGGCTCGCTGGTTTGGTGGCACCGAGGAGGTCGTGGGCGGTACTCCCTTCGCTGTGCTGCACGTGGTGTTGCGTTCTTCAAGTTGCATGCTGTCGTATATTGATTCACGTTTCTTTCTTTCTTTTTTTGTTTAATCCTGTGCTTCGGCCGCGCGTGTAGCGCGACTGAAGATGTCGTACTGCTGCGTACCGCTGTGTAAGTCTGACGAGAAAAAGAAAACGCCGGGACTGTCTTTTCACGAGATTCCTTCTGCCGCCGACGTACGAGAAAAGTGGCTGGCCGTTATTCGACGTGACAACTGGTCGCCAAATTCAACGTCCTGCTACACGAAGGTATGCAGCCGTCATTTTCGCGCTGAGGACTTTGTGGAAGGAAAACGACGACGGTTTTTGAAGAAAGGTGTTGTTCCTTCAGTTTTTGAAGATTACCCTGCGCACTTGCAGCCAAAATCAAGCGCCGAGCGAAGCAGAGCAAGCATCGTAAAGCGAGCTTGCGTTCCTTTGAAACAGAAAAGTGATCATGCGACGAGTGCCGCTGCATCTGTGGTTTTGCCACCTGCAGTACCGACACCACAAAACCACGAACTTGAAGAACCAGAGCCCATGGATATCACCGATGCTTTCAGCGATACCAACCAACGCAGTAACTTTTCGCCCGAGACTCCTCCAGCATGTGACCGAGGTGTTCAGGTGGACAGTAGACAAGCAGTGGCAAGCTTGCTGACCACGGAGAAAGCCAAATGGAAAAGAAAGGAAAGGGACCTCAGGAACCAAGTGTCAAGACTGCAAAGGACAGTTGACAAATACAAATTGGAGCTTGAGAAACTACAGCAAGATTCCATGGTAGCAGATATCTCCTATATCAAAGAAAGAGCCGTGGAACAACAGCCAGCAGCACTCTTTCTTCTTGATCAAATTATCAACTTCAGGAGAAAAAGGCCAACCTGGTCTGAAGAGACAACTCGTAGGTGTGTGGTCCTTCGACATTTGTCTACTAAAGCCTATGAGCACATGCGAGGTGAGGCCCTTTTAAAACTTCCAAGTAGAACAACACTGTCTAATTACATAGGAACCATCAGTGGTGAGACAGGCTTCAGCAAATTGGTGGAAACAAGGCTAGCTGCAGAAGCCAGGGACTTGGAAATGCCACAGTCAAGGGTTTGCTCATTAATCGTCGATGAAATGCGGATAAAAGAAAAGTTGCAGTATCACAAGCAAAGGGATTGCTTCGTCGGACAAGTGGACACTGAACTGGGACAAAAGGACACCAGTCCTGTTTTAGCCAATTCTCTTCTTTGTTTTGTAATCAGCGGATTAACTACGCCATTCCGGATTCCAGTGGCGTATTACTTCACGAAGGGACTCACTGGAGATGAACTTCACAAGCTGATTATCTTTGTGATGAAGAAAGTGGAAGCTTGTGGGTTTAAAATTGTGCGGCTGGTGACCGATAATCACAAGGTCAACGTGAATGCCATGAAGCTTCTTGGAAATGGTTTGGTCACCTACAGGACTGAGCACCCATGTGATCCTGATAGGCAGCTGTTCATGAGTTTTGACCCGTGTCATGTGTTAAAGAATGTCCGGTCGCAGCTGTTGTCACATGATATTGGTCCAGAGCGTGAGATTTCTTCATCTTACATCAAGGATTTGTACGAGCTGCAGAAAGGTTTGACTGTAAAACCTGTAAGGTATCTCAGCCGGAAACATGTATTCCCTAATAATATAGAGAAGATGAATGTTGGCAGAGCTGTTCAGCTTCTGTCGCCATGTGTGACTGCCGCTTTAGAGCATCTGAAGGGGCAAGCTGGGCATACATGCTCAAAATCATTTGCTTATGCAGGCCCAACTATAACCTTCATGAGGAACTTTTACCGTTGGTTTGTACTCCACGACACGAGTAGTACCATGCAACACTTGGTTCAAAATTTCGCTGACGCTCGACACTATGATGACATTCAAGATTCCCGACTAGAGTGGCTTGAGGTCACCTTTCCAATGTACTTGGACGGGCTAAAGAAAAGGTGCAACCATCCACAGGAATTTCTCACGAAGGAAACATATGAGGCCGTTCTTGTCACCAGCTGCTCTACTGTGGCATGTACAAGATACTTGCTCACAGAGGAGAACTTCTTTTTTGTTCTTACCCGCAGGTTCAATAGCGACCCAATAGAGTCATTGTTTGGAACCTTGCGAATGTCATCGGGCACAAATGACATGTTAGATGTTCGTGCAGCACTTTCGGGTTTAGAAAAGATCCTAAAGACTGGAATTGCAGCAGCCAATGTAACATCAAATGTCGCTCATGCTGAGAGTGTGACATCTTCGCCCCTACCTGGCAGTGCTTCAAGTTCACAGCCCGTCTGTACTTCGTCTGCGCTGGTTTCCTCAGCTGCGAACACAGACGTCCAGACACCGCCTTCACTGAAGAAGGCAGTTGTGGTGCTGCAAAGGCTAACCACCTCGGTGTTGCCTCAGTACCTCCCAAGTCTTCAAATATCGGCCACTGTGTATGTAGGGGGATACATTGCCCGTGTAGTCAGCGAAAAAGTGAACTGCGAAAACTGTGTCTCTCTGTGTACGAAGCCAGTAACCAACCAGCCACTCCTACAGCTGACACGCAATCAGGACCGGGGTGGTTTGCTGTATCCGTCAGACCAGCTTCTTTTTATTTTGGACACTTTGCGAGCATTTGCAGACAGTGCGCTTAGAGACAATCCTACTTTGCAAAAGCCACTCAGTAGCTTGACAAAGTGTACCGTTCCAGCCCTGTGTGCATCGAGGTTCCTCAAATGCCAGAGTGATGGAAGCTGTGACCACAGGGCACGACTCATGAACCTGATATCAGTTCACTTCCTCAGGCCACTTCTTTCAAATTATGCATTCAATGTGACTGACAAGCAGGATGCCTGTAAATATTTTGCAAAGAAGCCACTTTCGAGGAAGTATGCAAGGCTTTGAGATAGGTTGTTTGCTCAAGCAATATATAATTTTCTTTTGTCAGCAAATGTTTGAATTCCAAGCCAGTGTATCCATGACTGGGCAGTGTTGTTCCCTTAAGGTTTTATTTTTTGTCGCCAAATGCTTTAATGTTCGACGAACTTACATAACACTGTGAAAAAAATTTGCTTTCCCAACGCAATTTATGATCTTGTATCACCAAGTGTATTTTTTTTCATAGGCCAGTATGCAAGACTGGGAGAACATTGTTTCCGTGTGCAATTTGTGATCTCTTGTCGCCAAGTTCTTTTTTCTTTTTAGGCCATTATGTAAGACTGGCTTCCTTGTACAATTAGATTTTTTGCCACCAAATGCTTTAATGTGAGACCAACTTACGTAACAAGAAAAATGGCGTTTCCTTGTGCAATCTATAATCTTTTGTCACCAAGTTCTTTTTCTTTTTATAGGTCAGTGTGTCAAACTGGCTTTCTTGTGCAGTTTGATTTTTTTTTTTCACCAAATGCTTGTTTTCCAACACTATGAAAAAAATGGTGTTTCCTTGTGCATTTCGTGATCTTCTGTCACGAAGTTTTTCTGTTCTTATTTTTTTTTTTGTAGGCCAGTATGTCAAACTGGCTTAACAATAAAACCTAATGTTTTGGTGTTAGGCCACCTTATATAACACTGAAAAAAATGTTCCCTTGGCATTTCATGATCTCATGTCGCCAAGTGTACTTTTTGTTGTTGTCGTAGGCCAGTAAGTAAGACTGGGCAAATATTGTTTTCTTGTGCAATTTGATTTATTTGTGACCAAATCTTTTAGCCTTAGGCCAATGTACGTAGGACTGTGACAAATACTGTTTCTTCTCTAGTTTATACTCTGTTCTTTTGTCACCAAACGTTCGATTTGTAGGCCAACATATGTAAGGCTGTAAAGTAGGTTACTGTTAGTTTTCTTCTTGTGGTCCGATTACTACTGGGGAACTGCAGGGTGCACCCCAGGCCGAAGAACGCACTTCTTTTTTGGTTCACTGCGATTTCACGAGATATCTGGAATAAACTTGTTTCGTTGTGGGACGCTATAGCAACCCCTGGTTTTGCCAAGTCTTGTCCTTGTCTGGTTGATTGAGACGCTGTCGCGAGCGGGTTCGAGAGCTTACCAGTCGAGGAAGCCTTTTTGTGGCTTTACCGGTCGTTATGAGCACCCAGGCAACCAGAATCCGAGAAACGAGACTAGCAACCGCATCTGCGCAGGTGATGCGCGAGCGCGCGAGCCGCGACCGACAACACGAGAGACCCATGTTTACGTGGCGGCGCCTGGTGGTGAGCAGCTGCACTCGCTTCGACGGCCGCCGCCTATTGTTCTCCTCCCCTTCCGGCAGGCACTGAAAGTTATAGAGAAGGCACTGGTGCGACATAAACCACAGGGGTTCGCAAACCGCGCAGGCGAATCAGTAGGAGTTTTACCTGAGTCGTTTATTGAACGCACTGTTCCCTACAGTAAAAGGAGCATGACTTTCCAGTCGGCGGGTGTGTTATGCGTGTGTTTGGCACACGGCATCGTGTTCGTGGCCAGCGTCCTGCTGCCGGATCGCTCCCGCGAAGATACGACCGCTTCGTTCTTGTTCCAACACAAGTACGGCAGTCAAATGCATTGCGACGTGCTTAGCTTTTGCAACGCTAGAGGCAGAGTTCGCGGCTTGAGCCTCCAACGCACGAAGGCATTCTGCGTCCCGCTGGCATGTTTCCCGCTGCACCTAGGCACTTATGATGTGCGCGAAAGTAATGCCCAGAAGGGTGTCACGAATTTTTTGGCCGCATATAAATTAATCTTATGATCGTGTGTAGGTCCTCATAGCGCAACTCGTAAAGATAAGTTCTTGCGAAACTGAAGTCTCATATCACCGAGGGTTTATCATAACAGTACTTGCACGAGCCCAACGAAAAAAAAATATCTTAGTAAGTGGGATTCTACTTCCATGTGACATACGTTAAGATGGGCCGAAAAAAGAAGAAGAAAAGAAGAAAAAATTGGCAGATCCCACGTGCAGTGGGAATCAAGGAAATGCGAAGCACGCATAAGGAACGCAAAATGAGTTTGCATTGTTGTCTCGCTATACCGAGTTTGGTACATATCAAGTTAACGAAACGGCCGCAAGAGCACCATGACTGTGGCATGTAAACCAAGCCGCTCATACCCGCATGTCATGATTCTAACGTTATGACCTGTCATTTACGTTCGTCATGCTGTCGTGTTGTGCCATAACAATTTTGGTATACATCCCATTAACGAAACGCCTGGCACGTAAATCATCCCGCCCATGACATGCATGTTATGCTTTTCATGTTATGACCTGTCAATTATGTTCGTCATGCAGTCATATTGTTGCATACCAATTTTCCTATACATCCCACTAACGAAACGGCCAAGAGAGCACCAAGACCGTGGCATGTAAATTATGTCGCTCATGACATGCATGTCATGATTTTCATGTTATGACCTGTCATTTACGTTCGTGATGAAGTCATCTTGTGGCATGCCAAATTTTCGTATACATCCCGTTAACGAAACGCGTGGCATGTAAATCATGTCGCTCATGACATGCATATCATGATTTTCATGTTGTGACCTGTCAGTCATGTTCGCCATGCCGTCATGTTGTGGCATACCAATTTTCGTATACATCCCATTAGCAAAACGGCCAGGAGAGCACCAAGACCATCGCATGTAAATCATGTGACTCATGAGATGCATATCATGATTTTCGTGTTATGACCTGCAATTTATGTTTGTAATGCAGTCATGTTGTGGCATGCCAATTTTCGTATACGTCCTATTAACGAAACTCGTGGCATGTAAATCATGCCGCTCATGACACGCACATCATGATTTTCATGTTATGACCGGCCATTTATGTTCGTCAGGCAGTCATGTTGTGCCATACCAGTTTTCGCATGCGCCCCATTAGCAAAACGGCCAGGAGAGCACTAAGACCATGGCATGTAAATCATGCCGCTAATGACATGCATGTCATGATTTTCATGTTATATCCTGTCATTGATGTTTGCCATGCAGTCATGTGGCATACCAGTTTTCGCATATACCCCATTAGCGAAACGGCCAGGAGAGCCCTAAGACCGTGGCATGTAAATCTTGCCGCTCATGACACGCATGTCATGATTTTCATGTTATGTCCTGTCATTTATGTTCGCCATGCAGTCATGTTGTGGCATACCAATTTTCGCATACATCCCATTAGCGAACCGGCCAGGAGAGCACTAAGACCATGGCATGTAAATCATGCCGCTCATGACATGCATGTCATGATTTTCATGTTATATCCTGTCATTTATGTTTGCCATGCAGTCATGTGGCATACCAGTTTTCGCATACATCCCATTAGCGAAACGGCCAGGAGAGCACTAAGACCATGGCATGTAAATCTTGCCGCTCATGACACGCATGTCATGATTTTCATGTTATGTCCTGTTATTTATGTTTGTCATGCAGTCATGTTGTGGCATGCCAATTTTCGTATACGTCCTATTAACGAAACGCGTGGCATGTAAATCATGCCGCTCATGACACGCATATCATGATTTTCATGTTATGACCGGCCATTTATGTTCGTCAGGCAGTCATGTTGTGCCATACCAGTTTTCGCGTACATCTCATTAGCAAAACGGCCAGGAGAGCACTAAGACCATGGCATGTAAATCATGCCGCTCATGACATACATGTCATGATTTTCATGTTATATCCTGTCATTTATGTTTGCCATGCAGTCATGTGGCATACCAGTTTTCGCATACATCCCATTAGCAAAACGGCCAGGAGAGCACTAAGACCGTGGCATGTAAATCTTGCCGCTCATGACACGCATGTCATGATTTTCATGTTATGTCCTGTCATTTATGTTCGCCATGCAGTCATGTTGTGGCATACCAATTTTCGCATACATCCCATTAGCGAAACGGCCAGGACAGCACCAAGACCGTGGCATGTAAATCATGCCGCTCATGACATGCATGTCATGATTTTCATGTTACGACCTGTCATTTATGTTCGTCATGAGTCATGTTGTGGCATACCAATTTTTTGTAAACATCCCATTAACGAAACGGCCAGGAGAGCACGAAATCGTAGGCGGCTAGATAGATAGATAGATAGATAGATAGATAGATAGATAGATAGATAGATAGATAGATAGATAGATAGATAGATAGATACGCTCAAACTCGCCGAAATTCGCTAAGAAATGCTTCGCATTTAAAAAATAGAAGTAAATCATAAGGCCCCTCCCGCACCACTGAGTATAACAGGATGTTGGAAAAAAAGAGAGAGAGAAACAAGGAAAAGGGAAAATAAAGGACAATTAGGTAAATGAAATTAAGAATAAAGATAGAGGGAAAATGGCAAAGGAATAAAAGTAAATGACGACAGTGAGAACGCTCCCTGTACCAAGTCCTGGGCCGGCCTTCCCACGACCCGCGGACGCCTCGATGAGAGACAGCTACCTCATATGACGCCACTATTATGTCAACGAATAGTCTCGGCACAAACATTCGGAACTGTCGTCTGCTGTTTCGTCTACTGTGTTTGCGACCGCAATACCTGCATCAATACCGAATACATGCCAATCGAAACTGTGGCGAGTTCGGGAAGATGATCGTGGTTCGGTTGGAAAGGACGCTAATTTCTGCAGCCCATGTACGGAGCACGGCTAAGCGTCCGTGGGGAGTAGGGGAAAGGGAGTGAAAGAGACAGAGAGGAGAGAAAAGCCGTAGTGGAGGGCTCCGAAAATTTAGACCAATTGGGTTGTTATATGTGTCTCACCAGCCGAGTACCGTAACCACTACACCACCGCGGCGGACTAGTTCGCGAAGACCAAGTATACTCGCCGTGATGCGGCTTGCGATCAGAGTTGAAGAGTAAACATGACCTGCATCGTCGCGAAATTATATATAGCACAAGACGTGCAGATCTTTGGGTAGCACGTTTTTGTCGTACTAACTATGGGCAGCAATCAGTATCCTATCGTATTGCTGAACTTTTGGACACCTTAACTACACATGGATTACACCCGGATAGCATGTCTCCTCGCTCCTTTTTCACTCATTTCATTTCGCTCGATCCCACTGTGTAATCCCAGCGGAGTATGAGTACGTGTATGTGTGTGTGTGTACATATATATAAATGTACATATGCGTTTATTACCTGTTTACTTAGAATTTGAGTCTGATGTGGTCATTGCGTTGCTTTCTCTTATTTGATTGCGATTGTTCATTGCCACATGTTAGTTTTAAATTTAATTTTGTGCATATCTTTTCAATGGCGTAGCATCGCAAAAAAAAAAAAACGGGGCTCAACTCATTACATGTACGCCTATGCTAGTGTATTACTCTTTCCCTTATTCTCCATACTTATGCAAAGTGCTTTGACTTGTATTAACATGTTATCTACCTATAGTCAGTGCTGCACACTGTCGAACTGTAACACAGGGGGCCGGGCTTAGTCAAGCTGCAGTACGGCAGCTTTTTCCCGCAACCCCCTTTCTCCTTGCTGAGATGAAATAAAGTTTGATTTGAAACGCTCCTCATATTCGCGTTCCATTGCGTCGGCGAAGTCGGCGACGTTGACACAGCTGATAAAAAGGAAGTCGTGCTCGGTAAGCCACATAGCACACACATTAAATAGGGGTGATAAAATCCATGCGAGATTCGGGAAATGGGGTTGCACAGCGAATTTAAGCAACCAGAAAAGGCCCCACCAAACAAGTTGGAGGACGCTTAAGCTTCAGCTTTGATAGTGGAACGCTGCATCCCTATATGGCCTCGATCGCGTCGCCTAGAGAGACTATTCATTAGGAATAGCACCTTCTATACAGAATGCTCGAATGATTTTAATTTTCTCGCATCAGAATTACGTCTCCTCCTATTTCCGAGCTATCATGCACGTCGATTTTAGTTAACTCGCAGTAAATACTTGTTTTGACGGATTTCACTTTGATAAGTTTAATTTCGTTCACTATATGCCCACGCGATGCCGCAAGGTTTGCGCTGACGGGTGCTCAGTGTTCCTACTGCGGTAAATTGAAATGATTAGTTCTGTCGTGGACGCCTACGTCACGCCGGCGACAACACCGTTGTGATGAACTGCCTCTGCGCCTCAACGCCAAAACGACGACGATGATGACACGGCGCCGGAAATGCGCAAGCCCTCGCAGTGAAGCCATGATGTCGGGCCAAGCTTGGGATGCTGCCGTGCACGTGCCCGTGCGGCGCGTGAAACAGGAAGGAAAAAGATAAAAGGAATGGCACCACGTCGGTAGGCAGATGATGGTGGTGTAGTGGTTAGGGTACTCGGCTGCCACCCAAAAAACTCGGGTTCGATCCCGGCCGCGGCGGTCGCATTTTCGATGGAGGCGAAAATGCCGGAGGCCCGTGTAGTGTGCGTTGTCAGTGCACGCTAAAGAACCCAGGTGGTCTAAATTTCCGGAGCCCTCCACTACGGCTTTTCTCTCCTTCCTATCTCTTTCGCCTCCTTTCCCCCACCCCCACGGACATGGGCTGCAGAAACTTGCGTCCTTTCCTAACCGAACCACAATCATCATCATCATCATAAGATGATGATGATGATGATTGTGGTTCAGTGCAGATGAAGGAAGACACCGGAGCAGAGAAGACGGGCTGGCATGGTCGGGCGTCAACATTCGGGAAGACAACATTTGTCGGAGGGACCCAGTCGAGCGCCGACGACCGAGGGACCTCGAAAACGACACGTCTCCTGCTCCGGACGTTCAGCGGACGTCCACGAGTCGTCGACGGCCCTTCCTCCACCACTTCACTCGCCGTTCTGAAGAGACTCCGACGGACGCTGTCCTGACACCGTCGACGCGCTGGAACGCGTTAGCCCTCCGCTTGCTATAACTGAATGATCGCTGTATAGACGCTGTACATATCGTCTAGATATTAGTTTCATGTTTTGTGCTTTGTGTGTGCGCCTGTTTCTCTGTGTTTCTTCGCTCAAATATATGTCCGTGTGCTGTGCCAGTTTGCGTCTGCGTCTTCACTGCTGCCATCGGAAGCGTCTCTGACTTGCCTGTTGTAAAGTCCCTAGACATTTATTCCGCTTTTTAAGTAGCGACAACTACCTCCTCTCCTCTCTCTCATGGCCCTCGTCGGCATCCATGGTCTTCCACGGCCGGACTCGACTCTCCTCTCCTCCGCCCTTCCTTAAGGGAGCGCGGAGGGTGGAGTCGAGTCCGGCCGTGGTTCTTCCTAGACACGTGGAGCGGAGCACGCACGCACCTAGCGTCTGGCCGTCAACATATGTGTTCCTATCAATTATATATATATTTTTTATTCATATACCCTAAGGGCCCATGTGGGCATTACATAAGGGGGGTAGTTACAATACTGTAGGGTTATGTTCACAATCCAGATATTCACACGTAACATGGTAGTCCAACGTAGCACTCAGTAAGGCATGTAAACAAAGCATACAATAATACAGTAAACAATAATACAATGAACTAAAAGAAACAAAAGAAAGACACAATGTTTTACAATTCTACATTCCACATCTCCTTTAATTTGCCAACAAATGTGTTATGATCGCGCACAGTAACAACGTCGTTTGGTAGTTTATTCCAATGATAAATGCCAAGAAACAGTGGTGAGTCACGAAGGAAGTTAGTACGCGCAAACGTGGGTTGTATTTTGTATGCATGATCCAGGCGGGGAAAGATGCGATGAGCTGGTTTAATGCGCAACTGCATGAACGATGAATCACTGAAATAAAGCCTGTGAAAATGGGACAGCAGTGCGATAAGCCTACGCTTTTCTAGTGCAGGTAATTTCAGTGACTTTTTAATAGCTGTTATGCTATGGACCCGCGAATACTTTCTTGTGACAAAGCGAGCTGCTTTGTTTTGAAGGGTCTCGAGTGCTGGTTAGGATTCCAAATAAGAGCGGCGTATTCCATTTTTGAGCGAACTAAAGTTATGTATGCTAGAAGTTTGGTGGACTGGTTCGCAGAGTACAAATGACGTTTAATGAATCCTAAAGCTCTTGAAGCTTTACTAGTCACTGCCTCAACATGAGCATTCCATGAGAGGTTGTGCGTGAGATGGACGCCTAAGTATTTTATTGCAGATACATTTTCAACTAGCATATTGTTTATCATGTAGGAATGCAGTTCAGGGTTTGTAATTCTTGTGAACTGAATGTACTTCGTTTTCGCGACATTAATTTCCATTTGCCATTGATGACACCAGCGGGTGATTTCGTTAATGTCGGACTGAAGTGCCCTCACATCGATGTGGTTAGTAATTTGTCTGTAAATTACGCAATCATCGGCAAAAGGTCTGATTGGGGATGACAGGTGATCACTTATATCACCTGTCATCCCCAATGTGGACGTGCCATATGTAATGAAACGCCTACTGAAACGCGCAACTTTCTTTTGCGTTCTCTCGCTGCAGCATTGAAGTAACAGCTGTAGGAAGAACATGACTGCCAAAACCAACGCCGAGCAATCAGATGCGCCAGCGGCACCATCAAGCCTTTTTGCTACTTCAAAAACGGAAAACATGTCTAGGGACTTTAGCCTGTTGGAGCCTGCTCCCTGAACCTTTATATCATAAGAGCCGTGTTTTCTGCGACGCAGGCTACCTAACGCTACGGCATTAAAATTTCCCTTGTCCATCTTAAAATCAATCATATGGGTCGTCTTACATCATCGTCTGCCATAAGCCCTAACGAACTGCCACGGTGGTCTAGCGGCTGTAGCACTCTCCTGCTGATACGAAGTTCGCGGGACAGAATCCCGGTGGCGGCCGCTCCATTTTGATGAATGTGAAATTTTCACGCCCGTGTATTGTGCGGTATCATTGCACGCTGATGAATTCGAAGTGGCCAAAATTTACGGGGACACCACGGCCTCTCTGACAGTGATACAAAACAAAATAGCGACATCGTTTATACGTGTATATCTGGTAACGTTTTCTGAGCGTGCCTATGCTCAACTTGAACTGCGGTAACGTTATTGCTGACCTAATGTTGCCCGCATGCGTTGTAGTAAGTAGATATAAAGGGAGCGCTTGCCTTCGTTCGCCGCCTTCGTCCCATGCGCGCGCTCCGTTCTATAACCCCCAACCTAAACCCAACCCGAGAGGACTGGGAGGCGGCCCTGCTCGGCTGCCTGGACCTTCCGGCCCAACAAGCCATGGTCCAGCGTGTCAGAACAGCGGCGTCGACCAATGGGGTGCCTGACTAGGGACTCCACCCAGTAGTGTAGGCAGGCTCGCCTATGTGCTGGTTTGCCATACAACCTCTCTCTGTAAATAGCAACTGAATAAATGTTTTTCACCACCACCACCAGCGCCTCGTAATTTTTTTGTGGTTATGGAGTTAATGTCATCGTTTAACGTAGCGCGTTTGCATTTCGAGTTCATCTGGTGACAATTCAGGTTTTATTGCGCTCGTTCCAACTTTTCAGCCCTCGACCTGTTCACCGCGCCTCTAAGTTTGTCTTCCGGCACCGCGCATAGAACTGCACTCCTTTAACACCTTTATAAGTGGCGCATCTGCACTCAATGGAGCAATGCTGCGCACAAGTGCTTGCATCATTCTGAGAGGCCTGCTACGCATGAACACGTACTACCTACCTTCTTCAACTTCAGGCTCGCTGGAAAGGCTCTTTATCCTTAAGAAAATCTGATGCGGGTATCCGAACAAGTGCGACGTTTGAACGCATAGCGCAATTATTTCCGCTGTTTCGCCGCTCAAATCTTTTAGACCGATTAATATGAGATGTTCGGCAGCAAGAACCCTTTCGCATTCGACGAAGCATCGTGATTCGAACCTGCAGTTAAATTTGGATGATGCATCTTCTCTCTTGATGGTTCTGATGACCGCGGCGACACGTTCAAGGACGGAATCTGGAGCAAGATTTCCTCACAGCAAAACACTCAGGTTTATTTACATTATTTACAAAACTTGGCTGGAGCGGCCAGTACTGTCACAGACATCAAACGACAACTGGGCTCAAACCACACCAAGTGGTTCGTTCCGAGCCCTTAACATTTGCACTCAAACGTGAATAAGCACTAAGCTTTAAAACTTCGTCATAACTCGTCAGAGGCAGCGCCAAGCTCGGCCTCTGACCACCTTGCCGCGTCTGCGACCCGAGTTAGCGCTAAGCTCTCCTCCCTCCCTTCTCTCTTCTCTGTTTTCCATTAAATACACTTGATCGCCTCTGCGACCGCCTTCTGGGACCAACTCACATGCAGCACTTCACCAATAAAACTCGTGTTCACTCTCTCCACGAGAGCCTATGGTTACGCCTTCGCGTTCCCACACTTCGACCCGCTTGCTGCACCGAGCTTCTCCGAAAGATATCGGCCACTAATCCCGTGCTCAGTTAGCAGAACTCTGCAGCAGGCCCACATTGCCACTCTATTTACCCGGCGGCATGCAACCAAGCCGCCGCTTCAAGAGAACTGCTAGACAGGTCCATTGTACCCAAAAGCACTTCCGTACATTTCCACGGCGGGGTCATTTCTTCCGAACGGGCAACCCCTTGGCGACCGTTCGACAGACAAGAAAGGTCAAAGGAGATCTTTGACAGGGAGCCCCCGCTGTTTTAACAAGCGACTCTCCCCCTTTTGTTCCTTTCTCGGATGCCCCGTTTCCTCCGAAAGTGTTCTACAATGCGGCAGTGAAGAGACCTGTCACCCGTCATGTCCCCTCTGCTGTGCAGCTATGTACGTCACAGCGATTACTGACCGCGTGCGTCGCGGGAACAAAGCTGCCACTTTTACTACGTAATGAGAGAATACGACGAAAGATTAATCCGTATACACATGTGGGAAGGCCTGAGCGAATACGACGAAGTTTCTACGGAAAAGCCATGCGCTAGGCCGCCGTCGCCTGCTCTTCCCCGCCGATCTACCGCCGAACATAACACCCGCAATCAAGGAACTTTAGTACAGCGCTAAGCGGAAGCGCGGCCGTGACCCTGGATATAGAAGCCATCTTTGTTTTTCCCAGCAATGTTGCCAGATGAACCACTTTTTCTGGAGTTGCGAATAGGACGAAAATCAGGGAAACACAATAAATTATATGCCAAAACGACAATCTTCGAGCGATGTCGGCACGACCATGGGCTACCCGGTATATGTGAAACGGACATGCACGCAGCCAACCCCGAACCAGTAGGCGCGGCTTGCAAGGGCACCGTACGCAGCACGAATGCTTAAGGGCCATCCGTGTCCCTCTGGGGCGTCACGGAACTCGTAATCTGAGTCGTTGTTGTATGGACATAAATATAAACAGGTAGTACATGTTGATCTTCATGGTAACACCGCGTTTTCGCAACACTTTCCACATTTCTGTGCTGTTCGTAAATGCAATAGACGTTCAAAGCACTGCCAATTTTGTGCTTAGAATTCATAAACCAGAATTATGCCTTGAACGGACTGCGCTGTTGCAAATAATGATCCTGCTTTGTCCGACCGTAAAACGGTTTCCACGAAGATCATAATTTATGAGTCAATTTTATTTTCTAAACTCCCTGAACTGATTATTACATACACACATTGTTACTTTTCAGAGGGTTATCCTGGGAACGCACAGAGACTGGCAAAGCCCTGAGTAAGACTTTGCTATTTTCTTTTGAATTGAACATTTACACGAGGCCTTGAGGCCAAGAAAATATGCACGTCATGGTCTTGATAAAAGCTCGTGTGTGGCAGCTATTCTGTGGCCGAACACCGCGCCAGCATTGTTGCTCATCGAACGCCTCCCTTTGTCGCAGCATGCCTGAGGTGTTTACAACGATCAAATCACATGCGACGTTTTGTCAGCCACGACCTTACTTGCATGAGGGGGTCCTCTATGACACTTTATTATACAGGGTGATCTGTGACGCACAAACGTGATTGTATTTAATGTCACGTGACAACATTAGAGTTCCGTCGCTTTATGTTTATTTTTACCAATAGATATTTGCTTGGATAACAACAGCAACCGCACTCGTCGCACGCTTACACGGACTTTGTCATCGTCACGGTCGTTGAGCGGCTTCCAAGGGTACGCAAGTAGCAGGGCTAAAATAAAACGTTGCTCACACAGCTTCGATTACGCATGATGCGCTCTTTCATAGTGATGTAGGCTCATTAATGATGTAGGGTGACATTTCACTCTGTGAACATGGCCAAAGCGCAAGCCTGTGGTACCATGCCACTGTACTCATTTGCACTTCGCATGTCATAGACCATCCGAAGTGCTTACGTTACACACACACACAACATTAACCTTAGATATTTGCCCTGCATCTCTATAAGTTCAGTTGTTCTATATGAAGTGTTTGTTTTAAGAAAGGGTCACTCTATAGCCATGTCACCCCGCATGGACGGTGCACCAGGATACCGGTCGCCCATTCCGCCCGTATTGAAAACCGAGAAAGAATTATGTTGTTACATGTTTCTGACCAAAGAGCGTATCGTATTGGAACAAAGTGACCGCAGATTAAGCTTCTAGCCAGCGAAGGAGTTGCAAGGAAGGAAATTAAATGGCATGCTTCCGTATCGGCACAAACCTCTGAGCATGCGGTTGAAGCCTGTCTTTGGGAAAGTTGTTGGAGCCTCCTGTGGGCTGCTTAGAGACGCTCAAAACACATGCGCCATGCCACAAAGCCACAACAGTGGAGATTAAGAAGGCCAACCCAGCGTCCATCCGCGAGCTGCAGTTGTTAGTTCACACGCAGCTCTACCCTCCCCCGCGAAAGTGCGCTCTGTCGCTCTTTTCCTTGTTTATTGGAGAATAAAAACACAATCAGGAACTTGGGCTATTTGCTAAAGCGCAGCTTCCATTCGCTTTTTTAGATGCGAAGCAGCTTATGGCGGGGGGGGGGGGGGGGGGGAGAGAGGGGCGGCTTTGTCCGTCCCTCCCTGGTTCCTCCCTCCGCCGTGTGGTGTCCACAACCACACTGCGCATGCGCGTCCTCCTCCCCTCCTCTCCTTGTCTCATCTCCTCTCCGAACGGCGCGCGTTACCGCAAACTCGGGCTGCCCTATGCCACGTGCTCTTTCCATCAGGCTGCTCCGCTCTCGCCGCAGTCCTCCCCTTCATCGAGGACTGCGGGCTAACCGGGCGGTTTTAACCCCGCTCTACAGCTCGCTCCCGCTGACTTTGGCTGGGCTGGATTTGTCTGTGCGTGTGTGTGTGTCTGTCCTTCTAACTTTCTTCTTTTCCTTTCTTTCATACCCCCTTCCCCTTGAGTGCACCGGTTGAGGTGCCCTCTCCGCAGAGACAGTTATCGTGCACTCCTCTCCCGCCTTCCCCCTTCCAACAACAATAAAGAATCTCTCCTTGACCTCCTCCTCCTCCTCTCCTTGTCTCATCTCTCCTCCCGGCATTCCTCCTCTCCGAACGGCGCGCGTTAACTATGGAAATGCTCTTTCTTCGATGAACGCTTTACCAGCTCGCAAGGAACGACAACGCGCCCTCGCCGGCGAGAGGTACCGTCTGCTAGCGCAGGCACCGTCTGCTAGCGTCAAAGCGATGCAAACTCGACACCTAGCCAAACCGGCGCAAGCGCGGTTTGCACCCCTCGTGCTGCTCCGCATCGCCTCATGGTCCCCTTTAGCGGGAGATGCCGTAATCTTTTTGTTCCTTTCCTATTAAATCATTTCGTTTAAAGCTAAATGCAACCAAGTTATACTCTAACTTTACGTTGGGTATTCGTTGGGTAAGAATGGAGCAATAGCTGATGGTCATAGTGCAACAGACAAGAATTCAACAGAGCACAACCCTCGTAGGCTGCGGCGGAAGGTTATATCGAAAGGTCTGGTAAAGTTTGCAAGTTTGTGGTCATTACGTGGTCGGTGCTAGCAAAAGAAGCGGAATTAGAAAAACGCATGGGACAGACATTTGCCCTGTCGCCGGCGTAAACGCAGTAATTTATTTACTTGTATCTTTAATTCACCGTCACGGACAGTTTGCATCACTCCGTGGAGTGAGTTCTTACAGACAAATAATTGAACAAGGGGCGTTTAGTGCAAGTCATCCGTACAATATGGAACTTCTATTATATAAAATTAGTTAATATATCACAGAACCTGATTATGCAATACGAGGAAAAACACAAAATATCCTATGAATGCAACGTTTCCTAATGCTTCACAGAACACTACGATGACGATGACCATAATAATAATAATAATAATAATAATAATAATAATAATAATAATAATTATAATAATAATAATAATAATAATAATAATAATAATAATAAATAGCCTACGTGGACAAGCTCTCCTAGCTGTGTTGACAGTCTTCGAACACACCACTCCCAATAGCACAAGGTGCTGATTTCCTTGAGTGCAAGGAAGCATTTGACGACGGCCCTGTAAAACTTCTTTACGAGAAGACCGGGCGCGTCCCGCGAAAAGGCAGGAATACGAGCAAAGCGGTGGTGTAGGCCTTTGTCGAGAAGCCGCTCGTGCATCGCAGCGTGGTTACAACCAATGGCAAGCCTGAGTGGAGCCGGTGTTACGACAGACGCTGCTTGCCGTATCGAAATAGCAAGCTGGGTTAGTTGATGTGATTTGAATCTAAAGAAGTAGCGTACAGTAACGAAGACAAAAAGACAGACAGTGCGGCACTCGCAACTCAAACCTTGTTCGAAAAACATGTATGCAAGCTTTGCGCATACCATAACAGGTCCTCTTCGCATGTCTTATACCTTCATAGATAAAAGAAAATTCCCTCATGAACAAAATCACTGAAGGTTGGCTAACGCGTGATTAGTTAAACTTAAGCATGCAAGAAGCTTCTCCCATCTCTCGTGCTAGCTGGTCTTTATGTATGAACAAAACACCCGCATCAGTAAAAACGCAGGCGGCGAGATAGATAGATAGATAGATAGATAGATAGATAGATAGATAGATAGATAGATAGATAGATAGATAGATAGATAGATAGATAGATAGATAGATAGATAGATAGATAGATAGATAGATAGATACTGCCAATGTAGCTCAAGTTCGCAAAGAACCCCTTCGTATTTGCTAAGCATTTCTCTTCGTCTGATTTTTCACCCTTGCGCTCCTGTAATGGTGCTTGCACATCCTAGCCCATAGAAGTGTGCTCCCATGCCGTTCGACACCTCGAAAAACATGAAAACCGCAGTGCGGCAACATCATTACAGAGCGTGCCCATGTTTCTCAACATCGAAAGCATAGTTCGATCACGCCGCTGTCGATTTGACACTCGCAGCCTTAATCACAGGACGCAGCGAAAGAGTCAGCTATGTATCTACTTTTTACTTACCGTCTTCGCAAACGGTACAAGTCGAGAAAACACTGCATAAAAGTAGACGAAATGACACCTCCATTCCCGAAAGCGTGCGTTACGTGTGCGCAAAAGCAAGAAGTGATTCTTCGTGTAGGAGATCAAAGTTTTGTAAAAAGAACTGCGCATCACAGGAACTTTCCCTCATTGGAAGGACGTTTCTACCACGCTTTCTATCACGCTCTAGCACGCTTAGAACGAAAATTACGAAGGCTAGAACAAAGGGTACATTTACAGAGCCAACGGGTGTTATTATTCGACGGCTCGTGGCTTTGTCGGGGTTGCCTCTCGCTAATTATGGCTAGGTGCTGGCTAGTGTGGACGCTTCTTTGGCGTCGATGACTAGCCCTGGACCTTCTGTGGTATCTTCAGGTCGAGGCGGAATACTCGTGGCTATAATGAGCTCGCATTGCAAGCGTTTGTTTGCTGTCAGCTACTGGTTCCAAGTGCTTTTAATGTTTGGCGGTGTTTTCCAAAGTTGGCTAATGGTTTCACGAGGCTTGCTAAAACGGGGTACTTGTACAAAGCAGCGCAAAGAACCCGCGCAATGAGAATAGCCGCACATACACAGCTCTATCAACTGATGTTTTATTGAAAGATCATACGTAAATGTACTTGAGCTGCAAAAGACGTGGTCAAAAGAAGAAAAATATAATATTTCATACATTAGTTAATGACTATTGACGGGAGTCAGTGCCGGACAGTTTTGGGTACGGCGCAATAATGTCCACTTTTGGTAGACCATGTTCGTTAGTAACCTACCTATGGATAAGGTTATCTCAGACTGTTCATTAGATGCTATTGTTCGTTAGCTGCTAACTTGCACAAGGTATCCTTGGGCTACTGTCAAGAAGTGGTGGGTGGTGGTGCTCCTGATAATGGCTAGCGCTGCTCACTGATGGATAACTCTCACATGCTGCAAGGTAATAGATGATATCGATTGGATGACATTTGATCACACTAGCACTGGTTCACTTTCACGGTGTACTGTGGCATGGGAACTCATATACCTCTTTCAACTCTTTTCAGAGGCCGCCTTTCATCTGGTGCGAGTAAGCTGAAAGCTTTCTTATTATCCTTTCTAAACAACGTTCTGTCATTAGCCGTTTTCTAACACGCCAAAGGGTGTCACTTTCTTCGGGCGCGTGGCTTGTCTATTTTTTTGCTATGTGAGCTAGAACTCAAGGTTCTATTGCTGTTGTTTTGGGTTTAACGTCCCAAAACCGCCTGTGATTATGAGAGACGCCGTAGTGGAGGGCTCCGGAAATTTCTGACCACCTGGGGTTCTTTAACGTGCACGGACATAGCACAGCACACGGGCCTCAACATTTCGCCTCCATCGAAATGTAGACGCCGCGGCCGGGATTCGATCCCGCGACCCTTGGATCAGTAGCCGAGTACCATAGCCACTAGACCACCGCAGCGGGGCGAGAAAACGGGACCCGTAGTTATAGAGAGCCTCACGCTCCCACTCATGGCTCCAGGAAACAGGGCAGCTCTCGGAACTACGACCGACCTAAGTCCTTGGGTACACTGCTTTCTTTTTTTTGTTAAACTGTCGAGACATATATATAGGGATTTTAGACCGACCGTGATATTTCTGGTAGTGGTGCTCCTTCACTTCGAGGAAGAGGAGGATTTGGGACACGTGTAGTCGTGCCACATGTGTAAAGACCTGGCCTGACAACACGACACCTAACCCGACCCCGCCCTTTGTCTCTGGGATGGCTTGTCGGCCATTCTATGGACACGGTGTCAAGAGCTTTGGCCCAAGCGGAGCATTACGGACCGACGTTTGACGGATGTGGACACTTGAGAGCTGACCGTGGTTCTGGCGGTGAGCTTCCTCAAAACATCCACGCTGGTCCAACACCAACGTCGCTACCACATTGCGCCTCCCGTGCACGCTTATCGCGCACGCCCTCTTCGTTTCTCATTGCGGCCGCAGGTCGCAAACTCTCGTTGTCTTCGTCTTTGTTCAGGTGCTGAACCTCCGCTTCTGCGCAGCCGTTTTGTCCATGCCGTCCTTGTAAAAGCACTAATAGTGAATTTCACTGGCGAAACAGGAGTAAGATATTTTTTCTCCGCCACAAAGCATTGCGCTTTGATCCGTCTTCGCGTTGATCCTCCTCCAGCCGAGAAATTCAATTCTACTATGAAGTCCTGACCAAGTTCAGAATTCTCCGCGTTAGAGAATTCAGCGTTCGTCCATCTCGCGGCTCTGAATTCGGCCCGAACCCCTGCTATGTGATGTCACTTCCGGATAAGTTGCGCAAGATGATCTTGTTAGCCCGTTTTTAGGCGTGTCACGCTACCCTGGACACTTGGTTTACATTACCGAAATGCATGATGTAGGTCGCGACAACTCACGGTAGGGTGGCTGGATGGTCTGCCTCCTCCGGCAGCGCTAGAATCGGCGCACCCTAGCGCACAAGATGCAGTGGACGTAGGGCTTCCTGCGAGAAATGCAGTGGACAAAGAGTTTACAGTGGCTAGAACCGCTAGAATACATGAGACCCACCATTGACCAAGCTAAGCTGGGGGAGATGGACTACCGCATTCCTGCAGGAGCGAACTACTGTCTACCGGGATGAGATCACTCCGCGACTTATTTTGTTGCTCCGTCGCGGATTCGGCACAAAGCTCGAGATCCGCCAGTGGAATTCGCAATAAGCACGACACCCACGCACTGCTTCCATCACAGAAGGTTATTCGAACGGTTACCGCATGTCCATACGACGTTTCTGACAACTGCTTTATTTAGCCTACGCGTTTTCTTGCCCGTTTATTTAGAGATAACTTTATGAATTTGCGGTACACCAAAATCTGCGCCGCTTTTCATGGCGTCACCATGGTAACACTGTATATTAACTACTACTTTCTGCAACGCAATCAGAAATATGCACAGGATAGTTTTTTTTTTCTAAATGTAATGCTAGCTGAAGTCACACAATTTTCACAGACAAAAGAGTTTGAAGATCCTTAACAAAACACTATCATCAGTTTAAAATCAAATGTCGCTCGCAAAAATATGGCCATTGCTACTTTAACCGCATGTGCTTCCAGTCAGAATTTCAGGAGAACATACAAGACGTAATAAGCCAACGATGGCATTTTTTCAACTATGCAAGATATGTAAAGAATGAAACCCTGCAATATGCTGTTTTGCAGATCTTGTTGCCAGGAGAAAAGCTATGGATATATTCAGCTACCTATGAGGCAAAGCACAACGAAAAACCTGCTTCATGCGTTTTTCATGAAGCAAGACAACTGAGGCCTAGGAAGCTCTCTACGGATTCGACTTTTCGTGGCGTTTCCACATACGAACGGGTTTCTGAGCAACAAGTGTAAGTAACGAAAGCCCAAATATTCTGCGCAGTACCTCGGTCACTGCGGTGCGGCAACTCCCGCCATATTTTTCCAGTATAGAGATTACTTGAAGCCCCGCCCCGGTGGTCTAGTGGTTATGGCACTCGGCTGCAGATCCGAAGGTCGCGGGAACGAATCCCGGCAGCGGCGGCTGCTTTTCGATGGAGGCGAAATGTTGAGGCCCGTGTGCTGTGCGATGTCAGTGCACGTTAACGAATCCTAGGTGGTCGAAATTTCCGGAGCCCTACACTACGGCGCCTCTCATAATCAGAGCTGGGTTTGGGACGTTAAGCCCCACATAACAACAACAGATTATTTGAAAATATATCTGAAATATTCCGGTGTGATATTGCGTCAGTGGATGAACATGTGCACATAATTTTTGAAGAAAACATGTCTGAACATTCGACAAAGTAACTTTTGTGCACGCTCGTTGGATGATTACATGAACTGTAAAAATATCGATATATACTATAACTTTGAATGCTGCGCACGCGCTTCGTTAATGTAGGTTTACATAGCTGCCAATCAGTTAAGTTCTCTATAATTTGCGCTATCGTAATAACCGCGTCAGAGAGTTCATGAACGTGTGCTCTATATCGAAGAAGCACGCAGAATTTTCGATAAGAATCCCCTCTACATACCAACTTGAAACAGTATGAACAGATGCAATCAGCCGCCGATTCTTACGGACAGTACGAGCGCGTGCTATAATTACCCAGCGATGCGCCGTATACCGCTAACTGAAGAGCTGGGCAGCAACTAAGCCCTGTAAGTCGTTGGCATATTAAATTTCTGCCGCTGTGCAGATAATTTTTAGTTGGCTATTTAGTGGAGTCGTGACTTTTCCCCCACTCTAGAGGTGACACTGCTATCACGGCGTGTTCTCAGCAGTGCACCGGTGCGAAGACATGGCGTATGGGAAGTTTGAAGTTTGAAGTTTATTTGTTCTTTTGCTTGGTTCATGTATTTACACTTTAGGGACCCAACAAATTTGTTAAATGGTCCCTCACGGCATTATAACATAAAAAAACACTAAACGACAGTTGTCATTGGCGAAACACTAAATAGGAATTAATATCAAAAACATAAGAAATAAGCTAACACATAATATAGTTATATAACAAATCATCAAAACATAAATGTCGCGGTAATTTGATGTAATTAGCACAAAAACTTCTAAATATGTGATATGCATAAGTGCGAATTTGAATACATGTGAAAATCAACAAATCTCTTAGCAGGACAAATTGTTATGGAGGGAATTTTTCAGTTGAGCTAGGAAGGAGGGAAGTGACGGGGCTGTCTTTAGGTTAGTAGTGAGGCAATTGGAAATGGCAGTTCCTCGGAATTCCATAGTTTGACGACCATAAGTAGTATTTATTTTTGGTAGTAAATGTCGGATACCTGAAAAGCACCCGTCAGCTCGAAGGGACAGACGAAGGGACACCGACAGTAAGTTGAGACTACCGTAAAGTATTTTGTACATTATAGATGCTATATTATAAGTAACCAGATTGTGTAGTACACTTAACACACCGAAATTTTGAAACAAATCGTCGCCTCTTACATTCATACCATTAGCATTATTATGCGTAGAGCTCTTTTTTTGATAATTAGAACGGATTTAAGATGAGATTTGTACGTGCAACCCCATATAGCAATGCAGTAATTTATGTGTGAACGAATGATGGCATAATAAAGTTTAATTAGTATTTCTCTTGAAAAAAAGTGCCGACATTTACAAAAAACATGCAATCCGTATGAAGCTTTCTGAACAACGTCGCGAGCATATAAATGAAATTTTAGGTGAGAATCTATGCATACTCCCGGGAATTTTGTGTGATTGGCATGCTGTATTAGACAGTTGTTTTAAATTATGTCATTATGCTCAGGTTCTGCCCGCCGCGGATTCGGCGAGACTAAGTTCAGCGCAGGCTTGCGGGATTGGTCACTGTCCTTTATTTGAGTGGGTGCTCCTTTATGACAGGGTGAGCCACAAAATATGCGAGAATGGGACGGTGAGCGCAACCAATGGACAAGCGGTGAACATACCAAAAATTGACCATCAGGCTTTGTTGACTTCTTCTAGACAATATAAAACAAAACGAAACGCCTTTCGTCCTCAAATGAGTAAGGATGTTTCATGAAAAGGATGATTGTTCTTTTCGTGAGCGTAACCGCGTGACGTGCAGAAAAAACGTGGTCATGCGAAAACGTGGCCGCGCCCCGCTGCCTAAGGGACAAGGATGACCACGGCCAGTGACATGCATTGAAAAGCGAAAAGAACCACCGGCGTTCGCAAAATACGATCTCCGATCTCACCCCTGCATTAAGGTCCCATGCTACGACAAACGGTACGCCTTTGTTGTTTTCAAGGGTGTTCTAATGATACGATAAACGTCTATTTTATGTGGCCTGAGATTCACATGGAATATATAAGATTTAAACACTTGTGGTGCATACCAGAATACCACGGGCAAGCATTACGCGTATGAGACACGTGATCGCAGTGTTAATGAGAAAACACACAATGAAGTTGTTTCTAACAAATAAAGAACGAGCCCTTGACCCCTTCCCTTTCGTGATCGCAGCGTTGTTAATATTAACGTACTTGACGAGTATAGCATGCCAGCAGCCTAAAGATCAATCACTCATTTTCTTCATACGTTCTTACCCTACCATCCAAATCTTGGTGCATATCAGGCGAACGAGCCGGCCGGGAGATCACCGAGACCTAGGCGGCTAGATAGGTACAACAGGTCTAAGGTGCACAAGTACGCCAAGGAATGCTTCGCGTTTAGAGCAGTTGATAGCCAGCGCTGTGCGTTGTTCTCACTTGAGCCTTCGTATGCACTGATCGACTATAATGTTAAAATTTGCATTCTGCAATATTCGCCATAATAAATACAGAGCGATTCATTTTGTCATAAAATTTATTGATATGGGACTGGTAGGAATATTTCAGAATTTTGTGTCTTCCTGATGGCCTCATATGTTTTCGTGATTCAGGGATAGCACGGCAATATTGCAGCATATGTAAGCAGCAAGGCCTGGAGCATTTCATTTCTATTTACCATTTATTATATCACTGTTGTAATGCTATTTCAGATCAGCGACTGTCTACCAATTAGTGATTGGCAAGGAAGGGGGTACTGTGGAATATATGGAGATAAAATCAGGTATGGTTGTATTTGTAATGCATAATCAATGCATCATTAGAAAACATGTAGGTGTCCTAATACTCAATTAAGTATGAAAACAGCCCTCCAACTACGGCGTCTCTTATAATCAGAGCTGGTTTTGGGACGTTAAACGCCACATAGCAAGTATGAAAACAGCATAAATATCGCTGTTATTATTGCTTACTCGCGTCTAGGTGAGACGAGGCCAACTTTGCTGCGCAACAAAGACGAATAGATGTAGACGCACCGTAACGGTCTGCTCAATTAACTGCTACACAACACAGCAACAGATGTGTTCCACGTGTCTGATTCTGGCACAGCTCTGATTCTGCGTACCTCTAAACACGAGCTTAATATCCAGCAATTCAAGGCTTACGATTTGGTAATATTACCCGGGGCACGCTCTACAAGAGGCTTTCTCCTGTTTCATGGTACAATACCGCAAACCCAGTGTAGTAACCAGTGTTGCTGAAACTAGGGCTCTTCACGGCCGTCATTTCTGTGCCCCGTTGCCGCTTAATGAGGCCCGTACGGGTTCGGGGCCCGCTATACAAAGCCTACGCTAGGCCTGCGCAAGCGAGTGCGTGACACAGTCAAGCCCGGGCTTGCTTGCAGATGCATTCTAGGTTATCAAGCTGGTTTCTAAACGTGTACCATACAAGCCAAATTTACCTACTTTAATACTTGTGGATACTGTTGACTGCTCGGTTTCCTGGCCTTCTCTCCAGCACAACGGGTACGAAGCGCTTTACCTCCAGCTCACTGGCAAACTGTGTAGTCTAAGGAACAATTTGGAGCAAGAACAAAGAATGGACCCCAATTACTGTTTGCGTTGTGTAGAGCATGTAGTTGTGATTCCACCCATATACCCACATTTGGCAAAATATAGTCTGTGTGAGCTCAGAGAGAGCAGCCTGGAATACCAGAAACACTTGAGACTTCGCGAGTGGCTGCGCTTCCTTCGTATCTACTTCTCATTGTAAGACAGGTAGCCGATATTCATTTTGTTTCAACACAAAGGGATAGCCGCTTTCCTCATCATAACTTCTTTTCCAGGCAACAAAAAGGAGAGAAGAAAACTTTGCCACTGGGATTCAAACAAAAAGTGTGGAGTTCTTAAGCTGGAAGCGGAAGGCAAGTTTAAACTCTCATTTACATGAATCACCTTTGCGATGTGCCAGTGCTCCTTGCGCTCTTGCGCAAGGAGCACTAATTTTTCGTTAATCTCAAGTTATTTGGGGAGGAGGTAGTCTTCCTGTTGTGTTCTTTCTCCGACAGTTTCCGCTGGATCGTTGCCTGCTTTCACCGAGTGCATCTGCCAAATAAGGCCGTTGTTGTAAGTGGATAAAGTGGGCCCAGGATCCTTAAAGGGGTCGTGAAAAGAATTTGGAGGTGCCGGTTTGTAATTTTCACTGCTTCAATACGCATTCGACAAGCCGATTCCGAAATATTTCGGCGAAATATTCAGTGCACATTTAACAACGCCCGTTTTAAATCTCAGCTTTCTTGCGCTCCCGAAACGACTATGCGACACTACCGGCCGGCATGGTACTATTTGGTGACGTTAAGATACTTTTAAGTTCAAAGGCACAGTGACCTCGCGTTTGCTCTAAAGGAATCGATTTACTTGAAAGCTAGAAAGGAAGAAAATACTTGGAAACCGTGCGGTGCCACCATTCGGAAGAAAAGCGGCAGCACGGTTTGTTTTCCCATGGCCTCCGAGGGCGCGCCAATCTCGGAGGTATGACTGCTACTAAGATAACGTCATCTGCAGAGTTGAGGGGAACGCGTGCAGTGAAACCGAAACCGCGTTTTTTATCGCTCTAAATCAATGCACACGATGCAACGGAACAATGCATATTGTTGATTGGAGGGTCAGGACTCCGAATACGCACTTAGTACAAAATGTTCAGAAAACGTTTCACGACCCGTTTAAGAATGAACACGGTAATCTGGAGTTTCGTCAAGACAACGCAGCCTATGTTACACCCGATGATAAGCTCAATGCTTTACAACCAAGACAACGCTAATAATGCATTACAATAAGTCCTACGCGCCTAGACGCATATCAACTGTCCTACTAGCCGGTACTGTAGTCGTTGCGTTGCGGTCTTCTCGTCTCGGCCGCTCCGCGAGACAGTCGGAAGTCCAGCGCTTTTCAAGGTGCCTTCATCAGTTCATGATGAGGTGGTGATCGAAGAGCAGGCTGGCAGGACATCAGGCCACTGCAGTACCGGCCACTGGAGAGACGCCGGCACGAGCTATGGGCACCTCGTGACACCTTGGCTGCTGGCGGTTGCCCTTTTGGTGCCAGTCCACGAACACGCATAGGTCCCGAGTCTTCAGGCCAGGTAAAGCGACAGGTTGCCGCTCACGGCGTAAATACTGGGAGCAGGGCGGGCATCAAAGTCACCATGCCCGCATAGCTGCAGAACGCCTGGTCGAGGGAAGCAGCTCACAACGAGACGTTATGCTCACCAGGTCCGCATGGCTGCAGGACGCCTGGTTTAAGAACGTTGCGACCTGAACCGCCGATCAGCAAGCTGCCGTTCAAGTCGCCACGCCCTCTCTGCTCGAGCCGCCCGTCGCACTTACTCTTCCTTTTAGGGGCGAAGCTCCCCTTAGTCTAACCTTGTCCTGCGTCAGGCGTCAGGCGTAACCGGCAGTAGCTCCCGGGAGGCACGCGCTCGCCCTCGGCGCGTGCCTCTCTCTCTCGCTCTTCCATCTGCTGTCTTGTGAGAGAGAGAGAGTGCGAAAGGCGCGCGTTGATGGAAACGCTCTTTCTGAGATGAACGCTCTACCAGCTCACAAAGAAGGAGAACGCGCCCTCACCAGCGAGAGACAACGTTGGCGCAGGCAGCGTCTCCTAGCGAGTTTCTTGATTGAGAAATACCGACTATATATATATATATATATATATATATATATATATATATATATATATATATATATGAGTGGTCCGTGAACGGTTCTCCAGCGCGAGCAGTCGCTATTTTAACCAAGAACCTCGCTAGAAGACGCTGCCTGCGTCAAGCTTGTCGCTATAAAATTTGTTGCTGGGCTAGTTGGTGCATAGTTAAAATATAAGACGGTGGCGCGAAATGGGACAAGGACGAAACAGGGAGAAGCGACGGATACAAGCGCTTGTATCCGTCGCTTCTACCTGTTTCGTCCTTGTCCCATTTTGCGCCACCGTCTTATATTTTAAGCTTGTCTCTCGCGGGTGAGGGCGCGTGCTCCTTCTTTGCGAGCTCGTTCATCGAAGAAAGAGCGTTTCCATAGTCAACGCGCGCCTTTCGCTCTCTCTCTCTCACACAAGGCAGCAGATCGAAGAGAGAGAGCTCGCGCGCCGGGAGGCACGCGCCGAGGGCGAGCGCGAGCCTCCCGGCGGTGGGAGGTGGCTACATACATACTACTACTACTACAGAGGAGGGAACGATAATGCCAGAGACCCGTGTACTGTGCGTTGTCAGTGCACGTTAAAGAACCCCAGGTGGTCTAAATTTCCGGAGCCCTCCACTACGGCCTTTCTCTCCTCTCTATCTCTTTCACTCCCTTTCCCCCACCCCTACGGACGCTTAGCCGTGCTCCCTACATGGGCTGCAGAAATTAGCGTCCTTTCCTAACCAAACCACAATCAATCAATCACCCTAAGGAGCTTCGCCCCTAATATGACGTGAGGTTAACCTATTCCGTTGCATTATTTACTGGATATACGGGAAACCATCCACTTGCTTTTTGCAAATGTGTACACGGCCCTGAATGTGTGGCGACAAAACAACCACGTATCGCTACACGATATCACTGCCGCAGTGCGTTTACAACTGATTATTTCCTGCGTAATTTGTTCAGTTTAATGACAACTGCACTTTGTCATACGCTTGAAACACAGACAGAAGTTAAAACTTAAATAAGTGTGCCGGACTGCACGTATAAAGGTGGCATGGCACGCTCTCGACACACACACTCAGCGATCTTAACAAAGAGCGACAACTGCAGCGCAAGGCCAAATGCTTTTCTAAAATTGTATTAGAATACGTACAAGCAATTAACACTGAGGCAGCACAACTAACGAATATCCTGGAGACTGCATCACATACGCACGCACATTAACATGCAGCGACTAGCAGATGACGCGAGGTACCACCCCAAGGACAATGGGCTTGTTTCTTCCGTTTACCACTCTTGTTCCTCAATCCGCTGCACGCTAGCAACGAGCTCCGCGCTAGCAACGATTGCACATCCAACGATAGCTGGTGCGAACTGCAGGGGATCGGTGATGGCCGTTGTCTCGGTAGTGTCACGGCCTCCGAGACATGGTACGCCTGCAAGCCGAATGTGATCCCACGTGTGAAAAATGTTTCGGCGGCTGGCTCTTTGCACATTGATAACCTAAGCACAGCCCCTTATACGCTCGGTGAGGTCGGAACTCCTCAAGGCGCTGTCCTCTCCCCCTTTCTGTTTAATATCGCTCTCATCCCTTTAGCTCACAAACTCAATCTCATACCACACCTAAAGCATACCCTCTACGCGGATGATATTACCACATGGACGACTCATGGCTCGGACGGCGAAATTGAAGAAACTCTTCAGTTAGCAGCCGACACCATCTCAGCTCATGCTTCATCTATTGGACTCGAATGTTCCCCATCTGAATCCGCGCTCCTCCTAATGAGACCGAAATCAGCAGCTAACGCGCCCATCGAAATCACATTACAAGGAACCCCTATACCCCTCACACACACCCTGCGCATTCTTGGCCTCTATTTGCAGGATACCGGACGAAATGACCATAGCCTAAAGACACTCAAGGCCTCCACGCAATCTGTGTTGCAGCTTTTACGCCGCGTCTCCTCCCTGCATAAGGGTTTGGACGAAGCGGACAACATGAAAGTTGTACATGCCTTCACGCTTAGCCGCATTCTATACGCGACCCCATATCTCAAATTGAACCGAACAGAAACCGAACGCGTGAACGCCATGATCCGCCTCGCAACTAAGGCAGCCTTGAACCTACCTCGCAGCACAAGCACAGACAAACTCTTTGAACTGGGCATGCATAACACCCTCTCTGAGCTAGTTGACGCGCACCTTCAGGCACAGTACTTTAGACTTTCCGCGTGCGCCACTGGCCGCCATATTCTCGCCTCCCTTCGTATCAACATACCAGCTAATCAGCCGTCGTTTATAGCCATTCCTCGACATATTCATACTTCGCTCATAGTGAAACCCCTGCCTCGCAATATGCATCCTCAGCATCACGTCGCTCGCCGCGTAGCTCGCGCAAATGCCCTTCATAAGAGTTACGGACAAGCTCAGGATGCCATTTGGGTAGACGCCGCTTGTACAGCGCAAGAAGCTGTAGCAGTTGCCTACAACCCTGCTCTACCCCATCCCTTGATTCACCGCCTTCCCTCAGGCTCTACACCTGAGGAGGCAGAGGAGACCGCCATCGCCTTAGCCCTTGCACAATCAGACGCACAGCACATCTTTAGTGATTCGAAGACAGCTCTGCATAACTTTGCCAGGGGCAGGATACACCCGCCTGCCTGGGAGTTGTTGAACGCCCCTACGCCAAATTTACCACGCATGGTAGAGCTCCAGTGGGTGCCGCCTCATTCTGGGAATCGCGGAAACGAGGCTGCCGATAAATTGGCCCGAGGTTTGATTTGCCGGGCTCAGGACAGCCTCGATTCGGGCTTCACGAAGGAGCGGGCGCACACCTTTGCAGAGCTCACTCAAATGCCCCGTTTGAACCGTCGGACATCCTCCTCCAAACCCCACCCTTAGCCACTCCCAACAAGTCCTATGGAGACGCCTCCAGACCCGCACACTCTCTTCCCCACAACTGCTGTCCCACTACTGTGACACTTCCCCTGCATGCACCCTATGCGGCGAACCCCACGCCACACTTTCCCACATCCTCTTCGGCTGCCCTGCTGATCCTCCCCCGCAGGGACAGCCCGCTATCTCATGTTGGGAGGACTGGGAGGTCCTGCTGTCGTCTACGGACCTGGCACTACAGATTGCTGCGGTGACTCGGGCTGCCGATGTGATTTCCACAAGAGGCATCACCATGTAGACGTGGCATGGGACCGCGCGGTGGTCCAGGGACCCGGGGGTCCAAACACACTGGCAAATAAAGTTTTTCACTCACTCACTCGGCGGCTGGCGGCGAATATTCCGATTATCTGGTGCACCGCGTGCACACCCCGCAAAAGCTGCGAAGCTGTGCGAACTACAAGGAACGAACGACAGCTGTTTTAAACTATCATACCGTGTCCATTAAAGCACTGCGTTGGCCTAATTTTGCATCCCGGGCACGCGTTAACCATGTGTTCAATAATTAATGATGTGTTAGCTTTTGTAACCACAACCCATCGATGTAATTACTCCTACTTGTGTTACATCGGCATGGAATTTACTCCAAAGGCCAAGGTCGCAGAAAGGCAATGTTGGAAGCATTCGCTGATAAAACGAAGATATCCGGCCTCTGCCCACAAGCGCATATCAGCAGCAAGCGTGCACGAACATTTGATGAGCCCCTGTATTGCCCGTGTACTTGAGAAGGGAAAACAATAATGACACATATATGTGCGTAACAGGGCAGCCCAATTCATAGCAAATTAAGGATCAACAAAACTAAGACGATCTGGATTACCTAGCGCTCACCGCTAGCTTATAATTCGATCAGTTCAATTCAGTTTTATTTGCCAGAGCAAAGCTGAAGCGACACTGCCGACGAAGCCATCGCAGCAGCATGATGATTGCGCAAGGTCCCTTACATGGCAATGACATACACATGACACATGCACAAGTCTTCCATGGCAATATTTGTGCTAATTTCTTTCGGTGCCTGCACCCATTGTATTTAAGTGACTGACACACTCATACGAGCACGTTGAAACAAATAGCGCATCCACAAACCACTTCGTCCATCTTCACTGAAGCAGCAGACGTATCCTGACAAGTGCGACCAAGAGGCCGTATTTTTGCACATATTTACGCGGAAAGCGTAATGTGCAGTTCAGCATGTCCGATTCAATAAGAGCCGACGACGCGCCAGTTAATGGGGCACTGCCAGCACAATAATCAGCACAGTGAAGAGAACCGCATTTTCATGCAACCTACAAATAGCGCTGCAAAAGACTCCCTCCGCAGGCCGCAAGATCTCAGGCTGCGGCATTATGGGATACTCTGCTACGAAAAACAAGAAAGGCACCTTAGCTCGAAAAGAACATTGTTTCTTTGGGAACACAATATTTTAAGCCGATGTTCTCCAGCCAGCGCTCTTGTGCAAGCCGACACGCTTCCCTTGCAGTATAACAAAAGCTTCGTCAGCATGATCACGCTTCCTGATGCAAGTATACGCGCAATGGCATGGTATAGGGCTAACGCACAGCGCAGAAAAGCAGTGCGTCCAATGTTCACTACACCGAGCTAGGGTGAAACATGGCGCCAGAGAAAAACAAGTAGTTACGCAAGTTGGAACGCCGCTTCTAGGGGAAACAGCGGAGAGACAAATCGCCGAATAGGAAGAGCGGCTGCCGTGGGGGGGATGCGCGAGGGCCCAGGAGGAGCAAAAGTCGCGCAGCGACCGCAGGCTTCTAAAGGTAGCGGTACTTTAACATTATGAAGGGATATTGTCTTCTTCATAATTGTGGTGCTGGCCCATATATGCTTGCCTAGACGGTATCTGGTTATCGACATCTTGCCGGAGCTGAGTCTCGGAGTCGCGGTCCTCTGTATAGTTGCGAAGTTGTGCTCTGCTGGGGCGTGTACGTACATACGGATAAAATTGCTCGTACAAAAACGACGGTATGCACTGTCCACCGCTGCGCGGATATGTGGCTTTGAAGTGCGTGTTCACATATGACGTTCAGCCATACAAAGCCCAACCAATCCAAATGATGTCGCAACCACCGTAACGTTCGCACCAAAGAGCAGTGTCACGTCGACTCAGCGTATGTGGTTGTCATTGCTAATCGCCCCTTGAACGCCTGGACAACGTCGCTCTCGTTGAGACACTTCAAACTGTACGAGCAGTCACCGCGTGACAACTATTTTGCGTTCTGCGGCTCCTTGGACGCTATATGACGTGTCTTGGGTCAGGCGAAGCGTGCGATTGAATTTCCGCAACGTCGCCATCGCGACGAGGCTATCTGCTTCTCCTTATTCTCGTAAGGTGTCATAGTAAGCTGAACAGAATTGTCTTTTATGAATACCAGTAGCGTGCGCTGCCATTACGACTGCCGTGGCAGCTCAGTAGTTGTGCATAGCAAAGCAGAAATGCCGACACAACGTAGGACAGCGACGCTCGAATTACCTTGAGTGTCCAATCAGCCGCGTAATTTGGTGGCAGCAATGACGCACTTGTGTGTGTAAATCCAGTGCTTTTGCGCAGATCACCCCAGTAAAAGCTTCAAATAGCTGCCCGCCACATGCCCCTGTCGGATGAACGCGCTATTTTTGAAGGAAGTATCGAGCGGTCTTTTAATAGTGGAGCGCTTACGGAACTAGTCGCGCAGAACCAGTAGAAGACAACTGAGAAAATCACCATGCAAAGCTCTGCGCAGCGCAGGATAACGGAGTAGCCTGGCGTGCGCAAGTTCCCGCACTAAGAGAACCGTCGCATTGTGTGGCGTGATGGGTTTCTCCACTTTTGATTGCCGCAAGAGGGCGCGACATGCAAACCTTGCAGAAAGTGGAGAGCCATTGGTCTCAAGGCGAAACGCAGCCCATCGCGCCACTATCCCATCTTTTTTTGCAGTGTAGTACATGGAAAATTCTGTTTTCATGCAACCGAGAAATAGTCGCTATAGTACAGACGTCGCACGATCCAGAAAACAAGCTTAACGCGCGAGCTGTGCCAGACCCAATACATCTGTACTAGCGGCAGCGGTGCCTGTTACATTACATGCACAGAGGGAACTACCCCTGCCCTTGCGGTATGTTTTTGACAATTGCCTCGTCGGCGGCTCCATCGACCGAACGCTTCCCCCACTTATTGACTCTCAGGAAGCTTTTGGACTTGCCACAAGTGTATATCTGCGGCAAGTAGCCCTAGTTAGCAGTGAATACTTGATACATGAACGGCCCATTCAACGTTTCAGCTTTCGGTAAGTTATACAATAATCGTCACGTCATTACGCCGCATCTGCGGCACTTCTGTCAGCAGTAAGAATATACATGATTTTATACATCACTGACGGACGGGGCTATTATAGGTTTTTACACGAATGATTGCCTGGTTTAGCGTGCCATCGCCTCAAATTAGCAAGGTCATAAGACTGCGAATGAATACGTAGAGCTCTCTGTGTGCGTATTTTTGATTGCCACCAACAAACATTCTGAAGCTGCATATAGAGAAAGGCTACGTTATCCGCCCGAGGTGGCCGTACTGAAGTCTCATGCGTAAAGTAGTCCATTAATGTATACACTACAAGTGCTTGGGCATTCTTCTAGCGCCAACCACTCGAAAAAGCGTGGCTTCGTCTGACGAGTGAATTGGACGGGGTTTAAAACCACGCCGAAAGGCGATACAAATATATGTTGTGCATGCTACGCGAGTGGTCATACGGATGCTACCACCGGGGCAGTGCTCGCGTGCGTCGGTTACTTTCTAGGGCACATGCGCTCTGTTCTTTTATCTTTCTGCAATGTAAAACTGCACATTTTATTCTTCTGCACAGATGGACACCATTGTGAGTTACACGTTGAAGAAGAGGCTCTCAAGCGTGCCCTCATCAATGGCAAAGATTATGATGGCTGCAAAGATTGGCTCATAACATACTGTCCCAATACACAAAGACACAATTGGTTTCGCGAGGATTGCGAGAACGGTGTGTTTGCAGAGCTTGCACATAAAAGGCACGCGTGAAGATTAGCACACTGCAAACGAAATAAATTGTTGTTAGCTTTGCCCTCCTTCTTTCGTACTTTGATTATATGACGTTTACTCTAGTTAATTGCATTATGTGTGAATGATTTGGCGGACACAACTGTATACGTTGCGGAGATATTTCAGTTTCTCCTGTTGGTGTTGCAAACCTCAAGTAACTTAGTCATTCTATTCGTCATTCTATTTCGCTTAGTCATTCTATTTCGTAACTACAGCACTCAGCCTAACTGGATTAGGTGGGCTCTGATACATACAATGAGCAAATAAGCTTCCTTTACATTCTGCAAGAATGCAGTCAGCGCTCTTGCTCATTGGCGACAGCCGTCCTAGGCTAGAATAGTACTCATGTTGTTGGTTTGCGCAGAAACCTTCTGTAGTAAAACGAAAATAAATTGATCGTACCCTCAATTGAACTATCCTGTGTCACATGTAATGCAGGGCCATGAAGACGCCTTAGCATCCCACATGTAGACGCCCTTCCTTGCACATATATACATACCCAAACAGCGCACGAACGACGGTGCCTGCATAGGCATACGAGGACAATACGAGGACAAAGAAATGTTGGGATTTGACCGACATATCGTGAGATGGGCTAGAAAGGCCCGTCCTGCACCACCCCGACAGAAAGTGAGAAAGGCGTAAGAAGATATTTCTGCGAACTCAACTATTGTACCACAGGTAATGGTTATAGACGATCTGTGACCGCAGTGTACAAAAGCATCGAGTATTCATCCGTTCTCATCCGTTCGCTGAGTCCGCTTCTTAGCCACCGTAATGTTGTTAAATCTATATCACCTATTGATGCCACACATGCTGCCCAGATGATGACACATGCTGCCTAGATGACTGCCTAGATGGCCTTCGACCCATGCTTAGGTGCACCGCTCTGCAAAATAGCGCCGCGAGACAACGACCCTGGAGTGCCACCTTCCCCGGTGGCGGAAGACGATAAATGCAATTCTCCCATCTAAACAGAATTAATTAAAAGCCACAGCACCTTAGCAGGAAAGCTTGGTTGCTTCAATTTAAGATATATATATTTGTTAGTTAGAAGGGACAGAGACCTATACCAGGCTAGAAAATAAAAACGAAAAAGGAAAAGAGTAAAATATGGGTTCTCACGCCGTCGTTATATCGCTTATCATATTACCGCATCAGCGTGAGTGTGCTGGATCGATGTGGAGATTCGTAGGTATCAGTTGGTATCAGACACCGAAAAGAAAGTGAGCGCGACTGTCGGGGCTCGCCAGACGGCGAATTATATATAGTCCCATTGGAAAGTGCTGTGATAGGGCACATTCAGGTTCTGTTTATAAATGTTTAAGTTCGCGTTAATGTTACCCCTGAGCTTGTCAACGCCCTTAATCGCTTAGGGCCGTAATCGCCGGTATTCACAACAAGCGTAAGTGACATTTAAGGGGGGTGAAGTTCAACTAGGCGCCACCAGCGCTGTAACGTCCTTCTGGGCAGAAGTAGCACGTCACTGTCTGGGTCACACCTTAGAATGTGACAGTCATGCATTTCCCACCCGGCTAGGCCCCCAAAAGCAGGTAGCGCTGAATGGCATGAACAAATAATTCCCCCCCCCCCCCCCGGGTGATTGCCAAAACCACAGAAACTTTCGCGATTTCAGCGCTACACGCACTGATGCAACTTCGGATTTGAGGATAACAGCGTTAGTAAGGATGCAATTGCAAATAATAGTATATTTTAACGTTTTTAATGGTACACGGAGTAATATATTCTATTTGCTGAAGTGAAACAGATTCAGTGGACGGCTACTGAGGGTGTTTCTGATGTTGAAAAATGAATCAACGCCAGTTCTTTCTCAAGTGACACAGTCGGCGCCCCCAACAATGCCGTATGTTGGAAGAGTGGATGATTTCCAGCTGTAGCGGAAACTGAATGGCAAGTTTAGTTGAGCATGCAGCGCCGTAATATTCAGCACACACGTACACAGTAACTTCCACGACTAATAGACACCGTTTCGTGACAGTGTGTAAAAACTGTTTCAGGGCGAGCGTCCCATTAAATCCTCTTACCCGTCTTAGTGTTTTGAGAAGAAGCAATATAGCCGAAGCGGCTATATTCCTTCTTCCCAATACCGATGCGAAGCGCCTTGCTTTCTCCGCCTCGGTTTCACAGCCACTGTCTGACGCAACAGCTGCGCTTATCTCTGCACCTGTTGGAGCGATCTGAACCATTTGGACCTGGTCCCGCTACTCACTGTACCGCCACCAGGAGCCGTCTATCCCATTATTACCCCATTAGCTCCTGTGTAAAAGGGAAGCCCTGGCAATGTAGTACGAAAGCTTGCTCAGCTCCGAGTTGCGGCCTGCCAGCCCTTCCACCGCTTTGCAAAACTGATATTATTAAGTTTCCTTATGCGTCAAGAAGTTTGTGGCGGTCAGGCGCTCCACGAAACGAACTCCACTAGGGAGTCAATGTCCGAAATGGCTTTGTAGACATTCTTATGACGATTTCACATGGACTCATGCCGCCGCACGAGCACTCGAAGATTTACGGCTTTAATTGCAAGTCTCCCTTCCTGCGAAGGCATGATGGAAGAAAATTGAAAACTTGCAACGGAGCTCTGTACTCAAATGTCTCACAATGTTAAAGAAAAACGGGGGGGGGGGGAGGGGGGTTGTGCACCGAGAATATAAAAACATTAGGACTGCTATTTACCACGTGAAACATATTCAAATGCCCCTCTAGCATATAACATACTTAAGCTCCGGTATCATATATGTAAGTGTCACTCGTCATGTCTCCCTTTTTTAATGCATTTATAATTAAGTTATTTTTCTAGGGTGCCTCACATGAAGTGGAGTGGCCCATGCACACGCAAGAAAGAAGAGTGTCATTTAACATTCGTGCTAGTAAAAACCTTCTCTGCATTGGCTGTTCTGCATGGCACTACTTCACATTCGAATTTATTCGACTGTTAATGACTATAATGCACGCTGTCGAGTTAGTAAGATCAGGACTTCTTTAGGTCACTCACCTTTTAGGGCTGCTGTCTGAGATCACGGCGTGAAGGACGAGTGATTGGCTTCTAGCGTGACCTGAACCACATGCAATAAACCGCATGCAATAAAACGAAGCCTGCGTCAATGTCACAGAATATGCCACCCACAGTATGCACAGCGTCAGAGTCAAAAGTCGTAGTCTGGAACGGGACATAATTAACGCAAAAAACACAGGGAAAAAGGACAGGCGGCACAGAGCACAAGCGCTGAACTTCAGCTCCTGTCTTTTCTCAGTGGTTTATTTGAGCTCGTTATGTGACATTCTAGCACGCATCGACTAGCCCAGCTTTCTTCGTTAAGCACGCAGTATAAACACGCTTCATTTAAATGCAGAATTTTGCGAGGAAGTTGCCTTTTATTAAAATAGCATCAGTCGGAACGAATAATTTCTCGACGTGTGAGCAAGCATTGATGTATCATCAGTGACGTCTCAGTGACGCGCACGTTCTGACATTGCCGCCAGTTTAATATGACACCAGCTCAATGACCCAACGCATCTGCTCGGTTCTCCCGCATAGCTAAAAAAAATGAAGCAGCGTCATTGACCTAACGTCGTCAGGACTGGCAAAAGAGATGAGCTGGCGGCACCACCTTGCAACCAGCTTTGTCGTCTTCTTCGTACACTAGCTGCTATCCCTATCCCGCATGATATTACTATCATGTCATCGTCAAAACACTGACGTTACAGCAGCTCGACTCTCGGGCGCCCTGCTCGGCGAAGGTCCACAGCCACCCGCCAAACATGCGGTGGGCACAAGAACCATTGTAAAGGTCGTCGTAAAGAGATGCAAGCTACGGAAGCTTGGCGCTAGGGAGTCTGTTTCTGCAAAGTCTGCTTCTGCCACCTTTCCAACATGTAGCTCGATCCTCCTGCCCAAGTTCCTCCTGCCCGATTATGGTAGCCGTCCTATATCGTGGCGCAGAATTACTGTAAGACTCAGTTATGTGGGCGTCATGACGTCGTGAGGCGTTCTTTCTTCCAGAGGGGCGTGCCAGCTATGTGCGGAACGTGGTTGTTGGCGTGTTGACGCCGTGCATCTGTGTTTGTTTTGTATATGCGTTTTTTGTTCGATTGTTGTCTGCACTGGCCCTCTCGCCTACGCCGTCCTCGGTAAACGAGGTGGAAGGAAGGGAGGGAGGGAGGAGTGCCGGTATTTGTGAATATAGTTCTAATTTGCCGTTGAGGTATTTGTGGCGGCGCATCCAAAGGGTTTAAACACAGCCCTTCATACCTGATGAGGAGGTTGGACCGGTTGGAGTGGAATGTGCTGGAATTGACTTCTACTTCTAGTCCTGGTAGTGGTTGTTGTAGTGGTTATTGTCGCAGGAGCAGTGCTATGCACTGATCGGTTCTGCCGAATCGAAGTGACGGTTTCGCCGACCACGCTACTGTCTGTATATATATATATATATATATATATATATATATATATATATATATATATATATATATATATATATATATATATCTTGTATATGAAGTCGAGTGGCATAAGTGAAAGTGTGGTCCCCACCCTTCAAGAAGAGACAACGCGACGAGAGGTAGGCAGTGGGGAAACGATTCTCATCCGATCCTACTTCGCAGCGACTACGCCAGCTGGAGGAGCTGTGCTCTAGAAGGAAAAGTTGGAACAAGACGGAGAGGAGCGAGTCATCTTTAACACTACTGCCATTATGCAGCAGTGGACCGAGGACCGTCACAAGGGTAGTGGGTCGTGTGCAAGCGCGGGTCTACTCTACGCAACCCGAGATTTCTGTTTATTTTCTACCTCCCTTTCTCTCCCTGTGTTTATCGCTCTCATTTTCTCTTTTAAGAACGAAGCTGTTTGAGATTTTTGTTATTTCGTTGGCATCACGTGGAAAGGTATAATCTTGAAATGACCTCGTCTAGCAAGGAAGAGATGCTACATCTACCAGCATAACCTTGTATTACATCGATATCACGCTATATTCCGTAACACGAACTCACAACGACGCGTGACCAGAAGATGAAGCGACGACGATCAAGAACATGAAGATAAAGAAGAAGCCTAATGTCCTAATGAGGAGGCTTTGGCTTCCTATTAGGACATTGTCACGGAGATGGATGCTCTACTATTGCAAAATTTATAATTGATCAGGGCGGTTCTATTAATAAATTCGTACTCTTTAAGATTAAACGCATTCAGATTACTCTATTGTGAATGACATCTCACAGTACCTCTCAGTTAACCCTTTATACTGTCACGGTACAAGAACACGGACGAAGACGACGACCTCGAGGGGAACAAAGAAGACGGGGCGTGCGAAGACGGATTCGCAAGAACGGCTGCAGCTGTTGGTCGTTCGAACGCTCTGCGCTTGCTCTCTCCTTGGCTTCTTGTTTTGGTGAAGTCTCTCTCGGGGGCTTTTGCTTTGTTGCCGGCGGTTACTTTTTATTTTGTCTTATTAGTTTACCGTATTAAGTTATCTGCGCATTCAAGTGCAACTTTTACTTTTTGAGATGTCTGTCTCATCTCCAGGCCAGAGGGCTGCCCTCTGGTCTGCTTCTATTCCCTCTCAGGATGTACCTTTGGAGCAATTTCTGCGCAGTGGTATCAGCAGCGTTCCTGTTGCTTTGGTGCCGACGGATGGTGGGGCCATTCGCATGAAGAACCCTAAGGCCATCCAGTCAGAGCTTCGCGCGGCTACGCCACACTTCCTTCAAATAACCGAGGTTCGTCAATTTGGACGAGGCGGGATTCTCTGCTGCTCACCAGACCAGGCCTGCATCCGAGATCTTCTAAATTGCACTTCCTTTGCCACTCATCCGGTGAGCTGCTTCATCCCTCCCCACCTTGCTTGTTGTAAAGGCCTAGTTCGAGGTGTAGATGTCAGCCTAAGTCCGGCGGAAGTCTTGGAGATTTTTTCTGAAGCAGGCGTTGTGTCAGTGTACCGCTGTAACAGGCCTAGTTAATAATGTCAAGATTCCAACCGAGACAATTATTGCTACATTTGCAGGCACATCGCGTCCCTCGGAGATTAAAGCATGGCCGTTAATCTACAAGGTAGAACCCCTTGCCCCACGCCCTCTACAGTGTGGCAAATGCTGGCGATATGGACATAGCGCAAGCGGTTGCCGATCTAATGTTCGGTGCCGTGTTTGTGGAGCTGATCATAGTGCTGAAGATTGCAAGTCTGATAATCAGTCATGTTGCCTATGCCAAGCCAGTTGCACAGCTGATCACACCGATTGTCCTGCTCGGTCTAAAGAACTGCAGGTTATTGAAATTATCGAGAGAAGGCGTTGTTCGCGTCGAGACGCTCTTGCTGAAGTTCAGAGCAGGATGCATGGATATGCCGGAATTACAGCCCGTTCGCCTCTCGCTATGGATGCATCAGTTGCTCAGTCCATTTCGACCATCGTTGAAAAAGCAGTAGAAAAATCACTAGAAAAACTTCTTCTGACTGTCTCTGAGACATTGGCCCAAGTCATATCCTCGCAGCTGGCTGGTATTTCGGAGCAGTTCGCTAAGAGCTTCCAGAATCCTTTTAGCTTATTTAATTCTTCATCTGGGTCCCAATCAGACGTTCCTAACAATAATGAGTTACGGCCTTCTAATTCACAAAACACTAGTCAAGATTGCTTTTCTGATTCAGGTTTACAAGATATTCAGGATGTAGACATGGACGCTCGAATTCTTAAACGCACCAGATCACCTACTAACAAAAAACAGAATTCTTCTAATGCTAAAGCCAAAAAATGTGTGAAAGAGCCCTTGAGCAGAACTGACCTTTTAAAAGATAGTATTTTGGATCAAGCAGTTGCGGTTGCTCGCTTGTCAGCAAAATAGGGAACCTTAGGGTTCTTCAGTGGAACTGCCGATCTATACTTTACTGCAACTACTGATTTACTTTACCTTATATCTCAACAGTCTCCCGACATAGTTTTATTGCAAGAAACTTGGTTATCATCAGGTCAAAATTATCAATTACCAAATTATAAATGTTTTCGTTTGGACAGGAATACACGAGGTGGAGGATTGGCTTTTTTTATATCAACAAAATTTTGCCATAGAGCGAAACTGGTTTATCAGGCAATATCAAGTGATTACGAAATTTTAGTGCTTGAACTAGCACTCTCAGGTTGTGCTCCTCTCAGCATTGTCAACAGCTACTTTCCATCTGGTGTACAAGAGGAAGGTACTCTGGACATCATTCAGAGCTTCTGTAAAGCAAACTGTCTCTTTGCAGGTGACTTTAATTCGCATCATGTTTATTGGGGTTACCGCACTGATTCATCGGGTAAATTGTTGTGGAATTGGATGTGTACGAACAATTATACATGTCTTAACTCTAAAGCAGCCACTTTCGTACGGTGCAACACAAGATCGGTTTTAGATTTATCATTCGCCAGCTCAAGCTTGCTCGTCTCTTCTTGGGCTGTTGTTGATACTGCAACAAATAGTGATCACCGCCCAATATTCATGGACATTAATAATCCAGTGATTCCTTTAGATATTCAGACACTGACTTTTGTCGACTACTCAAAATTTAAAAAAAGTCTACATTCAAGCTTATCTTCACTGACCAGTTCTGGAAATGACATTAAAGCGATGAGTCTTTGTGGTGTTCTAAAATGCTCTATGAGAAAAGCACAGTTCACCGTATCCTCGGCGAAAAGTAAGCCTATAAGTGCCTGGTGGGACTCTGATTGTGAACGAGAATACAGGCGCAGAAAAGCTGCATGGAAAAAACTCCTTGTTAACCAGTGCCCTACTAACTGGAGTAACTACAAGTATGCCTCAGCCATGTTTAAAAGAACTGTTTTCATAGCCAAAGCTACTCATGACGAAAACCAATACAGCTTTCTCTCACAAAGTGGAAACAAGAAAGCTCTTTTCAGATTTCTTCGATTTCGTAGGCTATTTCTGCACCCGTAACCATAGAATCGGTTGTTTTAGCTCCAAAAGAACTGTCTGCCGTATTAAATGATATTGCATTGGGATTAGGAAGGCGCTTTACCACTCAAATACAAACAGTATTCCCCAAACCTGTATGTGTAGATGATTTCGTGAAGGTGACTATAGAAGAACTTGCGCGCGCAGTTCAGTCGCTCCCCAATTCGGCTCCAGGCCCAGACGGCATTACGACAGGCATGCTAAAAATTTTGTTTGATGTGTCTCCTCAGGACCTCCTAAATCTCGTCAACTACTCCCTCGAAAGAGGTTGGATTCCTCCAGATTGGAGACTTGCAAAAATTATCCCGCTGCTTAAAAAACGAGGAGTAGATATGCATATTGATAATGTTAGACCAATCGCACTAACTTCCCATGTTATAAAATTAATTGAAAGAGTGCTCTACGTTAGAATCATGAAATTTTTGGAAGATCACTCAATATTGAGCACGTGTCAAATTGGCTTTAGACCTGGATATTCCATATGGTATGCACATGTAGATTTAGAGGGACGAATTAAGCTTGCTCGTCACAGGCGACAATATGCAGCACTAGTAACTCTAGATTTAGCTAAGGCATACGACAGTGTCGAGCATGTCATCCTTCTCAATTCATTAAAAAGCTTGAATTTCCCGAGCTATATTATTAACTGGTTGTATGAGTTTTTAAATAATAGAAAGTTTTATTGTTCCCAGCGTGGATTATCCTCACTGAAATATAATCAGTCCCGAGGAGTCCCTCAAGGTTCTGTTTTATCTCCTGTATTATTTAACGTTCTGTTAAGCTCAATACCATTAGACAATAACATTCAAGTGTATGTATATGCAGACGACATTGCGTTCTTCGCGTCTGCTGGTGATATTCACTCATTGCATGCAATCTTACAAGCTTATTTAGGAAGACTAGAGTTATGGTTTACTCAAATTAGCATGACTTTAAATGTTAGTAAAAGTTCTGTTATTGTTTTTCCTTTGAATGATCCAGTAAACATTTCCCTTCAGTATCGCCAGGAAATAATCCCTCAAGCAGAGTGCATGAAGTATTTAGGTGTGTTTTATGATCATAACTGAGTTGGCGCCACCATATTGAGCACATTAAATGTAAGGCTACTCGCGCTGTTGGGATGATACGCAGACTTGGCCAGCACCCCTCTGGGTTACGCAGAGACACTCTTCTTATGATATACCGTATGTATGTTCGTCCGATTCTAGAATTTGGTTGCATTTTATACTCTGGTGGTCCGGCATACAAGATTAATCCTTTGGTTCTTTTAGAGCGAGAGGCTCTTCGGAGTTGTCTCAAGGTACCAAAATTTATTGCAAATCATGTTCTGTACCAAGAAGCCCGAATCCCCACGTTAGCTTGCAGATTCCGTATCCTCACTGTCAAAACATATTTGCAAATTTATGCGTCTGCACAGAGGCGGTCACACTTCGTATTCTGCACTGAAGCGTTAACATTTTTTCATGAGCCTTGGTCTCGCATATACAGACCTCAAGTTTTGTTTGTGCAGAATCAACTAGAGGCTTTAGATGTTAACATTTGCGATATCGTCTCAACGGATAAACCATTGGCCAATGCTAAAATTGAATTGGATAATATATTCCCTTCTAATGCCAAACTCCTACCTTCCAGATATTTAATAGGCTTATTAGAAGATCATTTATGTCAATTGGGAATTGATGATATAATTGCGACGGATGCATCCATGCGTGAGGAGAAAGCGGGAGTGGGCATTTTTTCAGAGACTTCCTCCTGGTCATATACCTTGCGCCTCCCGGATTATACTCCTATATTTGAAGCAGAGCTCTTAGCCATTCTTTTAGCCATTCGCAAACTTCCTGTACAAAATTCGGCAGTTGTTATAGTGACTGATTCGCTTTCGGTATGCACATCCCTCGCTTCAGCTTCTCCTTCCAAGTCTTCTGTTCTAAACACATTCATATCATTAATTCCTCCCCACGTGCGTGAAGTGCGATTGGTGTGGGTGCCGGGCCATCGTGGCATATTTATAAACGAGATGGCTGATGTTCTCGCGCGGTGGTCCCTAGATGGGCCGGTAATGTCCGTGGTGCCTACTACTGCCTTCGTTACTTGTCGAGATTCCGAAAGTACTCTTTAGTTCAAGATTCTTTAAAAATGAAGTTACCAATTGAAGAATATGGACATCTTTCTTTTGTTTGGGATAATAAGTGGTGTCCCTCTCGTAAACTGGAAGTGGCAATAACAAAATTTCGCTGTCGTATCCCTCCATTGAACTTTTATTTACACAGGTCTGGTCTGGTGCCATCTCCGCTATGCTGTTATTGTCGAGAGCCTGAAAACATTGATCACTTCTTAATTACCTGTCAGCGCTATAGTAGTCAGAGAAAAAGGCATTTCGAAATTTTATTCAGGAATTTAAACATTCCCCTAAATTCTCAGAACATTCTTTCCTTTGGAGCGTCCTCACTAGGTTATAGCAACAGGAACGTCTGCTTAGCCATGTGCAATTTCCTTCGTGACACAAAAAGAATTCATTGCTAATCATCATTCAATCCAAATCTTCGTACCTCGAAATTGCTTCCACTAGTTGATTAAACCTCAAATTATTTTATTATAGTTCATTTCTATTATAAATAGCCTATCTTTTTCTAACATTTCATTCTTACTTACGTTACCGATTCTTTATTCTTCCTTTGTTTTAGCTCAATTTTTTTCCCTCTTTATATTAACCGCCGGCTTCATGGCCAATCCCCCGTAGTGGGCAAGAGCCAAACTTCAAAGAAAAAAGAAAGAAAGAAAGAAGACGCAGGAGTGGGGCGCAGGCTGACGGTCCGCCATTGGGGCTGCACCGGCTAATCTCCCTGTTCTAAAATACACTACCATCAGAAGCGTATCCCTGTGCCCGCTTCATTTTGGTGAGAGGTGCTGGGTATCGCACAAGACGGAACTCCGCAGCGGGTTTGTCATCAACCGCTGTACCATGCCCACCGACGACCAGGCCTCTGGATCAAACACGGCGCCAGCATCGGCGCCGTCAGCATCCCAGACGCCACAACATTCAGTCGTCCTGACTCACCCCCGTGACCCTGGAACTTTTTCGGGCAAGTCCAACGAGGACGTGGAAAAGTGGCTTGGCCTCTACGAACGAGTTGCAGCTCACAACCGATGGGACCCCACGGTGATGCTCGCAAACCTTGTCTTCTATCTCCAGGGGTCAGCACGCATCTGGTTTGACACACATGAAGAAGAGCTGACCAGCTGGGACTTGTGTAAGCGGAAATTGCGTGATCTCTTTGGCCCGCCCGCCGGTAGCAAGTCCGCTGCCATGAAAGACCTCTCCTGTCGGGCCCAAGCAGCCACAGAGTCATACGTTGCTTATATCCTTGACGTTCTAGCTCTTTGCCGCCTCGTCGACTCCACCATGACCGATATTGACAAAGTCGGCCATATCCTTAAGGGCATCGCTGATGACGCGTTCAATTTGCTCGTCTTTAAAGACTGCTCGACGGTGGACGAAATCATCAATGAGTGCCGCTGTTTCGAAGACGCCAAGAGCCGTCGCATCACCCAACAGTTCACGCGGCTTCCAAACACCGCTGCCACGTCTTCCTGCGAAGACGCCCATCCATCCCTTCAACCGCGCACCGCGGATAGCGTTGTGCGCATCGTGCGGCGAGAAATCGAGGCTGCGGCACCATCTCTCATACGACCATCAGAGAACGCAGAGGCGACGGTCTCTTTCATCAAGGCAGTTGTCCGCGAGGAACTTGCGAACGCCGGCATTCAACCGGTGTGTTCCATTAGCGGGCCTCCAGTCACACCTGCCGCTTCGCTTCGTCGGCCATTACCGACGTTTCGACGATACCGAGACCCAGCCCAGTGGCGAACACATGACGACAGTCCACGTTTTCACGATCTACGTTTTTCTACCGCCGAAATGACAGCCGACGTCCGCCGTTTAATGCAGCGCCGAATTATCCGACGTACTGCGACCCGATGTACCGTGACCACTCCTATGGCGACTCGTACTGTGGCCCTCCTGCATCATTCAGACGCTCGAGCCGTTCACCGTCGCCAAACGATCGTCGATCCCGCTCGCCTCTGCCCCGTCGTCCTTCGTCGCCGCGTCCTTCCGTACGATCACCCCAGGAAAACTGATAAATGCAGCTCCCGGAGGTGACGCTGCATTGGACCCCCGACCTGCAAATCCTCTGATTACTTTGCCGACCGACCAGAACCAAATCGCCGTAGAAGTTGATGCCCTACGAGTAACTGCCCTGATTGACACCGGCGCACACATCTCAGTCATGAGCGCTGATCTTCGGAAGCGGCTGAGGAAAGTTCTCACACCTGCCGAGTCCAGCATTGTACAAGTCGCTGACGGAGGGACACCGGCTGTGCTGGGAATGTGTGCCGCTCGTGTAAGCATTGAGGGTCGTCACACATCCGTTTTGTTCCACGTTCTTGACCACTGCCCTCACGACGTGATCCTCGGCCTTGATTTTTTATCGGCTCACTCAGCTGTGATTGACTGTTCAGCTGGTGTGGTTCAGCTTGATTTGCCTGATGCTCCCGAACTTCCCGACACAGCGCAGGTCCATCTCTGTTCTGCTGACTTTGTTCGTCTACCGCCGCAGGCACTCACGTGTATCAGTGTTGTGCCCAATTTCTGTGTGCCGGATGGCGACTATGTGGTCACCCCGGACGTCAGCACCTTACTCTCGCATGGCGTCTCTTTCCCACACACGGTAGTGACCATATCGGACCAAAAAGCTTATATGCCGCTACTGAATTTTGGACTCTGCCCTCAGGTACTACCTAAAGGCATATCCCTCGCCACTCTCTCACCGTCACTCGAATACCAGCTTTTGTCCCTCTCGCCGCATCAGTCTTCGACCAGCTCTTCGGGCACCTGCAATTCGCCTGCGGCCACGTCACCTCCAGCGCACGACGACATCGCGAAAATGATAGCCCTAGACCTTTCACCCTCACAAGCCGACGAATTCCGGCATCTGCTGAGCCAGTACTCCGATATTTTTGACATAGGCGGTCGGCCTTTCGGACAAACCTCGCTGGTGCAGCATCGCATACATACCGGCGATGCCCCGCCCATTCACAGACGGCCTTATCGCGTGTCACACGCCGAGCACCGAGTCATCCATGAGGAGGTTGATAAGATGCTCAGCAAAGGCATTATTGAACCATCATCCAGTCCGTGGGCTTCTCCTGTCGTTTTGGCAAAGAAGAAAGATAACACCTGGAGATTCTGCGTGGACTATCGACATCTGAACAAGATTACAAAAAAAGATGTATATCCTCTGCCACGCATCGACGACGCGTTGGATTGTCTCCACAGTGCGACGTATTTTTCATCCATAGATCTCCGCTCCGGCTACTGGCAAATCGCTGTCGACGACATGGACCGCGAGAAGACCGCCTTTGTTACGCCAGATGGCCTTTACCAGTTCCGGGTCATGCCTTTCGGCTTGTGCAACGCTCCCGCCTCCTTCGAGCGTATGATGGACACGCTCTTGCACAGCTTTAAATGGTCCATCTGCCTGTGTTACTTAGACGACGTCATCGTATTTTCTCCGACCTTCGAAACCCATCTTGAACGTCTTTCGTCTATTCTTTCGGTGTTCCGCGCTGCAGGCGTACAGTTAAATTCTTCAAAGTGCCACTTTGGTCGCCGCCAAATTACTATCCTCGGCCATCTTGTTGATTCGTGTGGCGTCCGCCGGGACCCCGCAAAAGTTCGCGCTGTCCTCGATTTTCCTGTGCCAACATGCGCTAAAGACGTCCGCAGTTTTGTAGGCTTATGTTCCTATTTCCGTAGATTCGTAAGGAACTTTGCGAACATTGCTCGACCTTTGAACGACCTTCTCAAGAAAGGCGTGCCCTTTTCATGGGGCCCTGATCAAGCTGCTGCTTTCTCAAGCCTTATCACACTGCTCACCACACCGCCGATTCTTGCTCACTTTGACCCATCTGCCCCAACAGAAGTCCGTACAGATGCTAGCGGCTATGGAATTGGCGCTGTTTTAGCCCAGCGTCAACGGGGCTACGACAGAGTTATTGCGTACGCCAGTCGCCTGCTTTCCGCCGCTGAGCGCAATTATTCAATCACGGAGCGCGAGTGCCTCGCACTTGTATGGGCGGTGGGGAAATTCCGCCCATACTTGTACGGCCGACCTTTCATCGTTACAACGGACCATCACGCCCTTTGTTGGCTCTCGACACTTAAAGATCCCACCGGTCGTCTAGGTCGCTGGGTCCTACGTCTGCAAGACTACACCTACACAGTGGTGCACAAGTCCGGCCGACTACACCAGGATGCCGATTGCTTGTCTCGTCACCCTGTCGACGGCCCAGGCTCCGATGATGCGCCTGCTGGAATATTCACGCTTTCGGCCTTCCACAACATCGCACAAGAGCAAGAACGTGACCCAAACTTACTCGACCTCATCAGCCGCCTCCATGCACATCCGTCGGACCCTTCGCTTTGTATGTACCTCATTCTGGATGGCATCTTATACCGGCATCTTGTGCCGAAATATGCGACCTGAAGGGAACGAGCTGCTCTTGGTCATTCCCGCGCATTTGCGGGCAACTGTACTCGCACAGCTCCATGACGTACCGACCGCCGGCCACCTTGGTGTTTCCAGGACGTACGACCGTGTCCGGCGACGATTTTTCTGGCCAGGACTCTACCGTTCTGTACGACGTTATGTTGCGGCTTGCGAACCTTGCCAACGTCGCAAAAAGCCCGCTTTGCCTCCAGCTGGATTACTCCAGCCAATAGACATACCCACGGAACCGTTTTGTCGCGTCGGTCTTGACCTGTTGGGCCCTTTTCCTACATCCAGAAATGGAAATAATGGGTCGCCGTCGCAACGGATTATGCTACCCGCTACGCTATAACACGAGCCATCCAGACCAGTTGCGCTACTGACGTTGCCGACTTTCTGCTGCAGGATGTTATCTTACACCATGGAGCTCCTCGCCAGCTTCTCACGGACAGGGGCCGTTACTTCCTATCCCGAGTTATTGAGGACCTACTTCGATCTTGTGCCACCCAACACAAGCTAACGACGGCATATCACCCTCAAACAAACGGGCTCACAGAACGCCTGAACCGCACACTCACTGATATGCTATCGATGTATGTCTCCTCCGATCATCGTGACTGGGACGTAGCCCTCCCTTTTGTGACGTTCGCTTACAACTCGTCACGTCACGACACCGCTCTCTACTCCCCGTTTTATCTTCTCTATGGTCGTGAACCGACATTGCTTTTCGATACAATCTTGCCAACGACCTCGAGTCCTCATCTGAATATGCTCGCGACGCCATGACTGCAGCGGCTAAAGCACGTCACATCGCTCATCACCGCCTTTCTGAGTCCCAATCGCGGCAGAAATCTCTATATGACAGCCGCCACCGTGATGTCCAGTTCTCCGCAGATGACCTCGTCCTCCTCTGGACTCCTTCACGGCACGTCGGCCTCTCAGAAAAGCTACTCTCCCGGTACTCTGGCCCCTATCGCGTTGTCCGACAACTCAGTGATGTGACCTATGAAATAGCTCCTGCCGATGCTTCCTTGTCGTCCGTGTCGTCTGATGTCGTCCACGTCAGTCGTCTCAAGCCTTACCACGTAGCCGCGATCTAGGTGACGCCGGGTCGGCGCTTTTGCCGCCGAGGGGTGATGTCACGTTGCAAGAACACGGACGAAGACGACGACCTCGAGGGGAACAAAGAAGACGCAGGAGTAGGGCGCAGGCTGACGGTCCGCCATTGGGGCTGCACCGGCTAATCTCCCTGTTCTAAAATACACTACCATCAGAAGCGTATCCCTGTGCCCGCTTCAATACTTTTCGCATCTTGGCCAATCCCAGAGGGTGGCACGTCCCAAAAACACCAACAATGATGATATTGCCACCTGCGTGTAGTGGGTCGAAGACTGAAATGGCGCTAGCCGACGAGAACAAAGAAGACCGCGCGCTTCTTCCCCGCTTGAGAGCCAGCCCCGACGGACGTCTTTTGGCCGAAGCTAGCCCCCCAGCTACCAGCAACCCTTCAACGCCCCTGAAGGCTCGTGACAACTGGTGGAGGTGCTGGGTAACCATATCGGATGTTGCAGACCCCTCCAGGGAGTCGCTCCACAAGCCCAGTACCCATCAACACTCCCGTGCACCGAGCCAGCCGCAGAATCAGAGGACTGCCTCCTGAAGTCGACGGTACTCTCCCTACCATTTCAACAGGTATGGCCAGCGCTTCCGTCCAAACCATCCAAACCGGTGTGGAGAACGCGGCGTCAAACCGCTACACACTGGAAAGCCCACGTGTACCGACAACGTTTCGCGGCGCAGTTTTCGAAGACGTCGAAGACTGGTTGGTCGACTTTGAGCGCGTGGCTGCCTTGAATCAATGGGACAATCCGGCAAAACTGAGGCACGTCTATTTTTACTTGGAGGACGGAGCGCGCACATGGTTTCAGAACCGCGAGGAGCAGCTGACGTCATGGCCCGAATTTTGCCGCTGCATCCTGGAGGCTTACATTAGCGCCGATCGGCACGAACGAGCGGAACGAGCAATCCAAGCCCGCGTACAGTTGCCAAACGAAACGGTGACTGCATACGTCGAGGACATGACGCGCCTCTTCCGACGAGCTGACCCAAGGATGGCAGAGGACAAAAAGTTGCGTCATTTGATGCGCGGAGTCAAGGAGCAGCTCTTCGCTGGTCTCGTGAGGAGCCCTCCAAAGACGGTCGCGGAATTCCTGGCGGAGGCTGTCACTATGGGAAAAATGCTCCTGCAGCGGTCCAACCTGTACGAACGGCAAGTGAGTAGTATGTCCACCGCTGACATTTTCACTGGAATCGGAAGCAGCACTGACTACCTTCGGGAACTCATCCGTTCCATAGTGCGTGAGGAGTTGCAAAAGTGCGCCGCAACACCTTCGCCCACCGTCAACTCTGTTGCGAACGTCATCAAGGAAGAGCTGCATCAGGTTCTCCGTGAGCAACGCGACACCCTGCCACGCCAAAACACACCGCAAGCTCCGGCTGACTACCCTCGTGCATCCTACGCAGAGGCCCTGAGCCGTCCTGCTTCTCCTCCGCCGCAGTTCACTCGTGTACCTCCGACAGTGGCACTCCAGCCGGCACAGCCGATGCCGTACTACGGCACCTTCGTCCATGCCGCCCCTGTCGCCTATCGTTCGGAGCAGGCGGTCCAGTACATCGACGATCGACGAATGCCCCCTCGCAAGTCGGATGTTTGGCGCACCCCTGATCGTCGGCCCCTCTGCTACCACTGCGGCGAAGCTGACCACTTGTACCGCCAGTGCCCATACCGCCGCCTTGGACTGCGTGACTTTTCTGCGTACTCGCCGCCACCTCGATACGGCCAGCGGCCTCGGGACATTGAGGACTACCTTTCTCAGCAGCACCACCAGGCGCCTGCAGGGCGACAGTCGCGCTCACCATCGCCGAGGCGATTTTCATCGCCGCCGCAGCGGTATCCTACCGCGCGGTCCCCCAGTCCCCGCCGGGAAAACTAACCGAAGCGACCTCTGGGGGCGGGGTCGCTGACGATCGAAATGCTGAAGACCTCCGATTGACGCAGAATCGAAAAGCTCCCGATCCTCCGGCGCCTACTCTTTCACGCGACGACCGGCTTTCTCTTGACATACCAGTGACGATTGACGGATACGCGGTTAGTGCATTAGTGGACACCGGTGCAGACTATTCCATTTTGAGCGGGAAAATCGCGACGCAGCTGAACAAAGTAATCACGCCTTGGCATAATACGCAGATTCGGACGGCGGGTGGCCACGTCGTAAACCCACTGGGCGCCTGCACGATTAGAGTTCAAATTGACAGATATACATTCGTAGCCAACTGCCTGGTCCTTCGCGAATGCTCCCGCGACGTTATTCTTGGAGTTGATTTCCTGCAGGAGTACGGTGCTGTTATTGATCTCCAAGAGCGTCGTATCACATTCTCGGCCAGGCGAGCAATCGACTTCCAGGACGACCAACGGCGTGCCGACGTGCTTCGTGTCACTGCAGAGAGCGTAACGCTTCCTCCACGAACAAGTGTCATGGTCGATGTTACATGCTGTGGCTTGCCCGATGGTGAAGCGGTGGCTGAGACCAACTTGGAGCACCTACTGAAGCAAGGTGTCTACGTGGCGAGAAGTGTTATACAGCTCCGTGACGGCCGATCGCAATTGCTGGTTACCAACTTTAGCAACGAGCATCGGCACCTCTTCCGGGGCACTTCGATAGCGTTTGCAGACGAAGTAGCGAACGTTAGCGGCTGTTTCACGTCGGAAGTGATCGAGAACGCAGACGAAGCTCTGAGTCACGTCGACATAAATCCGGGTCTGTCAATTGATAACCAGACGTCCATGCGGAAACTCTTGCTGGAATTTAGAACCTGCTTCGCAAGTTCTTCAAAGGTGCGCCAGACTTCCATCACTCGGCATAGGATCATCACGTACGAGGATGCGCGACCGATACACCAGCAGCCTTACCGCGTGTCGGCAAAAGAACGTGAAGCCATACTTACGCAGGTCCGAGAGATGCTTGATGACGGCGTCATCGAACCTTCCAGCAGCCCGTGGTCGTCTGCGGTAGTCCTAGTGAAAAAGAAAGATGGAACGCTACGTTTCTGCGTCGACTATCGAAAGCTTAACAACGTGACTAAAAAGGACGTGTACCCGCTGCCACGTATCGATGATTCGTTGGACAGACTACGGCATGCCCGCTATTTTTCTTCTCTCGATCTAAAAAGCGGGTATTGGCAAATCGAGGTAGACGAGCGAGACCGCGAGAAAACAGCCTTCGTAACTCCAGACGGTCTCTACGAATTTCGAGTGCTTCCTTTTGGTTTGTGCTCAGCGCCAGCAACATTCCAGCGCATGATGGACACTGTACTCAGTGGACTGAAGTGGCAGACTTGTCTTGTCTATCTGGACGATGTCGTAGTTTTTTCTGAAACGTTCGAGCAGCATCTCCACCGCCTGCGGACTGTGCTAACAGCTATCCAGTCGGCTGATCTTACACTTAAGCCAGAGAAGTGTCACTTTGGCTATGAGGAGCTCAAGTTTCTCGGGCATGTGGTAAGCGCCGAAGGTGTCCGGCCTGATCAAGACAAGCTTGCCACTGTAGCCGCATTTCCTGCTCCTACCGATAAGAAGGCCGTCCGTCGCTTCCTTGGTTTGTGCGCCTACTATCGCAGGTTCATCCACGGCTTTTCGAGCATCGCTGAACCCTCACACGCCTTACACGTGACGACACGCCTTTTGTCTGGGATAATGAGCAACAGGCTGCCTTTGCTGAACTACGACAGCGAATGCAAACAGCACCCGTTCTCGCTCATTTTGACGATGATGCTGATACAGAGGTGCACACCGACGCCAGTAACATTGGTCTTGGCGCTGTGCTCGTCCAGCGTCAGGATGGTGCCGAAAGAGTCATAGCCTATGCCAGCCGCTCACTATCCCGTGCTGAGGCGAATTCTTCGGCTACGGAGAAAGAGTGCCTCGCAGTCGTGTGGGCGATCACCAAGTTTCGCCCCTACCTTTATGGTCGTCCTTTCAAAGTAGTGACGGACCACCATGCGCTTTGTTGGTTGGCAAGCATGCGCGACCCCTCAGGACGACTCGCACGGTGGAGCTTGCGGCTACAAGAATTTGACGTCACCATCGTGTATAAGTCTGGCCGTAAGCACGAGGACGCTGACACATTGTCGCGCGCACCTATGCACCCGGTCAGTCGGGAAGCAGAGGACGATGACGATGATGGTTTCCTTGGCGCCATTAGCTCAGCGGACTTGATCAGACGGCAGCGAGACGACGCGGACCTCCGACCGATCATAGACCACCTAGAGGGCCGCGATGCCACCATACCACGTCATCTTTCCCGCTCCATGATGTCTTTCTGTATGCGAGACAACGTATTGTATAAGATGAACGCCCGTTCGAACAGCCGTGCCTACCTCCTCGTAGTGCCAAGGGACATGCGAGACGACGTGCTCTTTGCTTGCCACGACGAGCCCACATCTGGCCATTTAGGCTTCTCGCGAACACTCGCCAGAGTGAGTGAGATGTATTATTGGCCTGGGCTTTCGGCCAGCGTCAAAGACTACGTAAAAAGCTGTCGTGAATGCCAGCGCCGAAAGACACCTTCCCTTAAGCCGGCTGGCTTGCTTCAGCCAATTGAACCTCCTCGCACACCCTTCGACCAAGTGGGCATGGACATTCTCGGACCATTTCCTTTGTCTGCCGATGGAAACAAATGGGTAATCGTCGCTACTGATTATTTAACGCGCTATGCCGAGACCCAGGCAATACCACGAGCTACGGCTTCTGAAGTAGCGCAATTCTTCATGCGCCACATCGTACTGCGGCACGGTGCTCCATCCACTGTGATAACGGACAGGGGGACAGCATCACCGCGCAGCTTACAGAAGAAGTCTTTGAACTCAGTAACACTAGACATCGCAAGACGACAGCCTACCATCCACAGACCAACGGGCTCACCGAGCGTTTAAACAAGACCGTTACAGACATGATCTCCATGTACATCGACGTTCAACATAAAACATGGGACCGGATCTTGCCTTACGTGACCTTCGCGTATAACACCGCAGCGCAAGAGACGACGCGATTTACACCTTTTCGCCTTGTTTACGGTCGGGAAGTGCAGACTATGCTGGACGCTATGCTGCCATGTCAAGACGCTGACCGGCTGACGCCTGACGCAGAGGAATTTGCAGAGCGTGCCGAGGAAGCTAGGCAGCTCGCACGGCTCCACATCGGTCAGCAGCAGCAAGCAGACGCCCGGCGCTACAACATCGGTCGCCGAGCAGTATCCTACAACCCCGGAGACCAAGTATGGGTGTGGACCCCCGTGCGTCGCCGCGGCCTTGTGAGAAGCTACTAAGCCGGTACTTTGTCCTTATACAGTCCTACGCCGCATCAGCGACGTGAACTACGAGGTGGTCCCGCATAGGACGCCGCAGACACAGACCAGAACCAAAGCCCACCGAGTTCTGATGTTGTTCATGTTGTGCGCATGAAACCTTACGTTGCGCGTTTGTAGCTCTTGCTTCTTTAGTAGTTTCCGTTCGTGTGTTTCGGACTGTGTTGTGGCATCCAGGCAATACTGTTTTTTTTTTCCGCGAGGGGGGATAATGCCACCTGCGTGTAGTGGGTCGAAGACTGAAATGGCGCTAGCCGACGAGAACAAAGAAGACCGCGCACTTCTTCCCCGCTTGAGAGCCAGCCCCGACGGACGTCTTTTGGCCGAAGCTAGCCCCCCAGCTACCAGCAACCCTACAACGCCCCTGAAGGCTCGTGACAATATGGCAGATACGGTGCCTTCAGGCACACAGTCCTTTTGTGCACTGTGTGCGTGCGTGCACGTTCATCAATCTTTAGTGTTATCCCTTATGTACATACACAGAGATCATAGCTAATAATGTCACTAAAGCAGAGGACATGTTTTTCTTGCAAGCCTCAGCAAGTTTTGGCTGAGCGGTAGGCATTTGTCATTAAAAAGAATGGTTGCTCACTGCTTCACGCACGTTTTCCTTTGAGAGGTATGCGAAAAATATTAAATTTACAAGAATACAGAATGCGCTATTTCAGCTAATTTTCGCATTTAAAAATGTTTTGCAAAACAGCAATTACGGTCATGTCTTTTTTTTCTTGCTTATCTACAAAAGCGGCGTGAGGAAAACAGATGATTAAATGTTCGATATAGCTTGATTATTTTGTTAAAATGAGAAAAATATTTTCGTTGGTTTCTGAGATGGTGCCGACTACAACATATTTTTACATCATTTTTTAGTTCTGCGTATATTCAGAAGTTGCACTAACTGCCCGTAACTTGTATAGAATGTTAGTATTTTGCAGATATGCTATGTATAGCACTGTGCGAAATTGTTCACACTTCTTTTCTTGAAGGTTACGCTTGAAGGTTGCCAAAGCTTTGCCACAACGACAGTTCAGCGCAACGATAGCGTATAAGCAGTGCCGAGTCCTAACATAAAAAAACAGTGCTTTTCGTTGTAAACCTCTCTTTCCGCCTTCTCTTGTTTAGGTCGCATTTTAAGAAAATAAAGGCATGAGCTAGCTCTCTTCATTGATGTGCTGACAGAGCCTTCACAAATTCATGAGAGGAATATCTGCACTAACTTCTGCGCTCCACCTATGCGTGCGTGGCTTGATAAGGCTTTCGAAAATAGGAAAGCATAAAAATGAAAATTGTGCCATCTAAATAGCGCAAAATATGTAGAGTGAACCACCAGAGGCACCATAATAATGGTTGTGGGTGGTCGCGCCAGGAGTTTGTGAAAGGGCAATGCTGCCAAACCAAATTTTCCCCGTCTTGTTCTTGCCTAAGCAGATCCAATCGGGCTGGTCAACACCGGGAAGGCTGCGGTGAAAGTAGCACGAGAGCGATTTGCCCACTTAGGCAGCATATCCATGCCGACTGTGGCCGACTTCACGCCTGTATCAGCCCTATGTCGGCGTGTTGCCGGAGTTATTACGAACGCTAACGAACTGGGACATCAGTTAGGTCTTGAAAGAATTTTCAGTTAATGCGTTTGCTGCGCTAGGTGGTATTGACAAACTGAGACCATATTTTTTCAGGACAATTTGCACACAGCAGTACAGGAAAGCAGGACGATTTACACACAGGATTACAGGTTAGCGTTTGTCCTATACACCTGCCTGTAAATTGTCCTGTTTTTGTAAGCTAGAAAAATATGCTGTCAATTTTCAGTTTCATGTTTACTTTTCATGCTTTTTTACATAAGGGCACTCACAACGCCCACTTTGTGAATAAGCCAGCGCACATCATCGCGGACCTAGTTCTATCGACGATCGACGACTGTACTCGCCGCTACCGATTTACAGTGTTACATGCTTTCTCTGCTGGGCACAAGATTGCCCCATTCGAAGGCTCCTTCTTACAGAGCATGGTTACTGCGTCCTTCATCGTAAGACGGCAAGACTATGTGTATTGTTCTTTATTTGGGAACAAATGAAGCCCTTTTGCACGCACACCAGCCGCATAGTGATACATACGACATTCCGAATGTTGTTGCAATCTGACACCAAACAGCACTCCCCATGCGCAAACTAGACACCTTGGAATGTACGTGGTTTGAGTGATCAGTCCATCTTAAATTTTCATTGAAAATGACACCTAAGAATTCTATTGAGTCCATGCGCGAAAGAGGACAGTTGCGAAAACGGAGGATGGGTCGCTGTCTATTATCTTGTTTTTTGGTTGTTTTTTTTTGTTTTTGGTTTAGTGGAGAAACGGCCCCGAACGTGCATGAAGCACTGAGGTCTGATCAAATTGGACCTCGACGCATTCAGTGTGTCCCAACTTTTGCAATGCGTGCACCGTGTTTCGACAGATAGTTTTCTCAAGGCAATACCATATTTGCCGAGTGGATCGACGCGTCACGTTCCGTGAGTGACGTCAAAAGTTTGATTTTCATTGGCTCGTAATGAATACAGTCCATGAAAAACTAACCCGCGTTTCAAGACGGACCTCTTATTTCTTTCACGACAAAAATAATAAATGACTGACTTCCGAATACATGTACATTTCATTGTGTTCTAAGTACAAGTAATTGCTGTATATTGAACGTTTCGACATACAATCGCGTTTTTGTTCTTGTTGCAAGAGATAAAGGGCCACAGAAAATATGCGTGAAAATTTATGGGCACTCCATCATAGTTGGCTCCTTAAGGAGACATGTGACAACTCCAAAGTCAGTCCTGAATATCAAGACACTGGCGAACCTTCTGAGTACGACAAGGAGCTAACTAACAACTGAGACCTAGCCTACGGATAATTAATCTTCGGTAATTAGCTTCGCTGACATTGTCGACCTTTTGCGATAACTGCTATCATCTCTTTCTTTCTCTCTGTTTGAAACAGTATAAAAGCACTTAGAGCTTGCACTTCAGTACCGCAGACGTTTGTCGGCAGACTTGTGAAACAGCAACCTTACCATTAGGCAAAATATGGCACTTTTGATCAGCACCTTCTTGGCAGTCATCTCGCTAACCCGTGGGGATACAGGTAAACAAACATTAACCAACTGTATAGAGCACCCACGCCGTGGCAAATTTGAAAATTGGCAGCATCCTAGAATTTCTTTTGACTAGATAAGTCCAAGAGTTTATGCATTGCCGCGCGGAGGAATGGGTACCAGAAATATATTGCTTTGACATTCTTGTTCAGCAATGTTCATTTTCTAGAAACGCCGCTGAACTGTCGTGCCAGAAAGCGTAACGTGGGCATCATTTTGTCGCCTGAATCGGGGCTATTTTTTCTTAGAAGAGGAGCATTCAGGAATCAAACTAGCAAAACAGCGCTGTCAATTTCTCGTACTGACAACCTACGTGATGAGCTCCTTTAATAGAGAAGCTGTTCTTTATGACCATAACCTTGGCCGCGTATCACTAAACTTTCATTATCTATAGCTTATGTCTGAAGCTCACGGCCCCAATTTGCCTACGCCGAAACAGTTCGACATAGCTGAATTCTTCGCAGATTGCTTCGCATTACATCGATTCCTATGATGCATTCGATCTGCCGAATTTCTTTTTTTGTTTGTTAGGTGTCGGAAAACCAGCGTGTTTTCGTTTTTTTTCTCAGAAAGGATGGTATCCCAGGCAGCATGCCGACACAGAACTGATGTAGGCGTGAAGTCGGCCAAAGTCGGCAGCGATATCGGGCCTAAGTCAGCAAATCACGCTCGCGCTACTTTCACCCACATCTGCCCCATGATGGCCAGCCAGAATGGCTCTACTCTGGTAAAGCCACCATGGATCGAACTTGGCCAGCCAGCATGGGTCGGACTTGGCCAGCAAGAATGTGTCGGATTTGGCGAGCTAGCATCGGCCCCTGTTGCGGGCATTCAGGCTTTTTTGCCGTGTTGTCGGCCCCGCCGACATCGGGACACCTCTTGCGCGACCGTTCACAGCCATTATGGTGTGATTTTACTGGTTTACCCCACGTGTATCGCACCGTTTGGATTGCATAATTTTTACTTTCGTGTGTTCACATTATTTAAGGGCTTAACAACAGCTCCATTGCACTATCAAGTGGGCCAACAGGGGTTTATATGCAGAATATTATATGCTCTCAAAACACATGAGCTATGTTCCGACACTGAAACGCATGTACGTGAATATATGAAGTCCAACGTGCGATTCCTACGTCGAATCTCTCAAATGAATTTTCGTCATGCTTATCTAGATTGGACCTCAATTATTACATACAGCAGGCTTCCAAAAAGGCCCGGCCGATATCAACCATGAAAGTCTGCGGCGCAGTCGACGTTGCCTCCAGGACGGCAGGAATGGCTCAATGTTTCCTGTGAAATAATTTTTCTAGGCAAATATCGCACCGAATTTGCCATTCTTCAGACGATTATCAAGAGCGGCAAAATAAGCGCCGCATTTGCCGGAGAAAGTTATCGGCTCAGTCGATGTTGGCTCTAACGCGTCATACTAGGCAAAATGTAGCCAATAAAAGGCGGCAGCTTAGCCCATATTGTTTACAGAATGGCAAAATCGGCGCCATATTTGCCGTTGAGAGCCAACGCCACAGCCGATGTCGGCAGAAGCGCCGCATATGCGGCCTCATGTGGCCGATTACAGCTGACGGCCCGCCGATATCGGCGGCGCAGCGGCTATAGTGGCCCGACGTAGCCAGTCATTGACGGGGGCTTAGCCGATACTGGCCCACTGCCAGCAACATTAGGCCATGGATGAGCCGCGCTTTGCCGCCATAAAGACAATATCGGCCCTACGTTGCGTGTTGCCTAGAATACTATTAAAGTAGAAAACGTGAACAGGGGCCGCCACAGCGGCGACAAGTGGATGGTGGAGCCACTACACATGGCAAAACAAAGATTTGTCGCTTTGCATTTCTATTCCTTAAAGGAGTACTGCCACGAAAATTTTCAGTTGGCGTTTTTTTTTTTTTGCATGAAATGAAAGGCCAAGCCCTCCAGAGCCCAGAAAATGTACTGGTAAGGGTGGGCGCGCCGTGAAAATTTATTTACAGTATGCCTTTAAAAGCTGGTTTCGGTTCCTACTGTAGCCTGACGTCACGACACAGTATGTGCATAGTAATGAGCCTCTCGTGATGTGCTCCTCAAGAAATCGTGATGTTTTCGACCAGTGGTCTCTCGCGCGCAGCGCCTGTAGCAAGTGTGGGGTCAGCGATGTACAAAATTTTGTATAGCGACCCTGCGACGACAGCAAATACTTCGGCGTAGTGCAAGATGCAACGTGCGCCACGCACGGTGGGTGTCGGCGTGGCTCCGGAGCCTGCGATAAGCTAAGGAGCCTGCGATAATCTAAGCTCCGAGACCTCCGCGCCATTTCAAGGGCAAAATGCCGGCACCATAGCGAGCTTGCCTTCCGATTATACGCGGGCACACATGACGATAGAGGGTAATTCGACCTAGCTCGCTCGCTTCACGGGCACTCAACTACGGCGACCGAACGGCGAAAGCAGACGACCGCGAGTGACGCGCGAGCGGCCATTTTGCATGTTTTTCTACCTGACGTCATCAAAACTTGCCATACTGCTGCGTGAAGTCACCAAAATTTGTACTGTAGCCTGACGTCACACTAGTGTCGATGTCAGTAGGCACGCCATGTGAAAACTGACTTTGACGTGAAATTAAAATATCTTATCAGCATTTCCTGAGCTTAACATTTGCTCAGTGCTGTCTACGCATATAGGAGAGTTGTATGGTGGAGTAAACTGAGCTTCGAAAATTGGTGTCAGTACTCCTTTAAACTGGTAGAAACGGCGGTCTGTAACAACCAGCTGCCTGGCCCGGACTACTAGCGCGCTCCTCCTAGGAATCAGGCGCTCTACATGCTCATAAGTTCTTGACGTCAATCTAGCGGTAACAGGCACAAGCTTTTACCATTTTTTGCCGCAACCAAATTCACAGTAGATGGGCAGCAGCCGTAGTCATGAACTTCTGAGGAATAAAGCGCACGGGACGAAGTAACAGGAGTATTGCGGAGGCAATTAGTTCGTTTCACATGACCTCTGTCGACGTTTGTGAGTTTGTGACTGATCTCGTCGGAACTTATGGAACTAGACTTCCGCTGTACCGCTGAGTGCACGAGAAACGTCATTGGTACCAAACAATTGATTGGATTTCAGATACCAAAGCCGCTGCATGACCATGGGGGATGCCTTATTTGAGGGGTCCGCAATTGTTTACCGCCCTGTGTTCCTTGCGTTCTTTGACGTGTACTTACAACGCATAGTACCACAAAAGAACTTCTTGCTGGGCGAGTTGGTGCATCACTTATTTTTCAAGTATGTACACGGGCCTCTCGCATGTTCGCCTCCATCGAAAGTATGGCCGCCACAGCCGGGATAAATCCCCCATATTTTAGCTCTGCAGTCGACCACCATGAGCACTAGAGCATCGCCGCGGACTGTCCCCGATCTTCGACTGTCCGTAGTCTACATTACTGACGAGAAGAAAATGGGCAGTATATCTCCGAATATGCCATATCAGCAAAATATGCACTCACAGCAGTGCACCATTACTGCCAAAAAATGCCACTCTCGCAATATCTATATTTATTCGTTCTAAGGCAGTTTCAGAAGCCTCTGTCGCTAATTCGAAGCTTACGTGGCGCTACTCACGTGTTGAAAAATGTTCCCAGAGAATCAGCTCGGGAAACGTGCAGCGAAGCCTGGCGCTCATATAGCAACACACAGTCACATGCTTAGCCACTAGGATACAGTGCATTGCGAAGGTAAATTTGATGGTGCAATTCACACCGAGTCCTTGAAAGAAGACACCGCACAGCGCAGGCCAATACAGACATTTGGGTGAGGGAAGAACGCCGTTTCCTCTAAAATATTGGGCAGCTTGCACTAGTAATGCAAGACTTGGCTACGAGCGAAGCTTGTGGCCAGCCTAGCTGCTTCCGGCTTCTACAAGTGCAACTACATCACGTTATTTGCAACGTGACTAGCTGTTACAGTGGGTATCTGCGCACTCGTAGTGCGCAGAATAATAAGACTGAGGAAACAGTGCACCTGGTGTCGTTTACTTCCTTCATTACCTATTCCCCACCCTCACATGACTCTTCCTCATCCTCAATTCATTTCGAGCCCGTTTTCTATGCTTTAGCAAACAGGGCTATGCTATGCGACGCTGTTGTGCTCTCAAGGCTCCTCGTCAGCCTCATTTGGCTTTCGCACTCCCTTGCTGTACTAGGATACGTGTTGCCAACGTCCCTAGATATTTTCTCGCTTTTTTTGTAAGTAGCGACGACGATCTCCTCTCATGGCCCCCTTTCGCACACAGACCATGGCGGCAGCCATGCTCTTCCTGAACACTTGCAGGGAAGCATGCGCACGCAGATAGCGTCCGGTCGTCAATGTAGACGTTCCTATCAAATATGACAGCGAATGTGTCAAATATAGGAAACACCTACTGAAATGCGTAACTTTCTTTGACGTTCTCTCGCTGCGGCATTTAAGTAGCAGCTTTAGGAATAACATGGCTGCCAAATGCAACGTCGACCAATCAGATGCCGTGAGCGGCACATCAAAGCTTTTCGGTACTCTAAAAAACGGAAAAAAAACCTAGGCACTTTAAGCCAGGCATAAAGTCCTTACATTTCTCGCTGTTTTGTATGCTGCGCTAAAGGCTTATCCGCACGTACCCACCTTTCTGTGATCCTCAAGCTATACTATACAAGGCAGTGTCATGCTTTCACCCCTCCCCTTCTTTCATTCCACCTCACTTCTTCCACACTCATCCTCGTCTCTCTTTCCCAATGCTTTGCTATACCATACTGTGCACAGCTATGCTACAGCTGCGTGGAACAACTAGCTTTCTGTGGTGCATACCCAAATTTATGTAATAGAGAGGCACGGGGTATGAACACAAGAGACGGAAAAAGCACGCGCGATGATGCAGTACATTTCATAGAAGGCCACGCGTATTTATCTCCTAATGATGACCTTTTTCAGTTCGCGAAGCACAAGATAAGGATGTACGCGAGCAAATGCCGCGTATATCATAGAAGTGCGCGCACACCTCTTTCATGATGATGATAATTTACTGTTCTATCATCAAAGCAAGGAGGAGGGAAAAACTTTATTGCGTACAACAAAGGGCCGCCCTAAAGAGATCTGCTCTTAGCAGGTTGAAGCCAGCTCCACGCCGTGACAACTGTTGGAACAGGGAAGCCGTTCTTTTACCGTTGTTCTTGACGTCACTAGCAAGGATTTCAACTTATTACTATCATAACCTATCAGTTATATTTGTCAAACATTCATACTCAAATAAAACTCAAGTCCTTTATCCACATTTCCCCGTTCATTATTATCTAGTGACCATGTCTATTATATAATTACTGACTATGCAGGCAGGCATTTTTCTTTCTTTTCCTTCTTTCTTGCTTATTTTGCGATTCGCGCTTGCGGGAGTCCAACCGGCAATTTCAAGCGACACCTACGTTTGTCGCACTATATCGTACATTGGGCTTCACATAGCTACCATAACGTAGCAGCGGCATGAGTGCAAGAGGTGATAGAGGTACGTGCGCGAATACTGCACACAGAGCTCCGCATCAGCACATCTGTGGAAGTGGGCCGAGGAGAAGAGCGGGTCGGCGTTTGCCTGATGTGTGACCCAAAGAACATCGCACGACGCAGGCACAGGCTCTATAAGTAACAACTAATCTAATAAAAAGTTTCGCTTACAGACCCGCCAGCATATCATTGAACCCCTAATATTTAGCCAGCTTTAGAGACTATGCTTTAGCAATGATGGAGACGATGGAAACTTACCCCTCTCACTAAAGCGAAAAGTATTCAGTCACTGCATTCTCCCAGTACTAACGTATGGTGCAGAAACTTGGAAGATAACGAAAAAACTAGAGATGAAACTAAGGAGCATGCAACGTGCAATGGAAAGAAAAATGATAGGGGTAATGCTAAGAGATAAAAAACGAGCGGAAGGGATCAGAGAACAGACAGAAGTAGCCGATATTATTATATCAACTAAAAGAAGGAAGTGGACCTGGGCAGGACATGTCATGAGGAGGAAAGATAACAGATGGACAGTAAGAGCGATTGAATGGACACCAAGAGAGGGAAAACGCAACAGAGGCAGGCAAACGGTTAGATGGAGCGATGAAATTAAAACGTTTGCGGGCATAAAGTGGAACCAACTCGCTCAGGATAGGGTGGATTGGAAATTGATCGGAGAGGCCTCCGTTCTGCAGTGGACCTAAACAGGATGATGATGATGATGATTATGATGAGAGATTAGCTGCACATAGTTTCATGAATAGCTTTGAAAGCATGTTAGTTGTTCCAACTCCACATCCTACCTTGCGTGAACAAACCTAACCCGTTTTCATTTTTACTCTTTTTCAGTGTCACTCAAACCTTACCCGGAGAACACATGTGCAAAGCCACTTTTAGAAGATAATAGCCTGTGTGGCACAGCATTATTTACGAGGTATTATTATGATCATGATAGCAAGAACTGCACAGATTTCAAGTGGGACGGTTGTATGAGTGACGGTGTCTTCGAGACTCGAAGAAAGTGTGCTGATAATTGTCATCATGGTATGTAAATTCTTCAACGAACTTTATCGACGCGCCCAAAGTCCTCCCATGGGGTGAGCGACGCCCTCCATTCTAAAGCTTTCAATAGGTTGTCCGAACCGATATGTAGGAATGTAAACCTTTTCTTCTCCACCTGCACGCGTTGAAGATTATCTACTCGCAGTTAGGAATACCAGGATAGATATAAAACTAATCGGGTCCGAACAAGCATGACTGCGCTTACTTAGGATGAGTCACAAAAATGCATGACGCAATTGATTCGCCGGCTAGGAAGCCCTTAAATACCCGCATTAATTAGCGGCCAAGTCTAAACACTCCTCAATACATTATTCTAGTCCTGTTACATTTTCTTTTTTTTAGCGTCTGTATTGCATTAGACATAGTCGTAATATTGTTCTCTTTATTGTTTGAATTCCAAGTCACATGTCGTGTCCCGCAACCGCACACACACACACACACACACATATTATATATATATATATATATATATATATATATATATATATATATAAAGATCATTTTATGGTACCAAATATGCCAACGATTGCCGCTATTGACACGCCACGTGACCTTACCAACGGAGAGTGTATTAGAGAGACTTAGTATGGCGGAAAATCTTCGCGTTAGCGTTCGCGAGTCACGCACGCTAAATTTTTGCGGAGTGCTGTTCGATAGCATTCCATAGCTCTATAGTATAACGCGAGATGACGACGCGCCGTAAAACACAAACCTTCGCTGCGCCATCTAAATGCGAATAGTGAAAGTGTCAAAGCCGCTCTAACTCGGAGGCGTTTCGGCCGTTGTTAGTAATTAAAAACAACGCAAGCGCAAAAGAATTAATAAAGAAAGACATTGTGCAATACGAATTACATAAACGTTGCCGTAGTCTCACATGTCAGAGTTTCGCTTTCGCTGTCCATGTGTAAATGTGGTCAAAATAGAATACACAACGAAAAGATCGTTGTCTTACCATCGGTTGTCTATTAGCGAAGTAAGAGTACTCGAAGTGAAAACCAGAAACACGATTTATTTTAAATCAGCTAGTCCCACAATGATGCAAGACGACATGATAGATGCGAAACGGGCAGCCGTCACTTGTAGGGACCCGCCATGTTCTTCGCGCTAAACAAACTTAGCGAGCGCTTTGCGTCTCCGGTAAATTCGGAAAATAGCGATCGATCGCTAAACGCAAAGCTGGACTAGCGTGCGTACGCATGCGCAGTCTGACCCCGATAAATGTTAACGTTTAGCGGGACGCAACTCAAAACTTAAGCTGCACTAAAACCATATATTATTTCAGCGCGAATAGACGAAGTAGGCACACGAAAGAAGTGAGGCGCTGACCGTAAACGCATTATTGAAGGGAAATGGCATATACGAGCGCGCACATCGTCGAAAACAAACAATTGCGGCTGCCAGGCGAAAAGGAAAAAAAAAAAAGACTTAAGGAGGTACCAATGTTTTGTGAAAACGACCTTTCAAGGATACGTCAGAACGACTTATTAAGACTCCCGCCCTGACTGCTAAAACTGGTGCTCCAAATAGCAAGTTACCAGGAGTTAACGATGCCAGAACTTGTTTGATATCAATCTTCCGCTAAGATGCTAAGCTATTCGCAAAAATCGCTTATCGGGGTAAACGGACAAGGAATGAGCTACGCGCTACGAGCATAACACACGATGAGTTCTGCTTCTCTCTAAATTACAAGGCCGCAGCACTTTCGTGGTATATAGGGAACCACATTCAACATATTACGATGTAGGTTGAACGCCGACAGACGAACACAGAATTTATTATCACTGTGATTCCGTTTGTGCGAGCTAGGTCGCTATGCACACTTTTCCCGTTTCTTACTTCACCCCCCCCCCCCCCTCCATTCACCCCAGCTATCGCCCTCCTTTCGCCCTCGCTATCTCTATCTCCCTCAGACAGCCACTTTGCCGCGGCAGAGAACAGAAGGATAACGACACGCTCTGGTCAAGCTGCACGTGATGACGCGACAAACACGCCGTAAACTCCCGCGTCGCAGGCGAGACAATCAGGCATGCCTTTCTTGTATAGCAAAAATGCTGCATTGCGGACATTTTGAAATTAATCGCGTCACAATTGACGAGACGGCACAGCAGTAATCTGTTCTCAAACACCTCGGCGACCCGACAACCCAGACGACTCGGCCACGCTTTTGTAGTAGACCAAGGGGTCCCGAGTTCGAATCCTTAAGCGTATAAGAAGTTTTTTTTTTTTTTAGCACTTCTGCCTTTTACCCTTTGATCCTTTATGGTCTCTCTACGCTCCTGAGGTATCTTATTTGTACCGACTACTTCTCTTTAATAATCATACCCTGTCCTGATTAACCCACTCACTGCAACACCTCTGAAAGTCTCCTCCCCCCGGGGAGCCTTTGGACAAAAGATGCATATGGGCGCCCACCATCACCGTGCTTCATCTACGTAACTCACTTGAGCACCAGAACAGGAACTGGCCCCCCTGGTGCAATACCATGGCCAACACCTCCCAAGTTACCGGACCAACCAAACCCTGGACCTACGACGACGACATCAACAGAGCTTCCAGCCACGGATGCGACCACACGGGTATTGGAACAAAAGACTCAAAGAGCCTCTGGACTCGGACAGGCCGTCATTGGAAATTAAACGTAGCGACTCTTAACACGCGAACCCTTTCAAGCGAAGCCAGATTAGCTGAACTACTAGAAGAATTAAGGGGTATTAATTGGGATATCATTGGCCTTAGCGAGGTTAGGAAACCAGGAGAAGGGTACTTATCGCTTAATGAGGGACACGTTCTTTGCTACAGAGGACTACCAGAGAAGCGCGAATACGGCGTGGGGTTCCTTATACACAAAGACATAGCAGGCAACATCGAAGAATTCTATAGCATCAACGAAAGGGTAGCAGGGCTCGTGATAAAATTAAATAGGAGATACAAACTAAAGCTAGTACAAAGTTACGCACCAACGACCAACCACTGTGACGAGGCTGTAGAACAGTTCTACGAGGATGTAGAAACGGCAATGAACAAGGTACAGACCCAATATACGATTGTTATGGGGGACTTCAACGCGAAAATAGGAAAGAAACTAAAAGGAGAACATGCCGTCGGTAATTACGGAGAAGGAGATAGGAATAGCAGAGGGGACATGCTAGTAGAATTCGCCGAAAGAAACCACCTCCGTGTAACGAATACTTTCTTCAAGAAACGTAGGAACAGGAAATGGACGTGGAAAAGCCCCAACGGAGAAACGAAAAACGAAATAGATTTCATAATGTGCACTGATCTAGGTATAGTACAAGACACAGAAGTGGTTAATAAGATTAGAATTAGTGACCACAGACTAATAAGGGCGAAGATATCCCTCAATCTAAAGCGAACAAGGACAAAGTTAATCACACGGAAACAGGCCAACCTCGATAGCGTCAGGGCGAAAAGAGAAGAATTTAGCATTGCACTTAAGAACAAGTATGAGGCTCTAGGACAGGAAGATAATGAGGATATTGAGAAGATGAACGAAGACATTACTAATCTGATCACCGAAACAGCAATCGAAGTAGGGGGCAAAGCACCAAGACATGTTGTGAGTAAACTCTCGGAGTCTACTAAAAATCTAATCAAGCAACGCCAACAGATGAGAATAACTAACTCAAGAGACAAGATAGAATACGCCGAGCTATCTAAGCTCATCAATAAAAGTAGAGTCAGGGACGTACGTAACCATAACGTGAAAGAAATAGAAGCAGCCTTCAGAAAAGGAGTCAGCATCAAAACAACCAAAAGGAAGCTTTGTGCGGGAAAGAACATAATGCATGCAGTGAAAGATAAGCAGGGCAACATCGTTACTAACTTTAGTGGCATAACCAAAGTGGCCGAGGATTTCTATTCCGAACTATACAGCTCAAATAGGAGTCTCCCCACCATGAGTGTATTAAATGCCGAGCAGGACTACGAAATCCCATGCGTCACTACGGACGAAGTTAGGAAAGCAATACAGGGCATGTCCCGCGGAAAAGCGGCTGGAGATGACGGCATAACCACCGACTTGATCAAAGATGGCGGAGACTTCCTTATTGGAAAGCTCGCGACACTATACACTCAATGCCTCAAAACTTCAAATGTACCCGAAAGCTGGAAAAACGCAAATATTCTATTATTACATAAGAAGGGAGATGTTAAAGACTTGAGGAACTACAGGCCGATTAGTCTACTCTCAGCACTTTACAAAATATTCACAAAGGTTATCTCAAACAGAATAAGGGCCACACTTGAATTTAATCAACCGAGAGAGCAAGCAGTGTTCAGAAAAGGATACTCTACCATAGACCACCTGCATGCGGTCAATCAAGTAATCGAGAAATCCGCTGAATACAACAAACCCCTCTATATGGCTTTCATAGATTACGAAAAGGCTTTCGACTCGGTAGAGATACCAGCAGTTCTGGAGGCACTACGTCGTCAAGGAATATGTGATAGCTATATAAACACAATAGCCAACATCTATAAAGATTCTACAGCCACCCTGCTCCTCCATAAGAAAAGCAGAAAAATCCCAATACAGAAAGGTGTCAGACAGGGAGATACAATTTCTCCCATGCTATTTACTGCATGTTTGGAAGAAATCTTCAAAAGGTTAGACTGGGAAGAGACAGGGCTCAGGATTAACGGCGAATATCTGAGTAACCTGCGATTTGCAGATGACATAGTACTCTTTAGCAATGATGGCGACGAATTGCAAAAGATGATTGAAGACTTAAGCCGAGAAAGCGCTAAGGTAGGATTAAGGATGAACATGCAGAAAACAAAGATAATGGTAAGTGGCACAGCGAAAAAACGTCTATTCAAGTTCGAAACCCATACATTAGAAGTCGTAGAAGAATATTTGTACCTAGGACAGCTACTTACTGGAGAACCCACCCATATAAAAGAAATCCACCGTAGAATAAACATGGGATGGCGCGCATATGGCAGACATTCACAACTCATGAACGGAAACCTACCACTATCACTCAAACGGAAACTATATAACTACTGCATCCTGCCAGTACTGACTTACGGATCAGAAACCTGGAGAATTACAAAGAAGCTAGAGAGGAAGTTAAGAACCGCGCAGCGGGCGATGGAACGGAAAATGATAGGCGTTACACTAAGGGATAGGAAGACAGCCGAGTGGGTCAGAGAACAAACGGGGGTCGCCGACATAATGAACGATATTAAGAAGAAAAAATGGACATGGGCAGGCCACGTGATGAGAAGGCTAGATAACCGATGGACAGTTAGAACGACGGAATGGATACCAAGAGAGGGTAAGCGCAGCCGTGGGCGGCAGAGAGTAAGATGGGGCGACGAAATCAAGAAATTCGCAGGCATCAAATGGAATCAGCTCGCGCAGGACAGGCAAGGATGGCGAGGATTGGGAGAGGCCTTCGTCCTGCAGTGGACATAAAATTGGCTGATGATGATGATGATGATGATGAAGTTTATAATGCAGGTGAGTTACATGAAGTATTAACTCTTATCCATGTGTCGCTATGCCGATTGACCAGTCAAACAGCTTTTATTGTCATCTATGACTTGCAGAGGAGTTACTTCAGTAGAAGCTACAGTGAAAAAATAGCCAGTTGAGAGCTACGATTACCGCTTGCATGGCTACCCTGGTTCACCACAATCCGACGGCCCATCGGATGACATTGAATGAACTAGCCTTCCACACGCCCTGGTTGAAAGCCTTCGAAAGGAGCAAGTGCATGGTACACTCTCCCTTCTCGAAATCTACAGTTCACGCCGGGAGGAGGGAAAAAATTTCTCCGACATTTTGAAGCAAGCGCATCTACTCGCCAATTATGCACAACTAATGGTCACTAGGGATTTCAATGACAAGCACACGGACGGGGCTACAACAGTCGGATACGGAGGGAGGTTGGAGGCCATCCATGACTTTAACGATCTCTTATAAAACGTCATCAGGAAACTCCGACAACAGGCGGAAATAGTGTCTGCCAGGAGACATCACCCAATCTAACCTCGGGTAGGAGCGCTTCAGAGGCCGAGAATACGGGCATCACAGATGGTAGCGACCGCATCTTAGCTATGACGGTGGTCACTTCTCCCAATAAGAGAACCCACCCTCCCCCTGCGATGACTCACGTTACCAAGTGGAATAATTTCCACCACGATCGGGAGAACACAGGAGGAAAGAGCCACCGACACAATTACGGACCTTAACGAAAGGTCAAATGACTGAAACTGGACGCTGCGTCTGTGACAGAGAAAATGGCCGCAGCCTGAGCCCTGGCTTCCACTGAGTTCCTCCTCCTGCACGAGTGGGAGGCGAAGGAAGGTATCGTGCGCACACGGCGAAGTCAATATCGCAATAAGAAACTCCACCGCTATCCGGATCGCTGATCAGCCGGTGAGCACCTATTACCTGTACACCGACCTCAGCGCTCATCGGCCCACAATGCACTGAAAGCACTTTTGTGCTCCTTGAGGACGGCGGGTTTAAGCGAACGCTTATGACGTATGCCGCCATCCTGCACGTATCTTTCTTTCTTATCCTTCCTCCTCCTTCTTTCTCTCAGCTGTCTATTCCCATTTTCATATTTCCCCAGCGTGGGGTGACCCGCAAGACACCTTTTAGGTTAACCTTCCTGCATTTGTTTTCTTTTCCTATTCCCACGCCGAACTTCTAAACACGACTGCGACATTGAAATCGCACACTATTGCGACATTGACATCGCACACGAGTGCGACATTGACTGCAAAAAAAACGTATTTGGTTGCTACGCGAAACCCTCGCCCCCCGCACTCTGAATTCGACCACACAAAAACAACTCCAGCGTATTCCACACGATTACCTCGGTACAGAGGAAGAACTGCCACAAGAACTACAAGCACTATCGAGCCTGTATTTCAACATTTCACCACACCACAGCAGCGGCAGCAGCGCACTAGCGTCATGGCCGCCGCAACAGCACGAAAACCGCAATCAATAACTAGACGCTGGCGTTCAGAAGCAAAAGTCTGGACAGTGCTCCATAGGCTATGCGCATCTGTGCCGAGTCCCGATGGACTTTAGATGCTGCGCCACCTCGATCATAAGTGGGTAGCAGCCATCAGCCAATAGATTAAAGACTTCAAGCAAGCGTAGCTACAGATCAAGCACACGCAGCTAATCGTCACTGGAGACTTCAGTGCCAAGCACCCGGACTGAGGCCACAATAGTCAGACCCAACCGGATCTGAGTGTTGTCCTGTCGAAGGCCGTTCACGAATAGCAACCAAACTCAATGATCCTCTGCAATCACCGAACAGAATCAGTAGCGGTGCTTTCAGGGTACCTCTTCCAATCTAAATTTCCATTGGAACACGTCACAGGCCCAGTGGAACGATATCCGCATAACATCTGACGGTGATCACATCTTAGTTCACCTCTCTCCATAAGAGAACCGGCAGGGCGACTCCCATTACCGAGATGGATAATCTCCGCTAGAATCGGGTGGAAACCACCCCCATTTACAGACCTTAACGAATGGGTCAAATGCTTGAAGCAGGACTCTGCGTCCGAAGCACAGAAAGTGGCCGCTCTTGTACAGAGACTTCGCTTCTACTGAGCCCCGCCTCCTACACATGTGGGTGGCCAAGCAATCTCATGCGGAGTTAGCAACATCAGCGTCACAATAAGAAACTTAGCCGCCGAGTCGCTAAATTCGAGTGCGGCATTGAAACAGACAGCCCGGCACTGGTTCGCAAACAATGGGGTAAGATAGGCGACAGCCCGAATGCCCAAGCGAACAGAAAAACAACGTGGCCTTGCCTACGCCATCTCCTCGACCACGGTAGCATAAGTCAACCACATGTAGGTATTTGGAGCGCAATATACTGAAATACTCTGGCACAGAACTGCTGGAAACATTCCACAGCACGTATTTCAGCATCTCACCCCAGCAGCTGCGCCGGCGCTCAAGCGTCACTGCTGCCGCAATAGCACAGAAACCCCAGCGAGTCTGTGCACACCACCCTTTCAGAGGCACAAAACCTTGGTGGAGACAAATAATATATCTCCAGTCAGTATCATAGTATAACTCAGTCACAACCCTTGCCTCTTTGTACATTTTCCAGCCCTCAACCTCCCCAGGCAGCACGCCAACACAGGACTTATGTAGGCGTGAAGTCGGCCAAACTCTGCAGCGATATCGGGCCTAAGTCGGCAAATCGCGCTCGAGCTACTTTCACCCACATCTGCCCGATGATGACCAGCCAGAATGGCGCCACTGTGGCGAAGCCACCATGGGTAGAACTTGGCCAGCCAGAGTGGGCGAAATTTGGCCAGCCAGAATAGGTCAAATTTGGCCAGCCAAAATGGGTCGAATTTGGCTAGGTAGCATTGGCCGATGTTGCGGGCATTCAGGCTTTTTTGGCGTGTTGTCGGCCCCGCCGACATCGGGAAACCCCTCGCGCGACCGTTCACAGCCACTATGGTGTTTGTAGTTTACCCCACGTGTGTCACGCCGTTTGGATTGCGATAATTTTATTTTTTGTTTTCACATTTTCGAAGGACCAACAGTAGTTTGTGTAAATGTGCCTCTCATGCATACGCGAAAGCTTTATTAACACAGTAATAAGTGGGGCTAAGTGGATCCTCTGTACTTTCTATTAATGCGTTCTAAACAAAACAAACAACGCAAGAAGAGAGGTTTATAGGGAAAAGCACTATTTCATTTATTTTGTGAACTCTGCATTGATAATATGCTATTCTCGTGTTGCACCGTCGTAGTGGAAAAGCTTCGGCAAGGGTAGAACCTGCGGGAAAAGGCGTGAAAAGTTAGCACAGCTGTGGAGCACATCAGCACTATACTATAATTCCATGCAGCTTATGTGCGACTCATGAACAAACGCGGAAATTCAAGAAATGTCAGAAATATTCATAATCGGGCACTACTTTAGAAAATAACAAAACAAAGTTGTCCTTTTAAATATAATGAATCTATATGTTCAATATCCAACCCCCAGATCTTGGTGTCATGTCGCTTTAGATACCCAAGGGGGAAAAAACGTGAGTAAAGGTTCTGTTGCAAAGCAACTTTAAAAGCGGCATATCACTTGAAATAGGCGCATCTTGCATTATAATAAATTTAATATTTTTGGCATACATCGTAAAGGAAAACATGTAGACGTGAGCTAACACGACACACCCCAGGGATGGGGTCGTTAGGCAAAAAATGTTCTTAAATGATAGGTGCAAGGTGCATTATGAGCAGATATTAGAGAAGGAACATCTTTTCAATTAAGGCTACATTAAAAACGCCATCGCGTACCGAACTGTCGCACATGTCCTGCACCAAGGAGCGCGTGTTCGGTATCACATTACCTTTAAAAATACGGGCAAGAAAAGATAATGTTACGAGAACTGCAAGTCACCACACAAAGGGTGTTTGATACAAGCACAGGATTAACTACATGAAGTAAAACTGCTTTGGGACAATGTACGTAGGCTCTTTATTCGAAAATAAAGAGCCTACGCACCTCACGCCACAAATAATATATAGAGTGGAACCGGTGCTTTAACATCACAACAATATGTGCCACGTCCCATTTTGAAAACTGGCCAGCAACTTACCGAATTTTGGTATCCGCTCTGCACTCTACAGCTGTGAGTCCGCAATACAAATTCGGCGACGACCTTGTAGTCTCACCAAAAGGCACAGGCTTGTGTTCAATACAACCGATGTGACAGTTGGGATGGGCATTGTCTTAGGAGGTACACTCGCCAAGGAATCGCGCAATCAACTTGAATGATCGATAAATGCGGTACATGATAAACGATAAACGCGTAGACAGACTGCGTGCAGCCGTTCAAACTCGTTCTTGCACCTTGCACGTTGGTGCAACGAGAGAGCAGCCGCGACGAGAGAGCGCGGAGAGAGTTCCTCGTGGTTTCTCCCTCTGTAGGCAGCGAACGCCAGCAAAAGCAGGTTCAGAACCACATTCTTTGCAAACTGCAGATGAGCACAATGCATGTTCAAGGAGGGGGCCGTGACAAAGGTGGTCAGTTCGGGAGGGGACGCGCGCCCCCCTCCCCACACACTTTTTTTATGTTTAGTTGCTGCTGGCTTAGCACGTGCTAGGCTGCTTCTCGGCAGAGCACGCTCGTTTTTCTTGCTTTCTTTTTTTTGTAGTTGTCTCAAAAGGCAAACATTTTTGCACAATGGCGGGGACACACGCCGGGACTCCATTTGTTAAGTGCAGCTCAGTGCAGCCTGTGGCGTATGCTGGCACGCATGTGTTCTCTTGCCAGCTACTTGTAACACAGGATTTCGCAGAGGCTGAACCACCCACTCTAGCTAAAAACGCGAGCGAAATGCTGCACTGCACGCAACAAACGTAGCGAGGACGCAGGGCGCAGCCATTCTGTTTGAATTCCTGCCATTTTCTTCAGCGCACGAAAGACATGCACGTGCTGCCTTTCCGCACGACAAGAAATACTGCGATGACTCTGTCTCTGCGCGCCCTTCTTTTGCCCTTATTGGTTATAAATAAATGAGTTGTTAAATATCAGAATACGCACATGTGCGCTTATATCAACGCCATAGTCTCATACGAACGTCAGTGATAAATCCGACACACTGCACAGAGCATGCACTCAAGCTCGATATATTCTGCTCATTTAACCAGTACAACATAACAGATGGCCGATGTGTAAACGAATTCAATATGTATGGAAAGAACGCACAAACGGACGTTACACAAAAAAGCAAAAAGAAGCATGAATTATACGCAATGGCGTGGACATATTAAGGAATTATTAGCCACGTGGTAGTAGTATCTGCGTGGTAGTAGAGAGCATGGGGGTGCAAAAGGGAGGTATAAGTTTACCCGACCAGCAGACAATTATTTTCTGTTGCTGAGCTTATGCGAGCTGCAATACATGCGTTGCGCTGTACTGGAGCTGTTTTTGAAAGGAATGCACTAGTTTCGCGAACGCACTGATGAAATGTAGTGGAGGGCCACGTGGTCAACAACAGCTTGACTTAGGACGGCTGGTTTATGCTGTAACCCTGCTCAAACGTATGAAGAAACTAGGGAACAGAAGAGAGCGTTCATTTTCAACTGATTTTTTTTCAGTGCATGCTTGCTGTTTTTATATAACATAAGATACGCAGATCGCCTGCACAAGAACACTCTGTGATCACATAAACTCTAGTAGAACTCACCAGAAAAGCTCTCTCTGTATCAATTATAGGTGTGTGAATTTGTTTGCCACCTTTGAGATGAAAAATGTTTGCCATATGACTGCTTGGTATTTTTCGCTTTTGCTTTTTTGGTCTTGACAAGAGCACTTCATTTGAATTTGCAATACAAATGGATCTATGTATTTCATGGTCCTCTCATTATAGAGTTAGCACTAGATCAGTATTGTCTCCTCGCTGTCGCGCTGTTAGCTCCGTATACCGTTCTTTTGCATAGGTTGCTAAATGTCAGTAGTATAACGCCGGTGGCGAGTTTATCTCCGCTTCAGCGCACCATAAAGTCTGCGCTAGACCTTTTTTTGTCCACGCGCTGTTACCTCCATATGCCTTTTCCTTCCATAGGTTGCTAATTGTCAGTAGTATAGCGCCGCTTGCAACTGTTTATCTTTGTTTGAACATATGAGTGCTGGTTATGCCCATCGATGTATGCACGAACTAGTTCAATTTCTATGAATTTAAATTTTCTGACATGCGCGCTGTCAGATAATTTTCCACCATGCTTGTCGATCCTTCTGGCTAATGTTAACTGTTGCGCCAGCCTGTTTCGCTAAGTTCCCACAAAACAGCCTATAGATGTATATATGAATAGTTTATATGCATGTTTTTTGTGTGCCCTGCTTTTTAAAAACAATGCGCGCGAACATAATGTCATATATGCTGCTCAAAATGCACGTGCGCTATGTTCCGCCACTGAAACGCGTATACATGAATATATGAAGCTCAACATCTTATTCTTACGTCGAATCTCTCAAGCGAATTTCGGTCATGCTTGTGTCGATCGGATCTCTATTTTTATATACAGCAGGCTTCCAAAGAGGCCCGGCCGATATCAACCATGAAAGGCTGCGGCGTCGTCGACGTTGCCTCCAGGACAGCAGAAATGACTCAATGTCTCCTGTGAAATAATCTTTCTGGGCAAATATCGCGCCAAATTCGCCATTCCTCAGGCGATTCTGATGAGCGGCAAAATCGGCGCCACATTTGCCGGAGAAAGTTATCGGCTAGCCGACGGGGGCTCTAAGGTGGCATACTTGGCATAGTGTTGCCGATAAATGGCGTCGGCCAGCCCATATTGTCTGTAGAAAGGCAAAATCGGCGCCATAGTTGCCGTTGAAAGCCATCGCCTTAGCCGATGTCGGCAGTAACGCGGCATATGCGGCCCCATGTTGCCGATTACAGTCGACGGCCTGCCGATATCGGCGGGGCAGTGGCTATAGTAGCCCGACGTTGCCAGTCATTGACGGCGGCGTGGCCGATACTGGCTCGCTGTCGGCAACATTAGGCCGTGGATGGGCTGAACTTTGCCGCCATAAAACCAGTATCGGCCCTACGTTGCGTGCTGCCTGGGTCAATATCACCTTGATAATGTCAAAATTAGAAGTCTTGACATTTGTAGAAGTTTACCTGAGATCCTTTTTATTGCTTTCTGAAGGCTTCTTGAAACAGGTGCTCGTAGAAAGGAAGCGCTTCCCACATGCCAAATAAGATGAGATGTTCACTTATTCGATATCTCTATACCGAAAAACTAGCTGCCAAAACAAACTCCGATGAATACGAGGCAGAGAAGGTGTGCGCAGACTCGCAACTCAGTATTTAATGGGTGAAAATAACACGATACAGAGGAGCATTAAAACGGCTAATTTGCTATCCAAGCATAGATATGCTGTCACCAGAAGTAAAATCCAAAAACTTTATCTCACATTCGTCAAGTGACAGCGAAGATTGTCTTACGTAGTTTTAATCTTACATGCCTCAAATATCTTCACACTCCAACGGTCCCTACGTCGGTATCATTTCCAGTTTGAATAAGAAGTTGGAGCGATGTGTTCTTGTTTAGTTTTTTACAGAGATCGCAATGCTTAGCCACGTGGCAATAATTATCTGATGAGCTACTCTGCCTTATTTCGGAATTTTTGGACCTGTAATATTAACGAGTTTTACACAATCACATACCGAAACTGTTCTTGTAGCTTACCAAAGGTTCAATGGCAGATAAAGTACACTTTTTGATTGATTTCAGGTGAAGAGCCACAAATATGTGAACTACCACAGCCAAATCCTTGCAATCAGACAAGTACAGCTATACACAGAACCCGATACTATTACAACATGTCAAATGAAAAGTGTGAAGAGTATGACATGTGCAAAGTTGCCCAAGAAGAAATGAAAGAAAATTCCTTTCCGTCGCTAACACTTTGCACAATGCACAGCACGTAAGTGTTCCCGGTAAATGTCGTTGTTGTTGTTGTTGTTGTTGTTGTTGTTGTTGCCTGTATAGTTGGCACATACCCACGAGGGGGATTGGCCACACTACAAGTAATTATATAGAAAGGTAAATGTTCGTAACTTGAGTTTCGACACAGACTTTCTTTGTCTTCTCCGTGCAACTCGTGCGCCCAGAGGCGCAGTTTTGCAAGTCTAGGAGCGAGCTGACGGCACGAGCGCAGAAGAAAACGGAAGCACGTGCGAGAATGCCGCACATTAAACCACTCATGTAAGTGCACACGCACTCATGCGCTAATGATAACAATAGTTTTGTAATACGCGGCCCACTTTACGGCGAGCAAAAACAGCCTCGCTGTTATATAATGTGGCTCCAATCTATGCTGTGAAGATGGTTGGACAGCGAAGCTGTAAATTGTACATACGGCTACCCATTGCGACGTCGCCATAAATGCTGCGCCCCGCCTAGCCTGATACCTGCAGCCGGCGTCATGTGCGAGAGCTGCTCGGGTTTGCCTACGCTTCCCACTACCGCTTCATTCAGTACTCATTACCTCGCTTCGGCTATGCTGCATGATGCTATATGCACCCGCAAAGCCTGTCTTCTCTCCCTTGCTTTCACTATGATGCACGATGCTGTCCGCCGCAGTGGTGCTGGCCCCGGCGGTCCCATTTTTTGATGGAGGCGAAAATATCAGAGGCCGACGTACTGTGCAGTGTCAGTGGACCTTGAAGAACCCCCGACGGTCAGAATTTCCGGAGCACTCCACTACGTCTTTTCTCGCCTTTTCATCTCTTTAAGTCCTTTTTTCCTGTACCGCGGATGCTTAGCCTTATCCCTACATGGGCTGCAGAAATTAGCGTCCTTTCCATAGCCGAACCACAATCATCATCGTCGTCATTCTCACCGTCATCATCCTAGCGACGCCTTCGACGTCCGGCTATACAGGCGAGAAAACACGTAACACCACTTGTGTTCATGCGCCATTCCGGATGACTTATCCTTCTCTTAACCGCACCATGCTGGCTATGCTTCGTGGTGCTATTTTCAACTGGCGTTTTTTGCTCACAACGACGACAGGAAGATTTCCTTGAATGCTAGAATCGATGAAAAGACCGCTAAAAACGATCGAGAAAGGGGGAATGTCACTGGAGCCAACTTTTCGACAAGTCCACTAGTCTTCGTCAGGACGGCAGCGAAAGCGATTCCACTTGTCGGAAAGTTGGCTCCACCGACATTCCCTGTTCTCTATCGTTTTTAGCGATCTTTTCATCGATTCTAGCAGCCTCTCTTCTATCTGGAACGCTGGAGGTATACGGTTTCGCTGTAAAAGGCACTAAAAGTGCTGCGCGCTACATCGTATCGAAGCACTTGCAGGCAGCATCTGCTATGCAGCGGTGGTCGTCACAGAACTCGGCCACTGCGGGCCTTAGCTTTCAAGACTCCTCCGCTGGGCGGCATTGGCTTTCGCGTGGTAGTTGTCGCAGGGTCCTGCCCCGCTGCGACTTGGCTTGCGGTGCTGCCAAGGACATTCCGTGCGGGCGCTGCGGTAGTCTAAGATGGCTGTCGTACCATGACTTCTCATGGTTAACTACCAGAAATATCTCTGGCCGATGGCATTGAATGTGTCGGCATCCTGACAGTTGTGTTCCCATACTTATGTCCCGTCACAGGTCAGGAATTGACTGAGCAGAATGACGTCAACTCTGAACCGATAATTGTCGCAATGAGTTCGATTGCGCTGATCGCGATGTGTTGCAGTGCGTTGAAGTAGTTTCCTAGCTGTCTGCAACGAATGGGCGCGCTCTCGTGTTGGTGGGCAACTCGACTCGCGCTCCCATAACGTTGTCGTTGGCGCGTCCTTTCAGCTCGATTTTTCGGATCTTGGCAGGCCATGACCTTTCTGCCTATCAACTTGGCTTCTACGAGATTAGCTTCGACGATATTGTCTTCTCTTTTGATGTCCGTGACGTCAACGTGCTCGTCGCCCTTGAGCGAGGCATTATTCACCAGGAGAGCCTTTGCACGGTCATTGAATCGGACTAGTAAAATGGTAGATTTGGCTCCGAGTTCTCCGGGGGCATACTGGGCATACTGTTTTGGCATGCGCGGACATGTCTGCCTCGTGTAGTTGCGAAACATTCAGTTTTTACTGAAGCTGGCGCGTCCATACGTCCAAGCGCTGATAGGCGTAACGACCGTATCTTCGATTACTGAAAATTGGAAATGTTTTCCGCCACCGGCAATGCTGTTGCAGCTCAGGTTCCCGAAGCCAAACTAGAGACGAGCACAGAAGCAGACTACAGGCGGTTGGCACCTGTACCAGGGAAGTTCACGGTGCTCTTCATTGAATGGCTCCATGTACACGAGCAATGTGGTCGTGTTGTGTCTCGTGACCGTGGTCTCTTTTAGAGTAATTACTGGCATGGCCGCATGTACGGGGAAGCGGGCAAAAACCGCTATGAGCTCTGCACTCCATTCCGGCCAAGACTGCTTCCACATGCCCCCGCACCTATGCCAGGCTTCGGCGGCATCTCGAATGTGGTTCAGGGCCTCTTGCCATTTTTGATGGCCGGGCCAGGCACAGCGAGTGCCGAGAGAGTTCATGGTATGTATCCACAGGAGGGCATCGTCGCGGAAATACCTGAGGTCGGGTAGTACACATGCATTCGCCGATGGTAGTGGCGCACGTGACAATAAGGAAGTTGCCACAGCAAAGCCCTTTAGTTGCTCTAACAGTAACCATATGGCCAGAATGATGTCGGTGAGCTGGTTGACCGAGACGCTCGAGGAGCCGGGGTCGCGGAACGCGGCGAATGAGGCGACATCACGGCGGCGAAATCCGTTTCCGAGGGACCTTGGACAGCATCTCTAGGAGACGCAGGTGTCTGCGTAATCCTACGCGAGGGGTTGTTACCGTTGGATGCGCCAACAGAATTCCCCAGAAACAGGGGCTCGTGTGCTGTCTGGGTTGGGGATGGTTGCGCGACGCCACTGTAAAACAGCCATTGGAATGCCGAGGACTGTACACCGTCCCCTAATTGTTCCATAGGTGCTGCCAGCGGCCGAAGGGTTGCGGGCTCCCATGACTATGAAAGCGTGGACGGCGATCGTTGAAAGCAAGTCGTGCAGCCCTGTTGACCCTCGTGGATGCCCCCACGATTCGTCTTTCGTCGACTGCGCTATAGTAATGGGAGGCGCAGACATAAATAGAGAGAATGCTTGTTTCCTAGACCTGCCGTTCTCTAATCCGCCTCTTCCTCGCATTTGTTCTTTTTCCCTAAGCCCGCGCGCCGTTTCTGTTTTATATATATATATATATATATATATATATATATATATATATATATATATATATATATATATATATATATATATATATATATATATATATGCTATCGACGACTACATACTGCTACGTACTGTAGCGCCGAGTGAACTCATCGCATCACCCACTGCCTGCACAACGTTACTGCCATTGATATATTTCATAATGTCCTTTGGTCTGCGGTGACGAGTGATAGCTTCATTTGGGCTTGAACATGTGGCCGGCTTGCTAATTAGCACCTTCCCCCGCACCCATTTACAATTTTCTCCTCATTAGGGTTACAATTCTTGCGATAAAAGTGCGAATTTTTGTTTGGTGTTCGAGAGTATAAATCACGCGGTATACTTATCAGCCTCAACATTCAGCATTGTGTAGTGCCGCTCGCTGGTAGTGCAGCAGAATTTTATACATCTGTTTAGCCTTGCGTCTCCTTCAGGATTTTGTTTTCATTGCGAAGTTCTACATTTACCAGCGTTCCTTTGCACTTGTATATTCCCTGTTGTAATACTTCGAACGCATTCCTTACCCCCGCTTAATGTCCGGCGCTTACACGGGCAGCGCTTCGTAAAATAAATAACTGACCTCGCGGACACCTATTGAAAGTTTTGTATTGTACCATTATTGTCGGCATTCAAAGCTGAGCGCCTACAATATAGGGTTTGTCATTTTCTTTCTTTTTTTGCAAACCTATATTTTTTTCGCATGTCGCACTTTTCTTCCTGGCTGTGAGGTTAACTGTGCGTGTTGCTAAATAAATGTCTTCCGGTTCCTTTCAGGGGGTTTAACTGGAGACACACAAAAGAAGGAAAGACAGAGAGTGAGTCCACTACATTTCACTTCATACCTTGCCTAATTAATTATACAAGTGCCACCTGCCCTGGCAGCTAAGTGGCGAGTGTGCTGGCTTGCGAAGCTCGAGGTCACAGTATCGAATCCCGACCACGACGGCCAAATTTCCGTGAAGTTTAAATGCCAACAACCTTCTTGCACTTAGACCTTAGCTGAAGATGTGAAATCCCACAGAATCTTCTCTCTGCGACCACACTTTCTTAAGAAAGTTGGCAACGCTTTCTCTAGGCCATGAATTCACGAATTCATCGCTTAGTGAGGAGTGCTTAGGTCCACAGTCCACAGTTTCCATCGTATCATGCTATACCAGCCACAATATTCTACTCTGTGTAGATGTCTTGCAAATACGCCTCCACTCACGAAACATGAAGCGGGAAGTGAAGTTGGGCTTTGAAAAACGTCTCCCTATGGGCGAGCGAAAACAGGCTTAAATGTTATTCCCCACAAACGCAGCTCCAAACACAGCTTTAAATACAGCTGGAAACAGCGCTCCGTTCCTTTAAGAAATAACGTCACTAGGACGACCGACTACGTTGGCTGACCTTTTTTCGGGTTCGTATGGAAAAATACGCACGTTATTCTTATTTCCTGAAGAAAGAGCACAAATAGACCATTACTGATGACGTTTCTTGGTTATGAAGACACTAGTGCGAGCTCTTCCTCAAGATACGCTGTCGTCGCCTCATGTGACGCCCTTGGGAAGGGACAAGAGAAGGTGGTCAGCTTTACCTGAAACCACATTTGAAATTTCATACTGCGTGAACTGCAATAATACTTGGCTCACACTGTTCACAGCAGTCTCCCCGAATGATGGGCACCGTTTTCTTACTATGTTCAAAATGTTTTGGAGGCCCCTTTAACGGACTTATGAATGATTCTTCTCCCGGTTATGGTGGTATTAACACAAAATTTTTGAAAAGTACTAGCGCTTACAGTTCCACTGTACTAACCAAAATTTTTCAACAGTCGCTGGACATTTCTACTGTTTCTAGTCAATCCAAAATCGGGAAAGTCGTTCCACTCCATAAAGACGCTAATAAAAACTGTTCAACCAATTATCGTCCTATTTCTCTGACTAGTATTTGTCGTACACTCCTCGAACATATAAATATTTACTAAGCCAATGTTTTAGAATCAAATTCATATTTCACGTCAGCACAACACGGCTTTCGTAAAAACATATTCATGTGAAACACAGTTAATATCCTTCACTCATCACTTACATCAGACTCTTCATAAGTCATCGCATGCTGACTGCATCTTTCTAGATTTTTCAGAAGCGTTCGCCGTATCCTGCCGTATTAATCACCACCACCAAGTAGGCATCCCTTCATGTAACACAAAAACTTTATTCACTTCATTTTTGCCTCGAACGTCAAAGGAGTGGAACAGACTTCCCGGAGACATCGTTTCTGTAAATGATAGTCGTTTGTTCAGTAATGCATTAGCCAGCATTGTATGATTAGGCTCTTTAATTGTATTCGCTAACAATGTATAATTATGTTCTGCGATGTATTAGTATACATATATATGTATTAGCTTACATTTTATTACACGAGTTTCAGTTGTATGATCTAACTGTATTCACTGCTTTTTGTTCAATTACTTTTATGTTACCCACCCCCCTCTGTAATGCCATTTCGCCCTGAGGGTAAAAGTAAATAAATACTGCATAGCGCACCAACGTGAACTCGAAGCTACGTGCCATCAGTAATCCTACGTTGTAAACTTGAGAAACATGGTCCGTCCTTGCTTACCTGTTTTTCTTACCGGTGATCAGAAGCTAGTTTTCGCTACAACATGAATGATCACATTTTATGACGCAGAAATTGAGCACGTGACCAGTTCACCGTTTGCGCCGCGATGCAGCTTCATTAGGAACCATACGTGAAATGCACCGTTACACGGGTACGCGATATCACGGAGAAGCAGACCACACTATTGTTTACTTTCGCATCTCGTGCTCGTACGCGCTGCACCTCAGACATGATGACTGCGTACCGACTCGATCAGGTTGCTATATTGCTTCATTGGTAACATTTTAATCATTTCAGTGTTTACGAGGCTGTACTTGTGCTTCAAGTATGTCGTGCATTGTGAAAGTCTCATGACGAATTTATAGTCCTGAATTGCGGGGGAAACCTCGAACAAAATGAAATCTTTCAAAATTTACAACACAGAAATCAATATGTCCTTATGGTTTCTTCTGCCCTTTTCAGGAGAACGCAAGCTTATTAAAGTGAGTATGTCAACTACTACCCAGCGCTCTCTTATATGTCTCTATTTTTTTTTTCGTTATCACTGCTTATATGTCCGTATTTCTAAGCGTGCGCTCTCCACGAAAAAACGCCAACTGCCGAATGTAAAAAGAGTGCTGTTACAGCCTTATTTTCCTGCTGGCCTAAATAGCAGTCGATGCCCCGTTTTACAACGCCAGGACACAAGCTGCAAGTCTCAATGTTTGAAGCATTACTGCCAGCGGAGGAACTACCATCGGATTGAAAAAAACTTATCGTTAGTTCCGGTTCCCCAGTTATTGACCTCTTTCGCTGACTAAGGTGTGCTTTCCAGATGCTGGACACCAAGGAGAAAATATGGATTTATTCGTCCTGTTCCCCACACAGCACTAATGGCCAAGGGGTGTCTTGTGACCACTACAAAACGGTGAAACTGACGCCTTCAGGCACCGGTGCCAGCAGAGATTTTGAGTTCGATTTCTTGTACGAATACATCACAGGAGGAGTAACGTAAGTTCACATTTCAATTTGTTTATGTTTCGCTGCGGTGTATGCACGAAGACGCGACATCCCGTAGTACATAACAGAGCCAAGGAGTTTCCATGACGTTACTACGCAAATGATTTCGCAAACGTACTACAAGGTATCTGACAGGTTATAATATTAGACAATGAAAGGCCAACTTATTATTGGAATGGCGCTGGCAAATAAGGCTTTCGTAAACTTTAATGCAACTATTTATGCTGTGCGCGATAGAACACAGCACAAAGACTTTGCGACGGTCAGACACTTACACCTTTCAGACCAGGGCTCAGAACGTCGTAAGAAGTTCGGTTATGAACGAAGCGTGGTTTCTTTCCTTCTTCTTTCTTTCCTTCTTTCTTTTTTCTTTTCATTCTTTATATTTTCACCTGCGCCTCATACGTCCGAATAATCCTAGCTCATAGAGGCATGCCCAATACCTGTATGAACTGATGGCGTGGAGAAAAATGTGGTGTCCGAAAGAAAAGACCACTGCACGGCCGTATGCGAGGGAAAAGCGGCTGTGGTTTGTAGAGCGTTGAAAGGCGATATTATAAGCAAACGTGGATAAAAAAGAAGTACAGGGTCCCAGTTTTTGTTGTGGGGTTGAACATCATGTCGGGTAGTGATTATGTAGGATAGAGTTCGGTGTATACGCTCCGCAAGGACATTAGCTTGGCGATGATATGCTGATGTGGTCGAATGAATGGCTTTAGAGGCATATATGTCTTCAGCTGAGAACATCGGAAAGAAATCCCTTGCCGCGGTCATTTAAACGAGGTGCGCCGTGATGTAACATAATTGCGTGCAGGAAGAACTTGGTGACTTCATACGCAGAAGCAGAAGGAAGAGCTGCCGCCTTAGCGTAGCGGGTTAAGTGATCCACGGCTGTGACAATCGAGTGGATACCAGCATGAACGGAACCTGGGGCAGCTAACGCCGTAACACTAAGCGCCAGGTTCACAACGCGCAGCGCCATCTATGTCGTTTTCGTTGATGTGGGAACACGGGCGTTTTTGCACTTCATCTAAATAAGAGCGCTGTGGCCATGGACGAAACGGCAACATATTATTCAAAGACTTATGTCATTGTCACTGGGCTACCATGGTAGATCACACTGCATTTCGCAAGTCTCACCAACTTGGTGAAATAAAGCGTCCCCCTGTGTCGCTCAGTTATGGTACACACTAGGCTTTTCCTTGCCTTCACTACAAATTAAGAGAACTTATTTTTATGTGTTAGCGCAGTTAAACGTGCCAAAGTTATCTTCTTTTTCTTTCGATTGCAGAAAACAAGTACCTGAGCAAGGAAAAATCACAAAATCAAACGGGAAGGAATTCATGCAAGCAAAAATGGGTAAAAGAAGAGTTTTCATTAAGCACGTTAGACGTTCCTTTTACTCCCTTTTAAGGAGACGAAGACACTACAATGCTGCTTGTTTTATTCTTCTTTCCTCGAAGCACCGCGTACATTTTTAATAGCTGAACTACAATAGAACACGCGGTAACTAAGTAGATTAGTCTTCTTTAACGTTATGCATACTGAAATGCACTTTTCTCCCCTGGATTCCAATGGGATAAGTAGTTCACGTCGTGGGTTGCTTGGAGTGCATCTGCCTAACCGATGTCCCACCATTAACATGTCTTGTTTTACAGCTCAAGCTGTTATGAGACCACAACAAGGACCGTTTTTGGCGGTGTAGTTGTCCGCTGCCGCCGCCGCCGGTGTCCGTAGCCGCTGCCGCGCAAATTTTAGGAAAAATAACCAGCGCCGAGGAGGATTCAAACCACGTCCACTGCGTGGATTCGAAACCACACCCTCTGCGTGGCAGTCGAGCATTCTACCACTGAGTCATGCCTGTGCTTGAAAAATCTTCGCTAATAGGCCTAAACAGGTAAAACGTCTGGAATCGCATTAAAACGTCAAGGAATCGCATTAACAAATGTAATGTTACGTGGCAGAACAATAATACGCCACTACACGTCGGGGAAAGTGGACTGCATAATGAGCTCGACGAATCATTTGAAAGAACACAGGGCTGCATGGTTTGTAGCTCGGAACCCATTACAGAGGCATCATCAACATCATTATTGTGAAAAATCTTCTCCAACATTTCCGTCATCAATATTACGAAACGCTGCCCTTTGAAGCAGTTTTGTTGTATCGTGCCATGCATCACACGGCAGGCGACGTGAGCAGCCCCGACAGGAACCTGACTTGGCTCTTCGATATTGCTGAAGGCTCCTCCTCGTAAGATGACGAGCGCTGCTGAAGAAGCGAATCGCAGAACTACGCGCGCGGCTGCAGCAAGGCAGCGTCGGGCACAACAGACAGCTGTGCACGGAGAAGCCCAAACCGCAGCTCGGCGTCGACGCCGGGCCGAGAGTTCGGTTCGTTTCCGGGAAAACGACATCAAGAGACTCTGTAAGATGTGCAGTTATACAGATTGTATGTCACAATACCGCAGTAATTATGGCGTAGTGGGTACTTCCCTACTTGGCGCAATCATAAGAGTTATGGAGCAGGGCATGCCTACCACCTCTACTTGCACTAGTTTCCCCAAGCGTTTAAAATGGCATCTAAGAAGGTCGCTCCTCTAGCTTACGCTGTCACTGTCCTGCGGTTCCGCACAGGCCTGGCTTTTTTTTTAGGATAATTAATAAAAGTTCACGGAGTGCTGCGCAGCATGTCTGTTTTAGTGAATGAACAGAACGCAAGAAACGATGGAGGACAGGCAATGTCGTTGGAGCCAACATTTCGATAAGTGCACCTGCCTTCGTTACCGTCCTGACGAAGACAAGTCCACTTGCGGAAACGTTGGCGCCCGCGACGTTGCCTGTCCTCAATTGTCTTTAGCGATCTGTTCATCGATTCAAGCGTCCATCTTCCCCTGAGCTTCTCTTCTGGTCTGTTTTAAAAAAATGTGGGATGTTACCAGTGTGGTAAGACTAAAACGAGGACCCGTGGCCGTGTATCTGTAACACACCTTCATTGCGTAAGGGCCACTTCCGATCCTTTTGTTACTTCGTCTTCCTTCTCTATGCGCTTCCCTCAGTGCTGACGACCTCCTAACATCTCCAGCACGTCGTTAAAGATTCTGTCTCTGTCGTCCTCTCTCTCTCTAGACGGCATTATCGTGTTCTCTCCGATGTTCAAACAAGCATTGAATGCCTTTGCCCATTCTTTCAGTCTTCTTAGCTGCCAGACTACAGGTGCATTCTTCCTAGTGCCGCTTTGGTCGCCCAGAGACAACCATACTCGGTCATCTTGTCTATATTTCTGGCGACCGCCCTGACCGCACGAAACTTTGCGGTGGTCTCGATTTTCCTTTCCATACCTATGCCAAAGACATCTGCCACTGTGTAGGCTCACGCTCCTACTTCCGTCTATTCTTAAGAAATATTCGTTACATTGCTCTGTCTCTCATATGAAATTCGCGCTGTTTTTGCGCAGCATAAACAGGGGCAAAACATGTTATTGAGACATTGAGTACGTAGGCTGCCAGCATACCAACGCTCAACGCCATTATTCAATGACAAAGCGCAAGTGACTCGCTCTTGTGTGGGAGATGGACAAATTCCTGCCGTAATTATACGACCAACCCTTCACTGTTACGGCGGACCATCACACTCTCTGTTGGCTCTCGACAATGAAAGGTCCCATGGGTGGTCCAGGTCGATGGGCCATGCATCCTCGAGAATTCATTACGCAATGGCGCCAAAGCCCGATAGGCTATACCATAATGCCGATTGCTTGAATTTTTGCCGCGTCGAAACCCCAGGACCCCTTGATGCACCTGCACTAATATTCACGCTACCGCCCTTCACAACATCGGCCAAGAGGAAGAGCGTGAAGCAACGTTGTTCGATCTCATCAGCCATCACCGTTCTCATCCGACAGACCCTTCTCTTCGTATGTACCTCATTCTGGAGGGCATATTGAACCGCCAGAGTATGCGGCCTAAACACGGACTGCTGATAGTCGTTCCTTCACGTCGGCCGACTGTACTCGCCAAACTCCACGATGTATCTACTGTTGGCTATCTTGATGTTTTCAGGACGTGAAACCACTTCCGAAGACGACACTTCTGGCTTTGACTCTACAGTTCATTGCGACGTTATATTGCTGCTAGCTAAGCGTGCCAAAGTCGCAAAGAGCGAGCTCTGCTCCCAGCTGGATTCCTCCAGCGAATGTTATTGCAACTCAACCGTTTTGTTTCATTGGCCGCCGCCTGTTCGGTCCTTGTCCTACATTCAGAAATAGCAACAAGTAGGTTGCCGTCGCTAGTGATTACTCCATCCATTACGGCATCACTCGAGCCATCATACCAGTTGCGCTACTGACGTTGCCGACTTTCAGTTGTAGGATGTCGTCTTACTTCACGGAGCTCCTCGCCAGATCCTCGCGGATAGGGGCCGCTATTTCCTACGTCGAGTTATCGAGGATCTACTTCGATTTTGCGACACATAAGATAGGTTGATGAGTGCATATCATCCTGAAACGAACGCTCTTACAGAACACCTTAACCGAACACATTCTAGCTTTAAACCGTAATTATTTCTTGGAGAACATAAGTCACAATGGTCATATCCATCCGCCCGTCTATCCATCCACTCATCGTCTGTGCCTCCCTTGGAACCGTGGCCCCTGAACTGCCAAGGAAATTATTTCTGGGGCTTTGTGTCCCCAAACCACTATACGACAATGACAGACGACATAATGGAAGGCTCACTAAATTGGGAGTGGGTAGAAGTGCTCTGCAACATTCCTTCAACAATGTCAGAAAGCCACGGCGATCACTCGTCGCGGCTACTGTTCACATCAAGTATTACTGCACTACATGCACCAGGGAATTCACAATTTGGTTTCTGACAAAGTCGCTTCAAGGCTCTGACAAAGTCGCTTCAGGCACAAACAACACTGAATTATTTTGTAATCACGGAAAAATCACGGAAAGACAATCTGCTACGCTATATTTGTTCGTTTTGTTGCTCAACAAATAAATAAATTATGTAAAGTCAAGCTACGTAGCCGATGCCGCATGTGACGTTGTATGTTGAGACGAAAGCAGGCGCTCTTTTGCTGTGTTTGTAACTGAATACGTCATTTCCTGGCGCTCGCAGTGCAGTGATATTTGGCTTACATGTTCAGAGGAGCCTCTACGACTGATCGGTACCGTTTTCCCCTATGTTAAAAAAGTTCTGAAGGGCTCATTTCAGGTACAGTGTCATCGCACAGTACACGGGGCCTCAGCATTTCTCGTCCATCGAAATCCAGCTGCCGCGGCCGGGTTAGGTGCCATGAAACACGCCCCCACTATTCCACTGCTGCTCTCGCCACGCAGCACATAAGCAAATAAAGCTGCTACATTTGAATTTGTGGTGATTGTGCTTGTTTAACGTAAAGTCCCCTTTTAGTGCGTAAGTGTTAACCGCTTTTATAGTCATGTAAGGTAATACATGCGTGCTATTACTCATCAGTATTTGCCAGCTTTGCTCGGCTCCGTAGAACTACAACAAACGACGCTTCTGAAATGCACATCAGCGCGCCGTAGAGTACATTCCTTTTCGACGAAACTCATGTCTGTGCACTAACGTGGTTGCCGAATTTACGTCATATCATTAGCTACGCCCGGGTCGCTGCACTCAACCTCACGTTAATACGCAACACAATTAATTTACACGAACACACTGATCGTACACACGGTAGTAACTTGACTGAATTCCATACGGTTGGGCATAGGCAATTCCCTCGCTCGCTCCTTCGCACGACAACGTTTCCCAGCAAGCAGTACAGCGCTTCCACAGTGCCGGCTCTTATTTTTCTGTCTCTTTCGCCCATTTACTGCGGTCGCCCATTTTTGGATGGACATATCATTTGGGAGCGCTAAGAAAGCCACAAAGCCGTCAAGGTAGGATACACAAAAAGTTCCAAACCTGAGGGCACAACGTCTATCATCAGTATGAGTCAAACCGCCTCAACTTATCCCAAAGTCCATCTCAGTAATTCAAAAGTGCACGAAACTGTAAAGGCTAGCACCATTCAGTGCGCTGTTTTAAGCGAGCAATAAGGTCACTATCGGAGCTTTCATTTCCGCACCGTCGCAAATTCGGCGAGCAATTTGTTCGCAAAGGGGGGCTTTCACTTTCATTATCGTGGGAAACCCAGTGGAACACTGCGAATGGACTAATCAGATGTTTCTACGCCGATTTCTTCTGCAGGCAGCAGTAGCATCAAAAAGGAGCTCCGACACTGGGACGACGATCATAAGTGCGGTATTTTTACCTTCAAAATGGGCAGTAAGTTTGATTTTTCATGAATCCAACGAAAATTTTGAAACTATCCATGGTTACTAAAAAAATTCGGGACAGAATTTAGCGAGTAACAGAGAGAGATCAAGCCCTCTGAACCAAGGCTATTTCAACTAGTATCCCCCAAGGTAATCGGAAATCATGTCACTCACGCCAATTGCTATGCACTCGACGAGCACGCGACTGTCTTTACAGCCACACACACACACAACCCGAAACATTTTTTTTTAATATTTCTCTGTTCATTTATGCGTGGATTAGCCCATCATGAAGTCTAAATTTCGTTTCCTCATGAGCAGTCAGGAAAACGAGTTACATTGGTTTCATTCGCAACGTGCCGCAAAGGAAAACGTGCAGTACGCGAGATTGTGATAATTTAGAGCTCATTATCCTGTATATTCAGTACAATTGGGCCTATTGTGTAGCGGTTCTACATGCATAAGGCATGCTTGTGCAGTTTCTCGCATGCAGAAAATTCCTACAGAGGTCACCACGTTCAACTGCTCTACAGAATATTATCTTGCATAACTAATGTGTCATAGTAACCCCTACTTTCCAATAAGAAAAGGATTGTGAACACCAGCCGATTACCATATTTGGCATATGATTAAAAACAGCTTTAGATTTCTTCCGTACGAGTACAGTTGCAGGCCCAACAATACTCCTATACCTAGCAAATTTCCTGCCGTAACTCGGCTCCCGCTGACGTGACGATACATAGTTAAAGAAGTGTAATAGCAATTGACCATTTCTGTTTTAGTATTTGTATTTGTTTCCCGACACTCGACCGCAACGGCCCTCTTGTGGCAAGGCTTCCGTGAAGTGTATGCAGCAGAGGCGATACCCGTTGCAGATTTGCTCCTGTGTCGGACTCGCGAGGCCCCCCGCCCATTTCTTTTTCCGCCATACGCCACACTTAGACATTAGTGGGGATACCACCATGGGTATCATAAATTTACATGAACAAGCGAATCAGATATTGAGAGCACGAACAGTAAAAAAAAAATCAGCCAGCGCAAGTGGAATTAAGAAGCGCACCTCGGCTCTCGCGCACGTCTCACGAACTTGGAATTCAGAACGAGAATGCTTAGTTTTACGTAGTTCTTTCGAGGACCTACCACTGTGGTAATTAATACTCAAAGGCCGAAATGTCACCACAATTAACTGGTCGTGCGAAGACTGCGCAGCCAAGCCAGTTTGCGGAACAAGCATCGAAGTAATGAGACAAACATAAACTGCGTTTCAATGAAAAAAAAAATGAAGAGCAAACGCTAGCGTACACTGAAGCGCAATTTCCGTATTCTGGTGAGATAGCACAAACCGCCTGATGTGTGAGTGTCAACAAGTCGCCTCAGGTCCTCTCAAGACAACTGAAGAATATGCTACGCCAAAGCAATATATTATACTAGATACAAGGTCGGATCTTTAAGCTGTTATGGCAAGGACAACGCCACATATATACACGTAAAGAAGAAAGAAGGAATGCTTCACTATGGTCCGCCATGAAACAAAAAAAAAAATCGCCTTGCCTTTCTTCCCCGAGCTCTCGCACCACATAATACGCGAGCTACTGGTCTTAGAGCGCCAGAAAGTAGCATCCCAGAGAATTGCGCCGGAATTTGGTGTCCTCTACCGGCGCACAGAATAAACGTCTAAACGGGTATGGCCGATAAAAACGTTCCCTTCGCCCGATACCTTATGCAGCCGTTAACACGTGCTGCAAGAAGAGGACTGCTACTTCTTCCACTGGCAAGCGGCGCGAGCAGTCGCTACAGAGCAGAGGCCACGCACTCACGTTTCAGACATCACTGTACAGATCGGTGCACCGGAAAGGGAACACGCGACAAGCACAGGTCCGCGCTTCGCCGAGAGCCGGTGTAGCCGGTGCGATCACGCTTCGAAGCGAGGTAGCACACGCAAGGTGGCATCATGGGAAACAAACTAGGCGAAGGAATCACATGTTTAGGCTACCTTCGGCAAGCCAACCTCCTCTGACGCGCGTGTGCAGTGCCTTTTTGGTAGGATTAGGTCCCACCTTTAGTGGCTCTTGACTGCATCATTCTATGGCTTGCCTACCACGTGACCAGGGCCTGATTTCCCATAATTCTCTCCTTGAAATTTCTTATGACTAGGCATCAAAATTGTCAAGTGACGCCCTGCCCTCTCCTAGCTTTTAGGTGCTGAACACCTAGGGGCTGGGCTTGGCGTGTCCTGCTGCTGCCGTCGCGCTGGGCCCATCTTGTAGGCAGCGCGTGCTGATAGTGTGCGTGCATTTGTGGGCCGATCCTGGAGGTAGTGCTCCCAGACAGTTTATGCGTAGGGTTGTCGTGTCAGAAGCAATTCTAGCGAGTTTCTGCTAATGCGCATAGACTGTGGGCGTCCAACGTCGTCGCCGTCGCGGCAATGTAAAGCAAGCTCATTAGCAGCCATTGCCGTTTCCTGTGGGAAACACCGGCGTATTTTTTCGCACCTTCCCAGGTTTCACCACGTTAGTGGAGCTGTTTGTGTGAGCGCTGGCTTAGCTGAGAAAAAGTGAGTGAGTGAGTGAGTGAGTGAGTGAGTGAGTGAGTGAGTGAGTGAGTGAGTGAGTGAGTGAGTGAGTGAGTGAGTGAGTGAGTGAGTGAGTGAGTGAGTGAGTGAGTGAGTGGGCGAGCGAGCGAGCGAGCTCCATCACTGTTTTTTTTTTCTTTCCTCCGTGGCTGGCACCAAGGGGGATGTGCCTTGCGTCGTCTATCACAGTGCTGAAGCCCGATGCAAGAGTGGCGCAGCAGCATTCTTTGACGCCCCTGCCGTAGCCTTTGCCGCAGCGACCGCTTTTCCACGGAGGTGTAATCGTAGAAGGCCGTGTACTGTGCACGATGTCGGTACAAGTTAACCAACTCCAGATGGTAAAACTTCGTTTTGCAATGCTTTCGTGCCCTTTCCCCGCCCCCGTGAATGCCGAGACGTACCTCCTACGAGTGCTGCACAAAATGGCGTCCTCTTCTTAACTGTATTGCCCCTATTCATTTATCTTGGTCAATATGGGCTAAGCCTACCTGCGAAATCATTGAACCTATCTCAGAGCTTAATGCAAATTTGTGCTGCCTACTTCGTTGTCCAGCGTGAATACAGCTGCTTACATTGCTCTGCTGCTCCTTGGCCAAATCCGCATACATCTTCATCCATCATCCTACAAGCACTTCGTCGGTCTTTTGCCGACAAGGTTGGTAGCGCATGTTGTCGTGCCTTTGCATCAAACACGGAACAGTAGGCCGCATTCCACGTCAGCACTCGCACATGGCCAGTATGCCTCGTTAAATTTCAATTCTTTTAGATGACCAGGATTGAAATGTTGCAGAATACTATCTTCTTCTTCGGCTTCTACTGTGTTCACGACACGCGCACGCGCTTACACGTTTCTTCATTGGGACAACTGGCTCTATGACTTGGAATGCTATCCTAACGTCCTTTTTCGTATAACTATTTTGTACTGCGCAAGTTAACTCCAGCCAAACTGTATATTGAAATTATTACATTCTATAATAGACGGGTGTCATGCACACTGGGTTGGAAATGTATAGTCGAGAACAAATATTTAGAGAGCAGTGGGTGCTTTCTCTTTCTTCCAACCTAGTGCGTTCGCAAAAATGGAGTGGTTCAGCCTAAGTGCGAGTGTTCGCCCAGAGTAATGCAGCGAAGCAACTCCACGATTAGCAGATGTGCTAGATGGAATTCAAATTTTTTCGCTATCATGGTGTTAACACGTTTGCTAGTGAATGCACTCTGTTACTTTCACAAGGCTGTTGGGGACTGCACTGAACAATGCACTGAACATGTGTGTTTTCACGTTGTTCCTAATATCTCTCAAGCTGTATTTGTGTCGGTACCATGGGTCTGCGCTCACACTGCTTGTGGTTTTAGGGAGATGTAAGGGGTATACTTCGAAATAATGCAAACTTCTTTTTCATTTTTCGCAGAGCAAGAACACCACGAGGTCCACGTCTGGGAACCAAATTTGAAACAGGAATTTGAAGCAACTCAGAAGTATAACGGCTGCGAAGAAGCACTAAAGAAATTCTGCAAAAACGGCCAAAAATATCGATTCCATAAAAACTGCGCTAATATCCTTCTCATCACCCGTAGTTAAATGTCAAGTAGTTCAGGCAGATAATAACGACCTGGAAGTGAAGCAATATACTGCAGCACAATTTCTTATAACGCAAGCACTACCACATAAAACAATAAATAAAGACTCATTCCTCTTAATTATGAAATGAAAATAAGCAACACAAGAGTATCGCCTTCTTTCTTCTGTGTGTGATCGTGTATTACCGGATGTAACTAAAAAACTACGGCGTAACGATAACCTCATGGTCAACATTGATCATCTGCGCTCAAATGAAATGTCTATGGTTCACGAAACGAACACTTCTTAAGAAAAGCAGCCACAGGCTTCCTCTTCCACTTTAATATCGGTAGCATCAAATATGTTTTAAATTTAGAAAAAAATTACTTGCGTAGCATCGTATATTCTTATTTCCGTGTGTTTCCTTCCTCGAGCTCATTATCAAATGAATAAGGACACTTCAAATACGTGTGCTCTTATTGTTCACGTCGTCATGAGCGTATTGACGACGGAAAGTTGCGCGAGTTTTTGACCGTCTTCGGGATCGCACACTCCTCTACATAGTGCGCCACTCCTTCGGACCCGTGCGCTGCCATGGCGACAAGTGGGACTTCTGAAGTTAATATGCAATTGCGAAAGAAAACCAAATACATGCGAAGCACAACTGCACAAAATTCAACTGGTGCAAATTCATAATTGATTCAGGCCAGTTCTGCTCATAAATTCGTACTCTTCACCGCTAATTTCATCCTGATTATCCAATTCTGATCGGTATTTCACTGTCCTTATGGTTTAACTCTTTCAGCTCCTCACATCTTGGCCAATTCCCCATGTTGGGTATGTGCCATAATTGAGAACAACAAGTGGTCTAGTGGCTATGGCACTCGGTCGCTGATCCAAGGGTCGCGGGATCGAATCCCGGCTGCGGCGGCTGCATTTAGATGGAGGCGAAATGTTGAGGCCCGTGTGCTGTGCGATGTCAGTGCACGTTAAAGAACTCCAGGTGGTCTAAATTTCCTGAGACCTCCACTACGGCGTCTCTCATAATCAGAACTGGTTTTGGGATGTTAAACCCCAAAAAAACAGCAACTCATCATAGGCGACTTCCATGCTGACTGCACGACACCAATTGCCACAATTGGTGAGATCTTCCGGAGTTTCTTTCTCTAAACACAGTCCTATTATCTAGGTATCGATGTGGACATAACTGCATAATGACGTGCTTTACGGCGAATTTGTCGGATAGCAAGTTTGTGTGCACGATGACCTGAGGCAGCCCCCTGCCGCTGTGGCTCCTCAACGGCTAACGTATTCCACTGCCAAGTTGCAGAACGCATGTGGAGTTCCCTGGCGGCGTCTCCATAATCATAGCGTGATTTTTAGTCGTGAATTTCTCAACATTTTTTTCAACGAAAATTTCTGTAAGGGTACCATAACGGAACATCGGTACCACATTGAATGGTCGCATGTTAACGTGTAGCGTTAGTGTTTTCCTCTATGAAATTTTGTTTGCACAATCATGATGAATTAGGTATTTTCACCGCCACCGCCTTTTATAGTCATAACTTTTTAATTCAAAGGTATCCTTTTATACAAAATCAATTTCTTTTAAAGTAAATTACAACAAACGCTGACTGATCATTGTTTTTTCTGCTGTAGCCTCTATTATGCCCAATAACGCTACGTCTGGGAACTTGCTGTTTTGTTTTTACAGTTAACGCATCGCAAGCTGAAGACATTACGTTTAATATATATATATATATATATATATATATATATATATATATATATATATATATATATATATAAAGCTGTTCAGATGCATTTAGCTCTGCTATTAACGACGGAAGTACCGCAATGTTGAACGAGCCATTAAAGTTTTATTGTCGCGACATTTTCTTGTGTGCATAACTTTTTCCCGACACACTGAATTATCGGACGGTTAAGTCGACTGGGGTCCTCACATAAATTGGAGCCCTTTTTACACCGAAAGCTGTATATGGCTAGGAGAAAGGAAAAACCGCTCGGTATCTGTGTCACGAGCGGTCTTCATTGGCTGTGCTATCAGTTACGTCGTTCTGAGCGTCGTACCCAAGCTCGCGTGCCATTGGCTGGGCCGTGAGTGACGTCGTCCATCCCGTCGCAGCCGTGGCGCCGAGCACGCGTGCATCAGTTTCGACAGAGAGCTTTCACATGGGTAAGCCACGGATCCTACGAACTCCCGAACAGCGGACAACTTTAGAAGAGCGCCGACAGTAGAAGCGTGGAGAGCTCGCATACGCCGGGCCGATGCTGCAGTCCGGGCACAAGAACAGGCCCGCGAGGCCAAGTGCCGGCAGCAACTGCGTACCGACGATCCGGCATCCTTCCAAGCCGCGCTAACTCGCGAACGGGAATGCAAGCGCCGGTGGGGGGCGGATCCTGCAAAGCAAGCCGCCGAGTTAGCTCGCGATGTCCAACGCTTGCAACAACGGTGCGTAGAATAAGCGACGTTGCGGGCAGAACAGCGTCGACGTGATGATTGCGGGAGCGCGTTCGCCTCGGCGAACGCCCGCTTTCGGGGAGAGCATAGAAACTCTATGGGGGAGAGTTTCTCCAGCACTTTGGCTTCGGCTGCGACGTCTGTGTCGGGTTTAACCCACTGTTAAACACCGCGGCCGCACAATCAGCTCCGCTGGTTAACCATTTGTACGGAGTGCTTGGGCGGTGATTTTTTTTAAAGATGCGACTCTTGACCATTCATTCGCCTGAAGTGTTTTATTATGAGTATGCGCGTTGCTACTTCGTGTTTTTACCATATGTCTTTTATGCTACGCATCTTCTCTAACGCTTCAACGCAACGTTGATATGCCACCTCTTGGTAGGGGTTACATTTACGGAGGCGTACTTGTTTCGCATCGCGAAACGCAGTTCAGTGCAATTCAGTGCTAAACCAATGGCTCTTGGTGATATCTATGGGCCTATCAGTATAGCTATGTGCTCATCTATCTACTCCGCTCCATAGCGCAAGTCCCCCTGACTTACAAGTCGTGGCGCCTTTATAAGTTATATTCTACGAGTCAGATGCCACTTGATGGTGCCGTAGCCTTCAATATGCCGACATACCGTCCCTCTAAACCTTCATCATCGAGGCGATGAAGAACCATAATCATAAAATATTTTAGCACCTATATAGCCTATATATTATATCTTACTTGGCGTTGTAAGTTGCCGCATTTAGAGTGCACAACATGGCATTTTCGACTGGGTTCCGCTTCATACGTTTCACATATCCGTACCTAGGCGAGGGCACAACGCAACCCGGTGACAATCGCTTGTGCAGTTACTAATACGAAACACCAAAAGCTTATATAGCAACTAAGACAAGAGGTGAAAAAACAAAAGCCAACAAACGTGAGAACACCCAACTAACATAATACAACTCCAATGTGTTCGGTGCGACGTATCAACGCGCACGCATCCTTAGTTGTAAGAAAACAGTACTGTTCTCAATTGTATTACGATAGCAATTATTGGACAGTCTCGACGGGTTTTTGGCGTCGCCGACATGTCCCGTATAAAGTCCAAATTTATAACAACCCTCCGCGCGTCGTAGGTTCTACCCGCGGGCAAATGCCCGCGAGTGGGGGCGACGAACACGGCTGAAGCAGAGATCAAACGAGTCCGGCCCATATCCGTCGCTTGAAAGGAGCATGCGATGACACCCCGCCTGTCGGGACGCCTGCCGTCGCGACAGAGAGGATGATGATGATGGTGGTTCGGTTAGGAAAGGACGCTAATTTCTGCAGCCCATGTAGGGAGCACGGCTAAGCGTCCATGGAGGAGGGGGAAAGGGAGAGAAAGAGATAGAGAGGAGAGAAAGGCCGTAGTGGAGGGCTCCGGAAATTCAGACCACCTGGGGTTCTTTAACGTGCACTGACAACGCACAGTACACGGGCCTCTGGCATTTTCGCCTCCATCGAAAATGCGACCGCCGCGGCCGGGATCGAACCCGCGTATTTTGGGTGGCAGCCGAGTACCGTAACCACTACACCACCGCGGCGGACAACAGAGAGGAAATGCCTCGCCCGTCTTTAACGAGCATGAAAAGACGCAAGCGGGGAAGAGGGGGAGGGTGTCGCTCGAGCAGCACGTGTGAACTTCGCACGGTCGCCACCGCTGGTGCGCGCGCTATATTGGCGGTCATCAGCGGGCTACTACTAAATCCTTCTGCGTACGTGCTGCGTTCTCAGCACGAGGAGACTGCGAAAAGTGTCCGCGGAGCAGCCGTATTCTCTTCCACCAGCGTTTTGCGGAGTTACGTGAGATCGCATCCAAAAGACTTAGCTGCCAGTCTCACTTCGTATAACATTACAATTTTCTTGCTATCGTATTCAATCCTTCGTCCTTCTGGTGTAACTAACTTTTGCTTAACTAAAGAGAAGTTCGGCGTCTCATATCATGTTCAAAACCATTCCTTCTGTTATATTCACCCTTACACACTGAGGCACAGAATTATCATGCGGTCATATCCAGTTATGCGAAGTCAATCCTAATGAAAACGCTAACATCGATACGCACTCTTTAACACCTGCTCCCTGTGGAACGCTCTCAGTGAGTGATACCATCCACTTAACGCAGGCCTACAAAGTATGACCAATAGTAAACGTAACGTGGGCACTTAATAGGCTCTTCTTCGTCATCTGTACATAATCATCGTCAAACAGATTTCTTCTTCATCGATTGTGGGTTGTCACCTTGAATCTCATCTATGCTTTGGGCAAGGCCGGTTCGCCGCATAAACCAGGCCTAATAAATACTCAGTGGTCACTGCACTGTCACAAGTGAACGGTGGAGATCCTGTTCGGTCCTCGGTCCTCTGCCACGCCGATCTACCACATGGAGCTCTGATCAGGTCGCCGATTGTGCCAGATGTCGGCCGCCACGTCGCAGGACGCGCCAACCACTCCTTCTACACCCGCCCTCTCGGCTCCGGTCTCAGCAACCCATACCGGTTTTGTTGTCGGCGGCCACCATCGCGACCCCCAACCTGTTCGCTGGACTCCGCGGAGAGGACGTGGAGTATCGGCTTTACAACTACGATAGGGTGAGCTCAGCCAACCGCTGGGACGAGCCGCTCAAGCTAAGCCACGTCGTAACAATATTTTATTCGAAAGGAGTGTTCAGTCTTGCTTGAAAAAAATTAGCCTTGTCCTCTTCGTAATGACGGTCAAGATAGTGATCCGTGCCGGCTTGCGCGCTCCTACACAAGTGGTGTTATGAGCCGAAGTAGCCAGCAGTCCCAGCGCGCAGACTGCGGCAGCGTTAAAAATGATCTACGATTCTCCAAGAAATATAATCCCGCTGAGATGACCGCAGCTCACCAGGTCGGTCGCTCCAAGCTCGACGACAGAGAGCAGCGCGAGTTGACAGATCGGTGCGAGTCGACACTTGTTACACGCATTATATAAATACGGTGTTCATGACTCTTCATATCACACGTGCAATGGAACAGATTTCAGAACAACATCGCCTCAGCAATATACCTAACCAGCAGCTGGCCAAACAACGGCCACGAGGAGACCGCCTTGCTTCAAAAGCATCGCTGAATGCTCCAAAAGAAAATGTGCTTGCGCATGATATGATATTCTGTGGCTCGAGAAGTCCAACTGCCTGCAATCTGTATCTCCATCTGTCAGGCGCACATTCCATCGACGGTCACGCTTTCGCTACGCTTCGTACACACACGGTAAAATAAAGAAAAAAAAAAGACATTGGAGCACACCGTCAGCGCCGATACAAATTCGTGCAACACCTCACGTAACCTGAATCACAACGGCAGCGGCACGTTAATTCCATATAATCGGCTCTGAAACGACCCAGAAGCGACAATTAAGCAATGGCGGGCGAATACAGTACTAAATTCAATTTGCATGGTTTCACTACCACGTAGCAACGTAGTCAAGGACACGGTCATGCGGAGGGTTCGAGGTTCATATGCGCATGCAACTGTCATAACAATGAATTCAAGTTCACTCGAACTTACCGCACAATCATTTTACACGTGCCGTCTGGTCCACAATGTTCCATGGCTGCGCTTTGCAAAAATAAGTCGGCAAAAGTGACAAGACAACAATAAAGCCGCGGCCGCCGCCCCTCCAACCACTCCCACCGAGAAACACTGCATGCATGTGCCGGCAGTGTTCTTGCGCCCGCCTTCGCCGTAGCGACGTCGCCACGAGAGTGACGAACAAAGAAGTAGTGCGTGTTGAATTTTAATGCGCCGAAATGGGAACGGAAATTTACGCGCCCTTTATAAATTGCGGATAATAAAGGTGCTATACCAGTTATAATATACATGACTGATATATTTAAACGTGAACATCTGACAGAAATCTGTCTGGTTGGGCAGGATAATGATAGTTGATATAAGGTACACCAACCCCAAACGTAAAAAGATTTTTTTTGTCGGCCTTTCCTGAAGAAGTGGCCAAGCTGGCCTCGAAACGTCGGATCTTTTTTTACGTTTGTGGGGCATCCCTGAAGAAGGAGCAAAGCTGGCCTCGAAATTTGGGAATGTCTTACGTTTCTAGTTGGTGTCGTATTATCTCAACTGTCATAACTGATATATTCTACCCCAAAATAGCATAACGACCGAGGTATATATACAACTTCAGAGGACGCGGCATCCAGTTCGCGCGGTCGCACCGGCGGGTGAGTGAAATAATCACTAATTTATCTCACTGCGTGGAGTGAGAGTCAGCCTACTCTTTTGAACCAGGAGGGATGAAGAGGCCCACTAACTCTTAGAGATTGTACAATGAGCCCTGCAGGAGCAGGGAAGTAGCATAACTCTTACTGCAGGAGTTCCAGTTTTTAAATAATGTATCTGATTGATTTGTTGGGTTTAACGTCGCCAAACTATAGACGCCGCCGTGGAAACGCTCCGGAAATTTCGACCAGCTGGGGTTCTTTAACGTGCACTGACATCGCACAGTACACGGGCCTCAACATTTCGCCTCCGTCGAAATACAGCCGCCGCGGCCGTAATTCGATCCTGCGAGCCCTTGTATTAGCAGCCGAGTGTCATGGCAGACAGTGTATCGGTTTGCACATTATACACGCTAGCTTTCTAATGCGCGACACGTTTCTGTGAGTTGCATGGTTAATTAAATGCTCCACAACCCCGCAGTTAACGGCGTTAAAGTGGCGTTTTACAATGTAAGCGGACTTCAGACCGGCGTTCTGCCGTCCCACTTAAACGATGCCACACCGTCTTCGCTATCCAGGAGCAACTACAATGGTGCAGTATAGAGGATTCACTTAGTTCAGACTTGGTAAGGACGTGCGAGGGCCATAAACATGGAATAAAGTCGGTTAGTTTATTATTCGAGTTATTCTTCCAGTGAATATTGGCTATTTATAGGCATAATCCTTGCGAATATTCTGATATGTCAACAGCGCGCAAATCAGCAAGCAGGTGCCGTAAATTACGACAGATTTTCTAGCGTGAACAAGCTCTCTTAAGCAGTGCGACACCCCACATGGCTCGGGGGACCGGACTTTACCATTGATTTGTGGCGTTTTACGTCTCAAACCCGAGTTTACCAGCCATAAAGCAATCGCCGGCACGTTTTCAAAAGAGAATAATTTGCTGTTTTTGTACCTCAAGCTTGATTCCTTGTTTTCAGCCTGGAAGCGAAAATTCTAAGATGCCAGCATCTTCTCGTAATTGTGGAAAAGAAAGCTTCATATGTTTAAATCTTTTGTTCGGTTTGCTTGCGTCACCTTTAGCTGAATACTTGATTCGCTGTCGGCAATCGCTCTTGCGCCACAGCAACTGTGCTATGTGAACCCGCAATGGCTGAGAAGAAAACAACGCATACAAAAATGAGCGCTTATGACGTGTTTACGTGTCTGGTTACTGTCACGGTAATCATGCGGTCTAACTATCACAAAAAAATGTCGCCCGCATCTTCCCACGGGGGGAACTCGAGTAAATTCGTCGCAGAGTGGTGGGGGTATCGCATTAATGTTGCGTGATTGGGTATGGTTTGGGAATGCTTAATTGTTATTTCGTCTTTATTATCCTGATTTATTGAATGAAGGAGAAGCGCCTCGTTCCATCGCATCTATTCGAGTCAAGCAAAGCGTCAAGTCAAGCGAAAGCCAAGACGCCCTTGATTGAATTCCGAACGCGCGCTCCGCCGCTTATATACACACCGCCCGCGTTCGAAGGAGAGGAGTACGGGAGAAAGGTCCGCAAAGACGCCCTTGACTGAATTCCGAACGCGCGCTCCGCCGCACCCCCACTGCGCATGCTCGGCTTGCTGAACGCCGGTGGGCCGGCACGACACGAGCCGAGCATGCGCAGTGGGGGTGTGGACGGCGCCGCCGACGCCGAAGCGCGACATCGTGCGACTAAGAAATGCTCCGCATTTAAAAGTGCTCGAACTTCCGAGGCAAACCATGCTACGCACAAAATTGCAACGATCCGCAGAAGTGTGTCTGTCCCGACCACTTCCTCCGTGGTCCCGACCAACTTACAACCGCTGTGATGCTGTCGAAATGGCCCCGCCACGGTGGTCTAGTGGTTATGAAACTCGGCTGCAGATCCGAAGGTCGCGGGATCGAATCCCGGCCGCGGCGGCTGCATTTCAATGGAGGCGAAATGTTGAGGCCCGTGTACTGTGCGATATCAGTGCACGTTAAAAAACTCCAGGTGGTCGAAATTTCCGGAGACCTCCACTACGGCGTCTCTCATAATCAGAGCTGGTTTTGGGACGTTAAACCCCACAAATCAATCAATGCTGTCGAAATGAAACAAGACTGGTCGCCCGTCATCATACAATATACATAAGTTTCTCAACAAAGCAACCATCATTGTCGCTTCCAGGAAGGCCTTGTCACAAAAAAATTGGCAGATCCCCCGTGCAGTGGGAATCAAGGAAATGCGAAGCACGCATCAGGAACGTAAAATGCATTTGCATTGTTGTCTCGCTATACCGAGTTTGGTACATATGAAGTCAACGAAACGGCCGCAAGAGCACCATGACTGTGGCACGTAAACCATGCGGCTCATACACGCATGTCATGACTCTAACGTTATGACCTGTCATTTACGTTCGTCATGCAGTCGTGTTGTGCCACAGCAATTTTGGTATACATCCCATTAACGAAACGCGTGGCATGTAAATCATGCCGCCCATGACATGCATGTCATGATTTTCATGTTATGACCTGTCCTATATGATCGTCATGCAGTCATGTTGTGCCAAACCAATTTTCGTATACATCCCATTAACGAAACGGCAGTATAGCGCCAGGACCATGGCATGTAAATCATGCCAGTCATGACATAAAACATGAAAATCATGACATGCATGTGATGATTTTCATGTTATGACCTGTCATTTATGATAGTCACGCAGTCGTGTTATGCCATAGCAATTTCGTATATATTCCATTAACGAAACGGCGGCAAGACCACCAAGACTGTGGCATGTAAACCATGCTCCTCATGACACGCGTGTCATGATTCTAATGTTATGACCTGTCATTTACGATCGTCATGCTGTCGTGTTCTGCCATAGCAATTTTGGTATACATCCCATTAACGAAACGCGTGGCATGTAAATCATGCCGCCCATGACATGCATGTCATGATTTTCATGTTGTGACCTGTCAATCATGTTCGTCATGCAGTCATGTTGTGGCATACCAATTTTCGTGTACATCCCATTAACAAAACGGCCAGGAGAGCACCAAGACCGTCGCATGTAAATCATGTCACTCATGGCACGCATATCACGATTTTCGTGTTATGACCTGTCATTTATGATTGTCATGCAGTCATGTTGTGGTATGCCAATTTCCGTATACGTCCCATTAACGAAACGCGTGGCATGTAAATCATGTCGCTCATGACATGCATGTAACGATTTTCATGTTATGACCTGTCATTCGTGTTCGCCATGCAGTCATGTTGTGCCATACCAACCTGCAGAATGCGCTTCTCGTAGTGCGTCGAAAGTTTCAGAGCTCAACATGGCGTGATCTTTCCGCAGTGGTTGAGCGCGCGAAGTCAGACAGAAAGAAAAGCGAGAGAGCCCGTGACAACGCTAACCGCGACAGTCAAGGGAGAGGGACGCTGTCGTAACATAAGGTGACCCGCGTCAAGTCCTCCAGAAAATCAGCCGAAGGAAATTTAGGGCTGCTTCGACGAGCAGCTGATAGCAGTTGCCAGCAAGGCTTCAGCATGAAGCACTTCGTGGACAGGATAAGATTATGAAACGCGAAACTGCTCCGCGTCCGGGACTAATCGATCAAGCACAAGATCAACAGCCCAAGCCCTGTGCCAGCTGTGGTAAGATGCGTCTTCGTGCCTGAATGAAAAAAAGTCAATTGAAGCTTTTCATTATATTGTAATGCATGCTCTTGTACGCTTAGTGCTGGTATAGTTCCCATGTCGTGCTGTAACCCCCATTTGTACTGATTTGTGTTCTGATAAACGGCGTTTATTCATGACTGTGCAACTGAATTTTATTGAGAATATATTTGTTTTCTTTTGATAGCTCATGGCTCTGACTCGGGCTCGGAACCACACTGGCATTTCGGCTAGCCCACCAAAGTGACCTGAAAAGAAATAGCCCAAGTTTTCGCGGAGCCTTTCGGGGAACCGATGCGCCCGTTCTTGAAATTTTTCCAAGGATTGCCTTCCGCTCTTCTGTAGCACGGGACTGGTGACAGGTGCCTTGAAGGGATATTCAAATAACTAAATTTCTGCATCTCTCTCCTTTAGCTGAGATGAACGATAAGTACAATAATCGCCACTGAGAGATATAGGAAACAGTTGCACCCTCGACTAAAGCACGCCTTTATTCGCTCTCTGAAAATAAAGACACAACCAAAGTCTGTCACTTTCTCTGATCTGAAGCCCATTAGTGGCTGTTTAAATCCACTTTTTCACAATAAAGGTTACGAAAAGAAATTGGCACCTTCAAAATAAGAATGCCTAATTCTCCTCGTTGCGCCTCGTGAACATTGCGTGTCACACCTGCAGTGTAGGTAGTGTAACGATCGGAACGCACTGAATAGATTGAACATGTGAAGCAGACAGCAACAAAGTGTCTTACTTGCGCAAATTTCTCTCTAAAAAAATGAATGACCCTATTTTTCACTTCTGGCGGCCCCATGCCGCCAATTTCCCACAAGGGTGGGTGCCTTCCCAAGCGTACGGTATACCTTCGTTATGCCGAAGCCGGAAGCGCGCTTGTCCCTATATTTTACGGATATAGGTACACGGCAGCAGTGGCGAATGCCTCTCTTCCGCCTACAGAAGTGGAGGATGCTCAACTACTTCAACAAGGCTGTGGTCGTTAAGGGGCGCCAGGGGACTTGCCACACCCTGATGGGGTCACCTTTCGAGATAAGTACATGCAAACAGCCGACCGCCAGGAGTCTACTCCACCCGTTTTTTTGGAAAAACCTGTGCGTGTCCGGGCGGCACTGGGTGTTGAACCCGGCGCCTCCCGCACTGGAAGCGGACACTCAACGATTGATTCCATAATGCCACGACCTATAAGTTAAACTTCATGTCCTTTATCAACTGGCGGTGAAAGACCACGTGCGGTGAGTTACCGCACATGGTCCTTCACCATCGAATCATGCGCTTCTCTCAGTCTTTCTTTCCTTGCATTTCAAGCTGTGGAAATGTGTTTAGCAAGGTTAAATGTTGGGCGTGTTGGTAACCGTTCGTGTTGAAGCCTCAAACAGCGCACAAGAGAAAACGAGGGACATACCGAAGGTAACAAGTAGACAGGACTATACCGATAGTCCTGTCTACTTGTTACCTTCCATGTATCCCACGCTTTTTTTTTTCTTCTTGCGCGCTGCTTGAGACTTCAACATGTATGGAAATGTGGCTGCGCAATCAAACCTCGCAACTTCGGGCTAAACTTTCTTACTTTATCGCACACAATCGTCATCATGTAGCAGTTCGACATACGGTAAGAATGGGTCGAGCGCAAGAGATGAAAGTAGCGAGCGCGCGCCATTGCCGCACATTGGGATTCGCATAACTGCTACCGTTTAGCGGTTTAGAAGTGGTCCAAGGGCAAGAGTTGGTCGGCTTTGTCATCTTGCGCGACACCAAGCAGCTCGGACAACGCAGCACGCTCAATCAAGAACACCTTCACAGTTAAAAGCCCACGTGTACAAAGGTTCTGAAGACAAAAATATCTCAAAAAATTATTAAGTTACTTACATGTTCACGGTAATGAAACGAGATGGTAAAATGGGACGAATGCAATGAGACATGGTATGAGAGAAGAAGCTGTTCCTCCTTTGTGATTAAGGGCCTTCGTGCAGGCCGCAGCGCTCGGACGAGTTCCAACAGGCCGAGGCACAGCGTGAAAGGAGACCACGGGGTGTCCGTAGTCGACGCACAGACGTGCTTTACATACCGTGGCGTAGAGAAAGTGGTACGTGTTTTTAATACTGGTGTCACACGCGCGCTTCGAGGGCGGTTTCGATGGCCGTCGAGTCGATAGTCTATCGAGCTCGATAGTTTATCGACTCGACGGCCATCGAAACTGCCCGTGTAGCAGCTCAAACATGACTTTTGAGTCGATGGACCGTCGGTTCGAAGGCCTTCGAAGCGCCCGTGTGACACCAGTATAAGAGGGTCAATACAACCAGTATCTTCCAAGACATAAAAACAGAATCAGTTGGCGCAATACGAGGCTATGTACTCGTTGTAGTGTGCACTGATGCCGTAGCGGGTGCAAGCACACGCTGTTGATGGGGATGTTATTGCTCGATGTCACACGAACAGTTATTCTAGAGAAACTGTTTCGATAAATCAGTAATCACCTTTGACGCGCCCCCTTAATTTAGCCAAATGAGGCGTCAAACTAGTTTTACTGACCAATTTATAGACAAGAGGAAGGGAATGAAGTCCTCGTATATGTAGGAGCCCGAGTACAGACTAATAATAATTGACGGGGTTATATTTGCCGAAACGAGCGGTGATTATGAGGAAGCTTCATAGCTGAGGGCTCCGTAGTAATTTTGGACCACCTGGAGTTCTTTAACGTGAGCGTACACCTAAGTATACCGGTGTTCTTTGCATTTCGCCCCCATCGAAATGCGGCCGCCGTGAGCGGGATTTCATCCCGCGACCTTCGAAAGCCGACATCTAGCCGCTAAGCTACCACTCCATGTACGAACACTCACCGCGATTGCAGGCGAGCGAGAGAAAATGAATTTCTACAGCCGCGTACATGAAGTGGTTGGCCTAGAGGGTTTCGCTCATTTTAAGCTAGTCTTTTTTTATTTATACAGAAGCAGGCAGAACGACACATTCGCGAAGATAGCCACGAAGTCAGAGACGTTGCAGGCGACGTCGCTGTCCGTGCAAGATGACGCCCGAGTGGAGAGGTTCGAAACTCCAAGGGTGGTGGCCTTCACACAGAAACGTGTGCTTCATGCTTTCTTGAGCACCTAGCGTAGGCTAATTTTTCCTCAACTAAAATGCTTTCATTTCTGAAAAATCCGGATGAATTTCCTCACAGCTTTGCGCTACAAAAGGTGCTATCTTCAGCTTTCAAATGCCATACAGTGTTGACGTAGCCGAAACACAACTAGAAGAATTCCGCGTTGCATTCCTCGGCGCTTTTTGAGGTAGCCACTAATTTATTATCACTGCAGGTTTCAATATTCGTCAACACTCGAACAAAATAACCACAAAAGATTACTCGAAAGTTTATTTTACTAGCCTGCTAAGTCAACTTTCACTGGCCCCAACCCCTTTATAGCGCCTTTATGGATGTTTTCGCAGTCTTCACGAAACCATTGGTATCCAGTACCGTTACTGCAGCTTCTGAACTCCTCTTGACAGCCATGGTAATTCTTGCCGTAGGAGTACGCCCGTGCAAGAGCGCTTTCCAACACGTGAAGCTCGCATAAAATCTCACCTGTCGAAAGAGAAGGAACTCGGGAAGCACTGGTTTTCCTGTAATATATCCTGAAACTTGCCTATATCAGTCGATAGTGACCTAGCGAAAATATTGTCGTTGGGAGCAACTTTGCAGCGGCGAGGAGAAAGTCAACAGAGATTTATCCCTCGCTCATACACGTAACTAGCATGGGCGTACTGCACTTTCTCATTTTGGGCATTACACATACTATTGCCAGAACTCCACAAAATGGAAAAAGACATCTTCCTGTTCAAGGTCTGCTTTCTTCATATCTCCGCGTAGGGAAGGTGAAAGGTTGTTTCTAGAAGACGTTATATGTTACCAACATTGACGAGGCCAACTACCGGGAGCTACGGAACACAAACGGAAATGTCTGTACTAGATGGGCCTCTTCTCCAAAAAAAAAAAAAAAAACGAGCTATCCATGAACGGGGTACTTCCTTCACTGGTCACAGAAATTACGGACGTCCTGTGCAAATGTCATGCGAGGCCACTTTTTTGCCATTATTTCACCATTTGATGACGTCTCCCAAAAGTTACATTCGACGACGCCATATTGTGCCCATACGCTGGTTCAGTTATGTGAAAATATCAAAGAAAATCACTTTGAAGAACTAACGATGAAGCCGCGCAGGCTGACCCCGTGCTTGCAACTCAAATATATCAGACTGATATAAGAACGCATACACTGGGATGAAGCATTGGTAGCAGCTCCGTTATGCTCGTATAGATGGAAGGTCGCGGCACATCCTGACATCGGCAGAGCAGCTCTTCGCTGTGTGCGATTTCGCCTGACCGTATGCTGACAGAGCGATGAAGTGAACGTAAACACCGTCCGTAAGGCGAAAGGACAGTTCCATCGTTTCGATTGAGCGCGTGCGGCGATTGTATCTCCAGAGGTTCAAGATACAAAGCGTCACTTCCGGTTTCGTTCCTTGCGGTTATGCTTGTGTTCACCCAATATGTGACATGGTTAGTCTTTGACGCATGCTCTGCTAGTGCGTTTCATGACACTCTTGTTTTGTCCACTTCATTCTCATGCTGACGCCCACGCTGTGTGAAATTGCCTGTCTCCCCGATATAAACGCAATCGCATTCCGCACAGGGGATCTTGCACAACACACCTGGAAATGCTTGTTTTGACAGTTTGTCCTTTCCACCGACAAGTGTCTTTCTGAGTTTGCGCACTGGCGCGTGAGCATCCTCGACATCTTATTTCCGTAACATGCGTGATAAAGTCTCGCTTATCCCGGGCGCATAGGGAATAGCTAGGAATGCATTTTTTTTCTTTTTGACGCTGGTAGGCTGAGAGGGGGCAGCCAAACGATTCTGCACCCCATTAATAAACACCGGAGGGTAACTACTTGTCGAAAGGTCCTCGCAGACTGTCTCCAAGTTACAGGCCTCGCGCATTCGTGCAAATGCGACTTCCACGGGCTAACAGGGAAGCGACTACTGACATTTTGTGAACATTTTGATGTACAGTCTTGTAGTTCAGGTACCCGAAAGTGCGAGTGCCCCTCCTCTAGGCATTGACAGAGAGCGCTCCGTTGTTCCTTTTAACTAGCACGTCCAGAAAAGGTAGCATTTGGTCAGCCTCCGCCTCCACAGCGAACTTAATAGGACTTTCTTGACTATTTAGATGTGTGATAAAGGCGTCCTAAGCAGAGCGCTTGACCACACAAAAGCAATAGTCAGCGTAGCGTAGAAAAAGCCTTGGTGGTGGGCTGAAAGAAGCGAGAACAGGATACTCTAGCCACTCCCCGCTCTTGCTTCTTTCAGCCCACTACCAAGAATTTTTATGCGCTACGTTGACGATCGTTTTATGACAGCGAGCACAAAGAGATTATCATTTATGTTACTCTAAAGTAATAATAAAACGTAACTCGCCCACTCCTCCCTCCCATCAGCATTTCTGGTGTAGTGTGGTACAGCTTCGCTGTAAGTTCACGTTCGCAGGACAGGATGGCGGCCAGTTTTGTCTTTTTGGTTTCTTCGTGCACTCTTTTCTGCTCACATTCGAGATGGGTAATGTTTTACCAAAGGGAACTCCTTGGATATTATCAACATAGGTGATGAATAATGGCATGTAATTGGCCGCCGGCATAGGTCAAAATTATAATTGTAGGTGAATTCAGTGCAACAATCATAACTTATACGCATATAATCACGCTGATTTCGTAACTATGAAAACGTTACGCAGTTTGTCGTCGTTTTCCTCGGCTGCTTCATTTGGCCGCAGTAGGGATCCAGTTTTTTTTTTTCTCTAAATAGAGAAAGTGAATGCACGGACGTGGCAGTACTGGGCCACCATGTAACACAGGCTGTCCATGGCGTCACATGTCTGCTCTCGCTAAAGGATGTCGGAGCCTGTCACCCCTACCCTTTTGTGCACTGTACACTACCACGTTCATAAAATAAAAACTCACTTTTCCATGCGATCCTGAAGACAGCACATTTTGCTGCGCCATTCCAGCTTACCAGTTTTCTCAGAATCCATTCATTTTCTGGAGAAAAGTGAGGACAAAGGGGTGGGGCCGGTGAGTAAAGAAGGGAGAAAGCTTCTCAATAGGGAGTTTGAGAATTGGGGCCCCAAGGAGCTTGGGGACCCAAGAAGCTCCTTGGGGCCCCAATTCTCAAACTCCCTATTATTGGGACCAATTAAGCGTGAGCGCAACGGACGTCACTACTGGCTGTATCGACACAGGTCTGTGAAGCTCACAGATAATCGCTCGAAATACCGCCACGTAGGCGGCGTAATGCTTACTTTCAGTGAAAGAGGGAGTAATTCATTACACAGCATAACCTTCTGGGCCTAGTCGCCTACCGTACACGTGGTTTTCGCAGACTTTCAATCAATGATATAACCCTTAGCAACGAACTTACGACGACGTCCTATGAAAAGGTAAACAAAAGGGTTGCGCAATCACGCTTAATTTTCCAATGGTACCGCGGTGTCAGAATCTCACAGTAAATATCCGCTATAATACGTGGATTTTATTTTCCTACTTTTAAAAGAAAAATACTGCGTGCGTTTCTCGTAAGGACTACAGCGTCTTCCCTAAGACGAATCGTCGAGAAGTCCATGACTAGTTACTTCTGTCGAGCTACCCAAAGATCTCAATGTGATAAAGGACCAACGTCAGCCTCTTCCCGCAGTCTCCCGAGAACGCACTTGCACCGTGCCCGAGAAGGTCGAGTGGATGGCGGTGGAAGCAATTGGGACACAATGTGTTCCTCCAAAACCTAAATATCTGTCAAATTTGCCACCACAGCTGCGGTAAGGCGGGAAATATGCCGCCACGACGACAGCGGCATGAGACGAGCAGCCTAAAGCCTCTGGACAGCGTTTGGTTCCCAGAGGTGTGCTTTTAGGGGCGAAGCTCCTTATGGCATCACCTGCGGCCCGTCCGGTATGTCCATCCGCCGTAGCCAGTAGCGTCTCCCGTAGCATACAATAGATGGCGCTGTCCCATAGAGATGCATGCAAACTGCAGTTGGGTGACGATATACTAGATGGCGCTGGTCGTCATCGCCCTTTCATGGGCGATGACGACCAGCGCCGTCTCTGGCCTCATACATGGTGTGCAGTGAGGCCAGAGATACAATCGGCCATGGATGTGAATCAAAGAACTGTGGGACGCCTCGCGTTGGGTGCCGCACGGGAAAACGACAAACGAGGCGTTAAAGGGCGATATGGGATTGGCGAGTTTTGAGGCAAGGGAAGCGCAGAGCAAAATAAGGTTTGAAGAGAGGCTCAGGAATATGAAAGAGGGTAGGTGGGCAGTGAAGGTGTTCCGCTATTTATATAGAAAGAACGTTGACACGCAGTGGAGAAAGAGAACTAGGAGGCTCACCAGTAAATATACGGCTCTAAGAGAACTGACAACAAAGAGCGTAAAGGGAAAAGTCAGAGAGGCGGAGAAGATTTACTGGGGGGCAGCGATGGAAAAAAAACCGACTCTGAATAACTACCGAGAGGGCAAAAACAAAATAAAGAGGGAGGCATTTTATGATAACTCAAGAGGAAGCGCTTTATTGTTTGAAGCGAGATCGGGCTGCCCTAGAACGCGTATTTATAAAGCCAAATTCAGTAAAGAAGAAGAAAAATGCACATGCTGTGAGGAAGATAGGGAAACGACGGAGCATGTTCTGATTGAATGCGGAAATATCCACCCAGGTGTACGTTTGCGCACCACCCTACAGGAAGCCTTGGGTTTTAGGGCGAACAACGGGAAGCTGAACATAGCCGCGATTGAAATAAGTAAGAGACGGTTAGAATACTGGTGGCAGAAAATCTAGAGAGAACGGACAAAAATAATTATAGGGAAAAATATGGACTTTCTGCCATAAGGGGCAGGGAACTGGGCTATGAATTTCCGTTTTTGCTATGGTATGATCAATTTCATTGAAGTAAGTTTAAAAGGCATGAGGAAAATTTAAAGAGAGAGAAAGAAAAGTTCTTAAATCTTCTTACGAGCCTGGTGGCGCACATGTCACCGCCCCGCTACAAAGGGGACGCTCATAGCATCCATCCATCCTTTCTCGTCTAGTTTCCTAGATGGCGCTGTCCCATAGAGATGTGTGCATAATGGCGGTTGGGTGACTGGACACTAGATGCAAACTAGAAGAGAAGCTCAGGGGAAGATGGATGCTTGAATCGATGAACAAATCGCAAGGTACGATTTAAAACAGGGAATGTCGCGGGAGCCAACGTGGGAATGTCGCCACTCATCATCATTCACCCCGTGGATATGCTGTGATTCTTTTTCTTTTTGCCGTGCAGATATGTCTTTGCCGTGCAGATATGTTTTTGCCGTGCAGATATGCCGTGCAGATATGTCTAAGTCAAGCCGTGCAGCGAAAGTAGTTGTATGCCATTTCTGGGAAAACAAACTTGTACAGATTTTTATTCGAATGCTCATCACTACTCCGGGGCGTGATACCGTACGCTTATGATGACCGCCGGTGTGAGTAGAGGATGTTCAATTACAGGCGAAATATGTGAGAGGAACGTTCCACCTATCTAAGCGTAGAGCTCAGCTCGCCACTGTAAACGCGAAAGGGTGTTTTTTTTTGTTCGATATGGGGCTCAGCAATTAAAAACAACTATTTTTTTTTCAATTTGATCAATCCTTCAGCCATCTCGCGTAATCAGGAGGATACGAAATCTAAATGAAAGGCCCAGTGCACGGGCAACTGAAATTACAGAAACATGGAATGTGATGTCCTGTTATGCTGAAATCGGCGCTTCGCTTCGAGAGGTCGAGGGATTAAACCGTGTCTTGCGAAAGTTTTGTAGATCCGCCTCTTCGTCTGTTATCTGATAACAGATAGCAGTCAAATTTTAGGGGCGAAGCTCCTTAAGGCGCAGGCTTGCCTGCCGTTGTCCGTCGTCGTCGCGCTCGCGCTCGCGCTCGCCCTCGGCGCGTGCCTCCCGGCGTGCTCCCGGCGCGCGAGCTCTCTCACTCTTACATCTGCTGTCTTGTGAGTGAGAGAGAGACACACAGAGAGAGAGCGAGCGAAAGGCGCGCGTTGACTATGGAAACGCTCTTTCTTCGATGAACGCTCTACCAGCTCGCAAAGAAGGAGAACGCGCCTTCACCCGCGAGACACAACGTTGACGCAGGCAGCGTCTTCTAGCTAGTTTCTTGATTGAAAAAAATTCACAGCATATCCACGGAGTGAATGATGATGAGTGGGCGAAACTCGGGAGGTTCATCGTAGATCGTGCCGAGTTCCAGATGAATTTAGTTAACGCGCACGCTACGAATCCTTATGGTTCAACTACCACAAGTGAAATCTCCCACTGGCACTTCATTGGAAGTGAAGGTCCAGTGCCTATATATATATATATATATATATATATATATATATATATATATATATATATATATATATATATATATATATATGGGTGGGTGGCCGGTGAACGGTTCTCCAGCGCGAGCAGTCGGTATTTCTCAAGAAACTCGCTAGAAGATACTGCTGCGCCAACGCTGTCTCTCGCGGGTGAGGGCACGTTCTCTTTCTTTGCGAGCTGGTAGAGCGTTCATCTAAGAAGGAGCGTTTCCATAGTCAACGCGCGCCTTTCGCTCTCTCTCTCTCTCTCTGTCCTCTCTCTCTCTCACAAGACAGCAGATGGAAGAGTGAGAGCTCGCGCGCCGGGAGGCACGCGCCGAGGGCGAGTGCGAGCCTCCCGGCGTTGCATGGCGTTGCATGGTATTGTGAGTGGTGTAGGTTACACGATACGCGCGACAAGCGACCCACAGCTTAAAGAGCTTCGCCCCTAATACCGACTGCTCGCGCTGGAGAACCGTTCACCGGCCACCCATATAGAACCGAGCAGAAGCCTTAGTCAGGCCACATGGCCTTTAGCTTCTGCTTCCTTTCTGTTGTAAATAGAGAAATAAACTCAATTCAATTCAAATGTCTGCGTCCAGTAGCACTAAGGCGAACATCAATTATGCATTGCATTAAACACCCCAAACTGTTCGCAAATGACATGACAGGATTTGTAGGTCAAGATTATATCCCGTTGGAAAATGCCATCTGCAATGTCATGCTCGGTTTTGCTTATTAGTCCTTATTGTGCGCTAGATACAGGTGTATTCCGAAACATTTAGGTTCATGCCTGTAACTCCTGATGCAAGCTGCTGCTCTCCTTATTAAACGCATTTAGGAAATACGTCATAAGCTTAATAGTTTCCACGTTATCTCATTTCAGTTATGAGAGTTAAGCTAGGCGATTGAATGCAAAAAAGAAGAGAGCAACAGTACTAGTAAATAAAGAAAAGCTTACCTGCTTTCATAAGCATGTACTCGTCTCTAGTTTCAGGAACTGACCACAACTTTCCGTAATACGGAGATTCATACCTGCAAACACCCGAAGGAAAAAAAAATCTTTTAAACAGCGGTGGTTTCGTGAGTTTCTGGTTGGTCTGTGTAGCACGGACAGGAAACTGTCAGCTTCATGAACGGCCTCTACCCTGTATGGCGTCTCGCATTGCCTAGAAAGTGAACAGGAGGAGGCGAAGAAATAAATAAAACCAAATGAAGTTTCTTGACGAGGCGGTGTTCAAGCCCTCGTACCCACGGTCTGAACGCGAGCGCCGTAACGACTCGGCAATGCCGCCATTTTTTTTTCTTTGCTTCTCATAACTAACAATGTCAATTCACATAGAAAAGATAACAAGTAATAAAGCGACACAATGACAAACGGTTTGCTACTAATTGCTGGCTACATATTAAAGCTTTGGAATATGTAACAATGGCTCCACTCTGCCACAACCAGCTGCACTTCGAGGAAATGGCACACAGATTCACAGAAATAATCATGCTCAGCTCTGATCTCGACATCTGTATTGGGAAAAGCGGTTAGTGTTCACCGTGTACCATGTAGGCCCAGGTCATAACGTGCGCCATCCTCATTATCAACAGAGGTAACGAATTCCGCGCAGGCTTAACGGTAACTCTTTCTTCAGTGTTCTCTGTAATATATCCCAAAACAATACCCCCTGCGGCAATCTATAAACACGTGGTCAATAGTGTCTGGTTTTGTGCATATCAATATGTGCCCCACAGAACAAATAACCCCTTCCATGTTATGACGGGCAAAATACCGGTGCGGAGTTTAAAGATGCGGCTGATCCCCTCTGTCAGAGGAATCGGTATAACACGAAAGCGAAATGTGCCTTCACCAAAGCAGTTGAATGTTTATTGTTACATCGAGGTGAACATGCCCATTGCTACCACTGTTTTGCTGGTACGGCACCGTTTCACGTGGATGAACTCACGGTCGCGCATCGCCTCCATAATTTCAAGGACCAACCCCTTGCTGTAACCGAAGTAGTTTACGTAATAAATGAACACAGTCGATCGTAAATGCCACGCGACAAAGGTATCGAACATATTTACTTGCGCCACATTGACCCGCCAACATCGTTACCGTGCTTGGGCGCCTAACGCAGCAGTGTTCTTGTTGCCATCACGCTCGAAGAGTGGTCGCAGGGGGAACGCATATCCACGACGAAAGGTGACTGGTGTTCTACCACTACGCTGTCGGCTCACATACGCTCGAAACTGTACGAACGTGGCTATGTCCTTTCTTCTTCCGATGCACGCTTCTTCCCGATGACCGCGCAGCTCAGCACGCGTGCATCGAGGCGCACTTTGGAACGCGCCTGGAATGGTGCAGCCACCCAGGAGAGGCGAAGCAAAGCTGCATTGATTCTCTTTGCCTCTCTTGCATGGCGGCACCGTTCCTAACAATGTGCTGGATGCACGCGCGCTGAGCCTGACGAGAGCGTCGAAGAACAAATATAAGGCGCGTTCGTACAGTTCCGAGAATGTGCGGCGTTTGCGCAGTGGTAGAGCACCGGCCACCTCTCGTCGGCCTCGTTGAGAATCGAACTGTGAGTTCGATTCTCAACGCATAAGCAGAAGTTTTCAGAGTGTTTTAGGGGCGAAGCTCCTTATGGCGTCACCTGGGCGGTTCTCGGTTGTCGATGCATCCTGCGTAGCCAGTAGCGTCTCCCTTAGCATACAAGATAGCGATATCCCATAGAGATGCATGCAAACTGCAGTTGGGTGACGATATACTAGATGGCGCTGTACGCATTCTGTGTCGTCATCGCCATTTCTCGTCTAGTTTCCTAGATGGCGCTGTCCCATAGAGATGTGTGCAATATGGCTGTTGGGTGAATGGACACTAGATGGCGTTGGAGGTGCCGCTGCTCTCCGAATTGGCTGCTGCGCGGGCTGCGCCGGGAGCGCTCCTCTCATTCTCCTGGATCGTCGCCGTACGTGTCGGATACGATAGTGACGTATGCGGTCGTGGTGGACCCCGGCATAAGACTTTCGTGTTAAACGGTATTAATACATATCCAGGCACGCTAGCAGAACAAGTTCTCATTGATAGAAATTTACTGCTTCATGCCAGTATTTTGCCAAATAGCCAAAACTCTGGCTTGGCAGCGATAGCAGTTTCTCCTGTTAATGCCATCAAACTATCTATACCGACAATTGCTTCAGATGTCAACGCGATAGCGTTGAAGAGCTCGCTTCGCAGAAATTCCGGTGTCGGCGTAGGCGCTGTTGGTTGTGAACGGAAAATCGGCGTTGTCCATAAGCGAAAATTCGAAATAGATGCAAATAAAGCTAATAAGAAAAAGAAGACCTTCGGCGACCAGGGAATCGAACCTGCGACCCCTCGTTCCGGGGCGCGATATATAGTTTCCATATTGAGGTGGGCGCAGCGCTGTGCACGAAACACGGACAAAGATGAAGAAGCGCAGGATAGGTGCGTCTTCTTCTTTGTCCGTATTTTGTGTAGTGCCGTACCCACCTGAAGATGAACCATTACCAACTAGCTCAAGTCTCAATTCTAGTGCTGCCTTCTTCATCGGCGAGTTTTGATGGCGCATCTATGATGTCAAATGGCGCAAGACGACGAGGGAGTCCACGCAGTAACGCAAGTAACTCGTAGCTATTACGTAGCTATGCGACTGAAGAGTACGGCAAGCGGAAGAGAGCGCGATGGGAATGGGGCCTGGAATCATTATCGCGTTCAACTCTTAAGGCGATGCTTAAGGATCGTACAATTTTTCATCGAATGTGAATTAATGGAATCAGGAGTTAACTGAAGTGACTCAAGAGTGGTTTAAGTAAACCAATTGTGGAGTGAATTAATTGTGTTCGTGTCATTGATTTCACGCATAGCGGGGCTTAATAGTTCAAGGCTACGTCACACTGAGCAGTCGGGTTACGTAATACCACAGATTGTTTGGTCATGCAGATTCACAATGTAGAATAGCTGTTTATTTTCTGTGTTTTTTTTTCTTATAGTGACGGTAAATAGTTGTTTAGGAAATCGTATTCACTTACGTTGTCCCGTTAGCCACACGCTGATAGTAGAAACCATAATCGTAATTCTGGTTTCTTCTATATAGTCTGTATTTTCTATAATTAAAACACGACATATTTTCACCCTTATAGCTTTGTCGATAGTTCGCTTTGTACATCCAGACTACTTCAGCTGTATCTAACATCTGAAAGCATAGACGGAAGCGTTTCGTTGAAATAACATTTACGCAGACGCAGGCCTGTAGCCAGATTATTTTTATTTTTGTTTTTTCCCTTGAGTATTTGAGAAATACATTTTCATTATTTCTTTTCGGTAGAAATCGCAGCATGCGCATTAAATGACTCGAAATTCCACGTTATTAATAGGCTTAAATTTTGTCTTATTAGCACTGCGCTATGTTATTAACACTACCCCCAACCAAAATTTCCGGAGGGGCCGGGCCCCTAAACCCCAAGGGCCTGCGCGGACGCCACTAACGCATTTGCGTGCGCGTTATCGCCTTAATTTCTCTCCTAGGAAAGGTGCAAACGCGCCCAGCTATAGTGGTGCATCGGGAGGGCTCAACAGAGAGAGAGAGAGAGAGAAATAAGGAAGGCAAGGCAGGGATGTTAATCAGTCATGACTCCGGGTTGCTACCCTACACTGGGGGATGGGAAAAGGGGAAGAAAAGTAAAGAGAAGGAAAGAGGGGGAATGCCTACAGGGCAGTCCCTATATAATGCTACAGGCGCTCGGTAAGGCGAGATGTTTTTAGAAAGCCCAAAAGCGCTGTCATTGTCTTCTGAGCCGTTGGTCCGTAAGGACGGTATTCCAAGATTGTCTGTTCACTAAGGGGACGATCGTCGAGTTTTTTGAAGGACTCGGTCATAGGCAGTCTATTTTCCTCAAATTGTGGGCAGCCGCACAACAAGTGATCTATGATTTCCTCGCATCCGCAGACAGCACACGCAGGACTGTCAGCCATTCGAGTAAGCGCATAGACTCAACAGATGCAACGAACAAAGCAAAGGCTGAACAATGAGTACCCTGCCTGCAAGTAAGGGTTGGCTTGCGATGTGGACATGTCACTTTCGCTTCATAATAGCGCAGCATTGAACGAGGACAGACGGAGAGATGACAACTAACGATACGTAGAGCTAACTTCTCACAAAATGTTTATTTGCGTCTTCCAGCAGTACTTATATATCCTCTCAAATCAAATGACACTTGAGCATTCATAGAAAGAAACAAGAAAAAATAAACATGACAAAGATGTTTTCAATTGCGGGCTAATCTATACTGAGCAAACAGAGTTTCATCTGGTACAAAGATATTGAGTTTCGTTTTCAGACAGCGCGATCGACGCCTTCCTAAGGCTGACTGTAGAGGCGCGGAACATATCAGCATCTGATCACGCATGCGTTAAAAAAGAAAGCGACTTCGCTACAAAAGCTATGCAAGCCCATGACGTGGGCGTGCCGCAGCTCTCTGCTAAATAAGCACCGGCAGAGACATATCAATGCTTTGGCTTCCCTTTCCAGAAAAGAGACATCGGTGGCCTCGCGGATGTTTAACTTAAAGTAGCGTAAGTACAAATGAGAAATTCTTCCAGTGGACCTTCTTCCTTAGCTCACGCGTTTGCTACCGCTTTCGTGCGTTAAATATCGCTTCCCTAGCTGCCTTAAAGGGGCCCTGAAACGCAAATTACGTGCGTTGCTTTATTATAGGTTTGCTCGACGTATGACTCAGTGATCACCCCAGCACCAGTGAAAGTGGCGACCTCAAAACGTATTATAGATTAATTTGTGCATGAAGCCGGCTTCCGCGCCGACTGCAGCATCGTGCATCAACAGTTTCTTCGAGCGGATGTGACGTTGCTGTGCTTATTACGCTGCAGCTTTGATTGGCAGGGAACATTCGGGGAATAAAAATATGCGTCGCAAGTGCTTACAATGTATTGACTATGCAATCAATTTTAAAATTTTAACCTATTTTATGCTTGTTAAAGCTACCAGAATGCACCAATTTGTGCATCGCAATTTAATTTTGCGTGTAACTGACACAACAATCGCTGTGCGCCCCACGTGGTTGCTGTGGTAGGAAGGCCACAGAGGACAACACGGTTCCGGTACCGCAAGATGCAAGCCGTGTTTTGATTGGAAGCAGCGTAGCACGTATGTCTCTGGGTGCGCGAAATGGGAGAGAGGATGCCGATATCTGTCGCAGGCGTTTATTTGAAATTCGTAAGTTGAATAGCTTTCGTTTACCCGCATCGATCTCGAAAATTCTTTTTGCATTTCCCTCAGGGCGATACAACGAACCCGTTTTGATGGTTCTAGCGCCCCTTTAAGCGCTTTTCATGCACGTATACACCACCGACTTTGCTAAGCAGCCGTGCACAACCGTGCCGCGGTGAACATCGAGCACACTTCCCGCAATCCTTTCGTTGAACGATGGTGATCATGATGATGTGAGAATAAATATGCTTACTTGTAGCAGGTTTAGGGGTCGGCTTCTATATGGCATGTCTAGAAAAACCATGAGAACAGTTACATTAAAAATTTGTTTCATAAATGTGGTGCAAACTAAGCCAAGCATTCATTGTGTCTGGTTGACTGGCACGTATACATAAGTATCCGTAAATGTTACCACCTTATATTCAGCATCACATAATATAGAACGTTTATGCAACGAGATTGGTAAGAACACTAAGGTCCAATGTATGCGAAGAACACGGCAGACCAATGCAGGAAGCTAATATTTTCAATGTTTCAACAGCTATTCATAACAACAGTGCAATCCAATACATGTCTAAGTTCCCAACTCTCTTTCCAAACCAACTGCCTTCTCCTCCTCAGCATTTGCCCAGCATCATTTGTAATCTCACAACTACCGCAACCTCAATACCAGCAAAATACACACCAGGGCATTGCAACGTAGTTCCACAGTGATGCGCGCATTGCGATACCATCTAATAGCCCCTTTCGTGTAATGGTGAGTACGGTGTCCAACAATTATATTCGTTCACTTCATAACATATAGTAAAATGAATATTGCGGTAATTTATCCTTCTGCAAAAAAAAAAAAAGAAATTCCCAGCCCGAAAGATCGCCATCCTCCAAAGCTTTCGCTCCCGCCGCATCGTATCCACGCAAAGGGCACGCGTTGGCGCGAACACCTGCTATTCAGATCCTCCTCTCCACGGGAATCATCTGGAGCGCGTTCTGATTGGCCTCAGCGGAGCGTGTGCCTATTCTTATTACGAAACACCTGTTCTTCACCTCTCCTCTACACCTGGCGACAACTTTCTGCGGCAGCACAGCGAAGGCTACGGAGCCGAAGCGCGCACATTTTTGCTACGCTCCCGCATGTAGTCCACGAACCCTAACCTTCACACGAGTCATAGTGCAATATAAAGCATGTCACCTAATTTTTTTTTCTTTTCGTGTTCAAGATTATTTCATTGTAATTTAAAAAGGTTGCCTCGTAATCAGATTTCGCTTTTTGCTGTTTCTAGTTTTCTGCGTTTCTGCTGTCAGTTTTCCTCACCCTAAAGACAGCGATGGCGTCGCTCGGTTCAAGCAGGTTCCATCGCGTAAGCGAGTATGAGCGAGTGTTCGTCGGCTGGTGTGAAGTCATCGTAGAAAGCGAAGCGGAGACAGTGGTGTGTTGCAAAATATTACGTCGCATGGATACAATCTCGCGCAAAGTGTGCGTGTAAGCGATGCCACCAGCGTGAATTGGTCCCACCCGCTATAACCACTTCGACACCGCCGTGACCCGCCCGTCTTCAGCAAGTCTGCGAACTTGAAAGCAATGCTGCTATTAGGAACAGTACGTAAAATAAATGGCTCATTTCATTTGCTTGATTGGATATAGATGGTTGGTACTTTGGGTTGTTTGTTGCCGCTGATACGGTCATTCAGAATGTGCATCTTGTGAAAATGAACGCCGCGCACTGCGTGCGACAGCGTACGCTTCCGTGTCTGCAGTTGTGTTTTTGGCGCTTTGCAATGAGAGCGTTCCACTTTGCTCAAAAAACTGCGTTATTGGCAACGGCCAGTCAAGGTGTGTGTCTCTCTCGCTTGGACTTGCAAACTCGAAATGCGCACATCTGTGGGACAGTGGCAAACATATCCAGCTACCCGTCGGCGGCAGCGTGTTCCCCGCCAAACTCACAGGAGAACCTCGTGAAAGTTACTGAAGTTATTGCGTGACAGAAATGAGAATAGCTACTCGGTATGCAACGGAATTGAAATAGCTTGTTGCCAGCATGTGAGGTGTATAATTGAGCAGGTCCTTTGCGACTTCTTGAGAATTTAATAAAACTGCTTGTTCAAACAAAACGGATTCTTTAGCGCTCCTACGGTTCCTCACAGTACACGATCTTCCAAAAAAAGAAAATAAAAAGGCGTTACAAATCGTATTGTACAAGGCGCGCGTTTGCATACATATTTGAGTGAGTGGCTGGCATATTAGCGTATACTACATTAGGGTTACTTCGAGTTAAAGTTATAAATAACCAACCAGTTATAGATCTTCCATACCGCTATAAAACTGTTCATATAAGCCGGAGGGTGGTTGGGTCGGGGTTCTCTTGAAACTGGCACCCTCAAAAACGCATGATGGATGCGCTCGGAAAACCGAAATCAAAATCTCGCGCGAATGAACTACTTGGCGTATTAACACATGTGCAGAAGCTCCGCCCACGTAGCCTTGGCTGTGCTGCCACAGAAAGTTGTCGCCAGGTGTACACACCAACGCGCGCCGCTATCATGTGATCCACTCGTAATAATAATGATTTCTTGGGTTTGACTTCCCATAGCCACGTTATAATTATGAAAGACGCTGTAGTGGATGGCTCCGCAAATTCAGGAAGCTTGAAGTTTTTTTAACGTGCACTGACATCGCAGTATACATCGGCCTCAACACTTCGTTTCCATCGAAATGCGGCTGCTGCGGCCGGGATTCGATCCCACGACCTTCGGATCGGCAGCCGGGTGCTACAGCCACTAAAACACCGTGGCGGGGCGATTCACTCGTTTCTGACATAACGAGGTCATCCGATGCACGGACAGCCTCTACTCTGAACGGCTCCGCTGTTAAGTTATATATGTGCATACTTACATTCTTGGTCGCCCTTAGTGTCTCCTGACAGGAACCCCCTAAACAAGAAAATAAAGCGAACCAAAGTTTGCTGTGATGTAACCAACATGAAAACGCTTAAAATAACCAGCCGCAAAATGTATGACTTGTGGCTTCGCAGGGACCTCCGTATTTATCAAGTAAGGAAAAACTGTCTAGGTAACACTGGCTCTATGAAATAATTTTCAGTCCAATCCAATACTTTATTTGGCTTTCGATTAAAAAAGGAGTTGTTACAGAAAGCTACTGCGATAAGTAGCTTGACGGTGTGACAGCGCTTTAGAATGAGAGCAGTGGACGATGCGTAGGACAATAAGATATAAAATATGATGCGATTCAAAAAAGGTACACGAGCAATTTTCTCGTTTATGATCAGTGTATGCACGCAGCTGATTTTTTTTTTCTGTCGAGCACGATTGTGGCCTCCTGGGAAGTCATGGAAACAAGAGCCATGGAATCTAAATTTATATGGAAGAAATTTTCTTTCTACTTTCGTACATGCACCCCGAGCACAACAAAGAAAGAAGGCAAGCGAGGGTAAGGGCTCTGCGCAAGGACTACGAAGGCCCAGGAAAAGGTGAAGTTCGCTACACTGACGCGGCGAAGTACAAGAATGCAACGGCCTACGCTGTCAGTGTGGTAAATGGCCAGGGAGAAGAGACTGCGGCGGCCTCGTTAAAAACAACAGACACTGACTCCGCCTGAAGAAACGGCGATAGCTCTGGCAGCCACAACAGGCAAAGGCAATGATGATTGTATCACCATTATTACGGACTCACAAACAGCATGCCGAAACTACCAAATGGGTCGCGTTTCAAAACAAGCATTGGATATTCTGAAAAAGCACGCAACAACTCAAGATATGTACATTGTCTGGGCAGCTGGACACGAATCTCTGGCGGGTAATTTAGCGGCTCATGCCGCTGCCCGAGCTCGCACTCTCCGGGCTATCTCACCAGATTCTCATTCCCTTGTCGACACTGGTACAAGCATCCCCAAAAGATACGCAAACATCCTAAACCACTACAAATTGGGCAGGAGGACTTACCCAACCCCGCACCCCAAACTCACAAGAGAGGAGACGGTGTTGTTCCGGAAACTGCAGACCAGCACATTCCCACACGGAACACTCCTGCACTCCATGTATCCCTCGAGCTACCGATGTAAGTGCTCTGCAGCAAATACTCTGTACCATATGGTGTGGGAATGTCCAGCAAACCCGTCGATACCACCTGTCACTGCACCAAACATCGAGCAGTGGGAAGCCCAACTGAGAAGGCTCCAAGACCAGCGAAGACTGGTGAGCAGGGCCAAGCTATCAGCCCAGGCTCACGGCGTCCTGGACTAGGGACGCCGCCCACCTTGGACGAGTCTGCCGTCGGCTATTTTATTCAAATAAAGTTTATTCCTCCTCCTACTTTCGTTTGCTGCGGACTTGACCTGACATCGTTGCAAGGATACATTTCTTTTTTCAAAGCTCTTTACACTTTGTAGTAGGTGTGCACATATACACATAAAAGGAAGCAACATAACTTCGAAGCCCTCGCAGCCCCTCTCATTTTTAATCGCCATCCAAAGAACACAAGACCCTTCACCCGCCATCAGATGGTATACATACAATACACTGATTGCCTTTATTTCACTACATGTAAGGCCACTGCATGTAACTGCCATGAAAGGCAATTTCGACTCTGCAGAAGATGCGCTTTGATATCGCATAGAATGACAAGCACACTTTCCCAGTACCTCAACTCTCTAACGATAGGGCACGCAGATGAGTGGGCGGTTGGAAAGAAATACGAGGAACGAAGGTAAACCATAGCAAAGATACGCTTGTCCTAAGCGATTACGTAACATGGCAAAAGTAAGCGATTTCTGGAGTTTTACGTCCCAAAACGAGCTGTGATTATGAGAGACGCCGCATAGTGGAGGGCTCCGGAAATTTCGGCCACCTGGGATTCTTTAACGTGCACTGACATCGCACAGCACAGGGGGCCTCAACATTTCGCCTCCATCGAAATGCAGCCGCCGCGGCCGGGATACGATTCATGGGAAAAATAGAGGCAGAAATATCACAATGCATATACACGTAAACGGAGCACATTCCCACATTAAGTGCCATTCGCATCACACATCATTTAACTCGTGTAAGCGCTGTAAGCAACCATGCAGGTTTGTAGGCTGTAAGAACCGCAACAATTCGCAGCTCTCATGTACTACAATGCAGTATAGCATTGAGTGCTACCTGTACATAAAAAGACGATGTCTTTTGCGGTGTTGCTGCGAGTCTTCTTACAATCCTTGTGCTTAATACATGGGTACAGCATGGGCCATATTTAAGTACACCAGTACAGCTTCGCTTAAAACTTGCCAGACTGCAAGGACACTTAAGAAAAAAGTACCTAAAGTCCGCAACAACTTAATGTTACTGTTTATTAATCCGAGCATACGTTTCTGGAGCCTCGGCGCTGGTACATTGTATGCTTCATTCAGTATTCTTTGACACACCGTGACGTCCCGGCATTCGAACACTTTTCGCAGAAGACCACTCAAGAATTTTCGTCATGAGATCAGGAAACATCTTGCAATAAAATTGTGGCGCAATCAAAGGCACGGCTGTTCCGAGCAACTGTTGCGCACGTTTCAGTAATTTCCTATCACTTGAACGTGTGCTACGCCTGCCGCACAAATGCAACATGTCTCTCATTGCGACAGTGGTACGAATTTTTTTGTTTTGTTTCATTGTGATTAGCCTGATGCGTGCAAGGAACAAGCACAGAGTGTCTGCTACATTACCATGATCCTCCTCATCATTATTTTTATTAACTCGTGTCCACTGCAAGACGAAGGCCTTTCCCAGCGCTCTCCACCCTTTCCTTCCTGTGCGAGCTGATTCTATTTGATGCCTGCAAATTTTAAAGCTTCGTCTCCCGCCTTACTCTCTGTGGTCCAGGACCACTTCGCCTCTCTTGGTATCCATTCCTTCGACCTAATTGACCGGCGGTTATCCGACCTTCTCATTAAGTGGCCTGCCCACGTCCTCTCCCTCTCTCTCTGTAAAGGTGATAGGCCACTAAATAAAATTTTAAAAGGAGGAGCCAGGGTTGAAATGACTTTTTCAACGGAACAAGCATGTCTTACTTAACTTACCAAGCCATTTAGAGCGCAAAACATTGACTATTTATAGGCTGGTAATCTTCGTTAAAAAAATGCGTTCAAGGTGGTGGTCATGCCAGCCATGATAAGTAACTAATGGGAGGCTTAATTCAGTACACCTTTGGCATTTGTGTAGCTAAAGGTTGGGCTATGCAGTCAATTTAGAAAAATTATTCAATGCATACCAAGGAGGTAATGTTCTAGAAAACCAAAAAGAGTAAAAAAAGCCGGTTTAGACTGAACCTATTTGGAAAATGACTTGTGAATTCAAAGTATTTCATCATTTTATTTTATTCTGGTTGACTGCACACATATGAATGTTGGAAATTATTATACAAATTTCAGTTGAAAATGCACATTGACAGAAATGTTATGAAAGTTTCCGTCGCAAGACTAGGAGAAAATCTTGTTTTAAGAAAAACGTAAACAAAGGTATCGGACCTCGCTAAATATGTCTAAAACACTACATAGAGGCCTAAGATGCAACAGGTTCATAGTCATGGGCCCCTCTTGAGAAGCATTAGAGCCTCCTTTTGTTCGCGTGGCTATTTGCATTTTCTACTTGGCGTGTTTTGTCTCGTCCGCTGGCTTGCCATGAGCATTCTGCATGCGCTGGTGATCTCTGGCGATGCCAGCTTTTGTCGTGCAGTAGCTTGGTTCTATCCCAGTTTGCCTCAGGATTTCCAGAGTGCTTACAGTGCCATTATTAAAGTTTGCCACAGCATCGCGCAATGCAAACACTATTGTAGGCGAGTTTACGTAGGCCTCTTTGGGAGCCCGCGGCCGTATGAGACCACTGAAACACTCATTTGCATTTCGTGTCTTTCCATGTAGGCGCTTCACTAGAAGTTTATCTGAGCACAAATTGCTGTACAGAGTGTTCACTGTGCCGAGCACATACTTTGGAAGCCCTCCTTTGTGCAAAGTTGCATTTAATGACATTCTTTAGTGTTACAGTCTTAGTAAAGTTATAAAGTAGTTTGAATATCATCAATATTGACGAAACAGCACTTACTTTTCGTAACCAAGGCAATGTGGTTGCGGTCTCGGAATATGAGCGTGTGGAATGGAAAACTTGCTTTTACTTCCAAACTAACGACAATAGGAGGACAATTTTTGTTGTAACGTATTTCTTTAATGTTTTGGCATACACAAAAAGAAAATATTGACCTCGCAAGAAAAAAGGACTTTGAATGTGGCCTACCACCTTAACGTCGACTAACATCGGCCACCCGTCCTTGTTCCCTAAACCGCTCGGCTGCCCTCCTTTCTCTTAGTGTTACGCCTATCATTTATCGTTCCATCGCCCGCTGTGTAATCTTTTAAATTCCTCTCGAGCTTCCCTGTTTCCTTAAAGCTTCTGCTCCGTAGGTCATTATTGGCAAAATGCAGTGATTAAGAAATTCTTGCAGAATTACTGTTTGGTTGCCCCAGCAATAACCTAAAACCAGTCCTTCGGCCGTAGCGCAGCATTCCCGGAATTTAGCCTCGATGTGGAACACCAGGCGATTCAGCGAGCAGTGGAGGTGTTGTCTTCTATCTATCTATCTATCTATCTATCTATCTATCTATCTATCTATCTATCTATCTATCTATCTATCTATCTATCTATCTATCTATCTATCTATCTATCTATCTCCAGAATACATGCTGTGCTACAAGTGCGTAGCGACAAAACCAGTTGCTGAAGTACGTAGATTTGGATAAGCATTGGACAAAGGCCCAGAGTAACGTTTACAAAACTATAAGAAAAGTGGCCTTTTAAGCCAGTAACGAGCCGAGACTTACCCGCAATGCATTACACACAATGTCCTTGAGTTGAAGGAATTCGACGTCATGAAATCTCCTACTAGGTCACAAATGAAATATTCGTCGCATCTGTCAGTTTTGTTGTTGTAAAAGTACCTCTTCATAACGGTCTTTCGGGTCGGCGGTTCGCACTCACGTGCTTTTTCTTCGCCACAGATGCCGGCGATTTCGTCTGAAACGAATGCGAGATTCACAAGAAACAATTCACAGGAAACGAGTTTGCCGTCTGCGTGCATAACTTTCGATCGCATTAAACAAAACTTCGTCGTATTTGTCGAAAACTATTCAGGAACTTTTGGGTCACATCCGGCTCGTAGCAGAAGCCCTGGATGCGGAGCTCCACCCGTCAGACTCATCGGACTTCTAACTTTCAGAGCGCAAATATTTCCGTCAACCTGACACACTCTCTAGCTCGTGGCAATCGTGAAACACGCCTTCTTAAAATACACCACATCACCACTGACGCTCACTTCTGTGAACCAAAAGTGGTGCTTCCACGTCTTTGCGGGGTAATTTTCACAAGGTGTCGCAAAATTTGAGCAGACAGGTATGACTCCTATTTTTCTCGATAAGCACTATGACATCTATGCATACGGCAGCCTTGATTTCTTTGAGCCGTTACTACTTTATAACCGAACAAAAAAAAGTTAGCTAGTTATTAAGCAAACTTTCCCAAGTGTTACAAGAGTGCTGGCTATTACACCTAAGAGGCTGAGGGAACGAGTAGGCCGAGTGCAACTAAGCGAAGAAGTACGGGCGCACTTCTTTCATGATTCTGGCAGTTTCTGTGCACTCACAGACCGCCACACTTTCGCACCTCCTAGCCGTATACGGCTAAGCTGTAACACTTCTCCAATTCATTGTCCATGTCTGGCACAATGCAAATGCCAAAATAGCTGCGTTCAAATTCCCCCAGTGGACTGGCATAATCGTCCGTGATCTTGATCCTATTTAGCACCGCTATTATGAGGCATTGTACACCAATTCCTGTTTACCCCTTTTATAATGCATATGTTTTGTCATGCTGTACCCTAGCTGCATTTATTTTTCTGTTATTTATATTGAAAAGAGGGCCCCATTGCAATCTTTGACTTCGGGACCTCCTTCTGCCACCACGTAATCTATGTACTAATTTACAAGAAAATTTGATTCTCATTCTTATTCTATAATTACAGCAAAAGTCGTGAACGCCTCACATCAGTTTCAGCCGAGATCATGGTCACATCTTTCCAATACTGTGTAATGGACAGACGTGCTTAAAGTGTGTACGCACCGGCGTTGCAATTCCTGGCGCAGTCGATGCGCGTGTCGTAAACGCCGCTTGATAAACAGCCATTCCACAAGAAATGTTGGCATCGTTTCGACGTTCCGTTGTAAAAATATTTTAAGACCGTCAGACCGCAATATGGCTCGTCATCCATTATTGGCGTCTGGCATCCGCTTCCTCTGGGTTTTCGCCATTGCAGAGTTCCTTGGCCTAACAGGGAAAAAAATTGTCATACAGTTCGATTTCGTTGTAAGCATCGCTCGGATAGCGAAATATCGGCTATAGCGAACTAAACAGGAGATTTCCTTGACCACGCTTCGATGGGACACTTATTCTTTTTATAACAATAGATATAGGTTTCTAAAAATTTAGCAATACTTACTTAGTATGAAGTTTTACAGTATCTGGTTTAAATAAGGTTAGCTACACTCGCGAACCACTTTCTGTGGCGATGAAGGCAAAGCTACCGAGCCGGAGCGCTAGCATGCGTGCACTGTTGCATGTGTACATAGTGCCAAACTTAAACTTATGTTCTGCGAAAATGTAAAGAGCTTGCGGCATTTAAGAAACACATGAAGGCCCACATTCTCAATCAGAAGAAAGCTTGCGTATGCTTCTAAACTAGCGAAATAGCACAAAACTTTCCGAAACAATAGTTGTAAACGTCGTTCCGAGAGGAGTCTCCACGCCTTGGCGGACACAAGAAGCGGTGAAATGCGGACATGGCCTCTGAGACATGGGCGCGCAATGCCTCCTTCTGTCTCCCGATAGCCACTGCACGTTGATAAATGCGCGTACGTTGTGCAATGCACCTATTGCAGGATGTTTATTCCTTTGCGTGAGTGCAGTACTGAATGCACCTGTCTATAATTATCCCAGTTATAGACCCAAGCATTTCGCGTTGCGATGCTGTATTTGCACTTTCTTGAGATGTCGTGAGCAGCAACTCGAGCCCGGAACGCGCAGAGGACGTTCTCATAAGCTTCCAGGAAATCACCCAGCACTTTAGACTAGCTCGACTAACGCTGCCGCCACCTCACAACAGTCTTACTAAGGCTGAAGAGGTTAGATGGAGGCAACTCCAAACCAATACCCTCCCGAATCCGGTCACCATGCACCACATCGATCCAGACCAATTCAAACCCGATTGCTCGAAATGTGGCCAGAGAGCCACAATGCAACACATCTTTTGGGACTCCCCCGCAGACCCACCGCCCAAAGAACTCCAGAGGCTTGTAGGTTCGCAAAAGTGGGAGACACTACTGGCCAGCTCTGCTCTGGACGTCCAAGTCCGGGTCACAGCAAGGGCCCAAGAGGTCGCCTTCAGCCCCGACTGAGGGCCATCTGGTGGGGTCGCAGAGCCCATCACTCCCAGTACCGATAATAAAAGTTTTTGACTCCTTGAGATGACGGAACGCATGTTCCGGAGTCGATTTATCACAAGATTTATCGCTCCGATCCCTTAGCCTTCCCTTCATTGCCACGGAAAGTTGTCGGCAAGAATGGAACGTTCCGAAACAATTTTTAGATGCGAAGCAGCTCTTTGACTAGCCTGTGTAACGCTGTCCCTCCGTGCGTTCGTACGAACGCACCGCAACGCGCTCCCCTCGCCGCAGGTGTTGGAGCGGTGCCAAGTAGGTCACGCCGCAGCTGCGCGTTGACGTCACTCTCCCTCGCCTGCCGCGCGCTCGCCGCAGCGGCCGCAGCTGCCGCCTCGTCCGTTCGCCCGCAACACCTGCCGCTACCGCCGCTCGCTCCGCTACCGCGACCGCCGCTCGCTACACCGCCGACTCGTCGGTTCACGCGCAAAAAATTAACACCATCTTCCCAAAGGGAACCCTGATGGGATCCGAAGCACCTGCGCCAGCGCCGTTCAACCCATGACGTCACCCGTGCGCAACGCTGCTGCTTCGCATCCCATCAGGGTTCCCTTTGGGAAGATGGTGTTATTTTTTTTTATCATTGATGTGCGCAGTGTCGCAGGGAAAACAGTTCCATTGCCTCCACGTTCTGAAGGAAAAAAATTACTCAGAATGCTACTCTTTTCTGATTGAATTCAGACTTTGTAGCGATGGTCAGTGCGGCGTGATATTCTATAGGGCTGTGAAATAAAGTCACTTTTAAGGGCGGGTGGTAAGATAATTTGTGGAACACCGTTAGGCAAGCAGAAGGATAGGGACTACATCATTTACAATGGGTTCCAAACCTATAACAATGTGTTTTTGTACCTATACAATTTTTACCCGAGCCCATTTTAGAATAATCCTTTTGCTACATTGTTAAAATAAATGTCGAATATAACGAATTAATTTATCTTCCCCGTGCTTTTTCAGTGCAGCGAGGTTCGACTGCTATCTCATGCGCCCGAGCTATGATGAAACCGCAGCAAGTGTAGAGCAACTACTAAAGCTTCCAGTGTGTCTGCGACATTTGGGCTGCCAGACGTGGATCTTTTTCAGTCCACTCGGGATACATAATTAAGTCTTCTCTCTCTCTCTCTCTCTCTCTCTCTTACTTTTGAATATACGTGGTACACAAGCGGAGGTGCCAATTCGAATGCATCTACGTCTGCAAGACAAAAATAATAGAGTTCCGCGGGAAGCTTTAACTGAGACATTTACGTGACTTGGTCCGCGCTGTACTGCGTCACCTTAGCGTCCCTTTCTCTTGTCCGCATCACTCAGCTTGCGCTACAGCGTAACAATTTCCTGCGTAGCTGATCTGCAGTAGGCATATTGTTAGCACATATATTTATCCGGCGTGCATATGCACTTCGCGCTGATCTCTATTTGCGCGTACGTGTGTGCGTGGGTGATGGCACGCTTGAGGCTACATCACCCACCCTTCCTGAGCCCTCTGGGCTAGCAAGCAAATGCTATTCGTTTTTTAAAATCAACATATGTCACATCAGAACCTCAGTAATTACGCAATTAAGCTTTCGCGAAGTGGATAATGGAACGATTTTTTCATGGCACTCTGTGTCATTGCAGTTACGTTCATTGCAGTGACGCAGATATCTAAACCGCCTGACTAACGGGGTCAGCACAATGTTTTCCGACGCCGTCTCCCAAAGTCGGCGAACCAACACTGGTGGGCCAATCCTCGAGACAGCCCGGCCGTGGTGGTACAGTGGTTACCGTGCGAGGATGCTCCCCCGAAAGACACGGGTTCGATCCCGGCCGTGGCGGTCGCATTTACAACGAAGCCAAACGCAAGAGGCCCATGTAGCGTGCGCTATCAGTGAGCGTTATATAAGCCCAGGTGGTCGAAATTTCGGGAGCCCTCATCTGCGGGATGCCCGACATCATGTCGCGATTCTGGCACGTGATGCCCAGACTTTATTGAGAATTAACTGAATTACTACGACATTTCATGGACTTCTCGCAGTTATTGTTCCCAAAGCGAAATCGCAGTGGTGATGGCGACGCAAGCAATTAATTATAGGTAATAAATTTCATTAACTTAATATAAAGAACAGGTTTCAATTTCAAACATGAGTTGGAGAGTTCACTTTTCTTAAAAGTGTACTGACGCCATAATCGCCTTGAAATGTTGTTTTAAGGTTTTCCATTGTTTCGGACCTCGCCCTCCGTATTGGTCAGCCCTTACTTATCACGCTTTGTAGAAGAAAAAAAAAGGAAAAACGAGCTCGCACTTCTAACCAAAGTTGACATCGACGTCGTCGGCACTTGCAGCGTTTATCTTTGACTCGTCAAAGCATCTAGTCTCCCCAGTTCATTGCCTCAGTAAAAAGAGAAAAATTTTCATCGGTCTCAGAAAATACCAATGCACCCGTACCGTTCCAATAAATTACAACGCAACTTCGCAAGGAAATAAATGTTAAATTCTTCAGATACTCGCCAAGCATGTAAAGGTCAGAGAGCGCTTTATTCTGACATACCTGAACTCATTCCCTTCTTTGTTCACACAACGTAGATAATTTAAATGTACTGAATCTGTCGATGAAACAGCTCTTTAGTAATTTCAGAGGCGCCAGTAAATGACCGTAGCAGTTGAAGTGTCGCGATATCACGTGGTGTATGTAAGGACAAGCTTAATGGCGCCCTGCATACCTTCTGAAGAAGGTCATAAAACGGAGCCCATCAGTCGTGGAGGCTCCTGTCAATATCTGAGCCGAATAAATAACTTGGTTTCAAACACAGCTCGAAGGCGCCCTCTCTTCTTTCAATAAATGACACCTCTGGGGCAAGGCTATATGTCGCTTAACGTTTGTCGTTGCCCTTTCGGAGAGGTGCTCACATTCTTTTTAAATGCGAAGCATTTCTTAGCGAACTTCGGCGAGTTTGAGCGTATCTATCTATCTATCTATCTATCTATCTATCTATCTATCTATCTATCTATCTATCTATCTATCTATCTGTCTATCTATCTATCTGTCTATCTATCTATCTATCTATCTATCTATCTATCTATCTATCTAGCCGCCTACGATTTTGTGCTCTCCTGGCCGTTTCGCTAATGGGATGTTTACGAAAGTTGGTATGCCACAACATGACTGCATGAAGAACATAAGTGACAGGTCATAACATGAAAATCATGACATGCATTCACAAGTATGAACGCAGCTACCAGTTAAAGATGGCTGGGTGTTAGGCAAGTGCTTAAACTTTTTCCAGGCCAGGTCGCTGAATCCTGTGGCAGACAGAAAACCAGAAAGACAGACCAAAATTGGCCTGTCGAGTTGCTGCCCGTCTGAACCGTCATCTGCGTTGCCCTGGGGTCTCGTCTTCGTGTCGTGCGCCCCCGGGTCCCTTTTCACGTCAACCGCGTCCTGCTGTGGTTGCTGCCCCTCCCGGCCGCGCCACTGCGCCGACCCCGTGATCGGGGACCATCCTGCTAAGCCGGTGATGTTCTCGGAGGCCTCCCGACCTGCCGGAGCCATCTGCCGTGCACCCAACGGACCTGAACCTTGGAGAAGAAGCAGCGCCTGCGGCTGAGCCCGGCTGTCCTGCTGATACGAGGGTGCAGCGAGAGCTGCACGTGACCAGTTTCACCAGACACGGCCCCCGTCTCGGTGGCTTCACCGCCAACGAGCAGCGTGGTGACGCCCACCAGTATGGCCTCACATTTTGAAACCCCGGTGAGGGAGAACTGTTTTTTGTTTAACGCGCCTGACGGCGATGTGTCAATTGACGACCTTATCGACGCGATAGAGGTGACAGCTGGGGATGACAGTGTACTTGTTTTGCAACATATGGGGGGACCCAAGTTCCTCGTTTGCACTAGGAACGCGAGTCAGGCCACGAAGCTCATGGTAGCTGAAGGCTTTAGGCGGCGGCGGCGGTTTGGCGGCGGCGGTGAAGCCTGCCGGGAGTTTGGCAGAATACCTGGAGACCATTTTGCAGAATGACGCGTTCCGCTTGTCTGACGGCAATGTTGCGAGGTGGTGACAGCAGGCACGGACAAAATGCCTGATGTGGGTTCTCAAGACTTCCACCGCAACGTGCGTTTGTATTGGTTGGTCCCGAGCAATCTCTATAGTTGCCTCTGATAATGTACTCTGCGGCAAACCAAGGCAAGTTCTCAGTGCCTGAGCTTGTGCGGCCTGAAGAGTGCGAAGATTTGTCTTACAAGTGTTGGAAAGTACGGGCAGGCTATATCTCAAGAAACGGAGGAAGAGTGCTCTGTATGTTCCACCATGGCGCCTACCGACATGCCCCAAGTTTTTCCAGCCAAGAATTTGAAGATCTGGGCAATTGCGGTGAGGCGTTTTTTCATGTGCGACACATGAGGGCTCCAGCAGAGATCTCTGTCAATGATGATGCCAAGAAACCGGTGGGTTCTGAGATAGGAAATAGTCCGCCCACTGATTGATATGACGTAAGGCGTCATTAGTTTGCAAGTGAATGCCACAAGTGCGCATTTTTCTGGTGATATGTTGAGACCTTGTTTGCACAAGTAGCTCGATGTCAACCTTGCTGCTCTTTGAAGCCGCGCACGTATTTGAGGACGCGTGACTGCCGAAGTCCAGACACAGATGTCGTCTGCGTATATCGAAATTTTGATAGTAGTTGGCAGGTATTCAGCAAGCCCAATAAGCGCGAGGTTGAATAGCGTCGGACTGAGAACTCCACCTTGAGGAACGCCCCTGCAAGTAAAGCGTCGCGTAGTCGGGCCATCGTCGGTTAACACAAAGAATGATCTTGCAGCCAGGTAACTTTCAACCCACAGAAATAATCGATAGGCCAACAGTCTCAAGAGCATCGAGTATCTTCGGGAAGGGCCTCCTACTGTACTGGTGTAGCACGAACACAAAGTGACCTCGATGCGGACAGGCACACTGGCCCGGTGGCAGAATTCCTTTCCCCGTTTTACAAGATGACGGCGAACACCAAGCGCATACTGGATAAGGACGCCTCTCCTGTGACATCGACAGAGACGCACCTGCGCGCATCGCGGAAACTCTAACGCGCAGCCAGCTCTCATCGGAGGAATGCGGGAAAACGGCATCCTGGAAGCGGTCAAAAGTGAAGCTGAGTCGCGGCCTCCCGAGGGAGGTTCACGACTTCATGTGGAAAAAGCATTGGAAGGTTCTCCCAACTCGGAAAAGGTTGCACCAGTTCGGTATAGTTCCTTCGGCTCGCTGCCCGAATTACCGCGCGGAAGAAACGACGGCGCACGCGCTTCAAGAGTGCGCCGCAGCGAAACCCGTGTGGCGTTTAGTAGCCAAAGACTTCGGTATAAGCCCCCCCCCCCCCCCCCCCAGTTCTCGGACGGAACAGAGGCGCTTTCGCCAGGCTGGTGGTTGCCTGCACACTTTTCGTAATCTAGAAACGGCGGTGACTGGCGGTGGCGAGAAACACTTCAGCAGGAGCTGCCTACCCCGCGGTTTCCCGGATCAGACGGTTGCTCTGGGGTTTTTTAACTCGGGAATTCGAGGCCTCCGGGGAGGAAATGTTTCTTCGCCGCTGGGTTTCTCCGCCGCTGGCACACAAGGTTTTGCCTAGTTAAGAATGGGCACATCCCCCCCCCCCCCACCCACCCCCGGTGACATCCTGCACTAAAATGAATCTGTTTGGTGTGTTCTTTGTAATTGGCAGTGTCCGTGAAATACCTACACGATCAGCGCGTTTTTCCTGTGTTTTTTTTTTACTCATGCAAACAGGGGTTTTCTATTGTATAAAGTCTTGGACTGCTCCCCTGCATATGTGTACGCGTCTTCTGTGTTTAAGCGGCACAAGAACCAGCCGCTCACCCTTGTACGCGTAGCCCCGCGAGAATACACATGTTTTAGATTCCGTGCGCGTGTGTCTGTGCCCCATGGTTCAGTCAAGCAGCTATTAGAAATTGTATAACGGTCTTTCCTTTTTTTTTTTTTGTATCGGACTTTCCTGGTACTACTTAGTGACGCGAGACTCCCGGCATTTTTGTATTCGCGGATCCCATGTGATTGTTTTGTGCCAAAGAGTTCTGTGTCAAAGAAACTTCCCTTTGTGACCAACATTTCTGCGTTCAAGTATCCCGAGAAAGACTATCGCCTTTAATAAGAACATAGCACAATCTTTTTTTTTTTTTCGCGCGCGCGATCGTGAAATAAGTGAGTGCTATTTCAGCCTAAAGTGAATTTCTCGATGTTCTGAGTGACGTCACTTGCTGATAGAAGGGCGGGCGCTTCCCAGCTGTGTTTCAAATCAAATTGCGAGTTTCCTGGTGCATGCAGCACACTCTCGGTGCCGTTTCCCGGCTTCGTCCAATAAGTGTTGCAGGGTCCCTTTAAGGTAAACCATAAGAGTAGAGCCTGCCAGACGAAAGCTAGACGATGTCAAAACCACAAGCAGCGAAGGAGACGGTGAAGTCTTGTGGATGCGACATCACCTCCAACCTATATTAATTCCACTACAGAATAAAGGCCTCTCGCAAAGATGTCATGCTTGAGTGAATTCAACTTCACGCCCGGTATTTCCATTCACTTTTATGGCCGTCCGTTTCTGTTCTGTATGTTAGTACTCTTAATATACGAAAACGTTGCCGTTTAAACAAAATTTTTTAAGCCTGCAATGAATTGTTGAACAGATGTGATTTCCTAGCCCGGCGCCTTCTTTTTCTTTTTTCTTTTTTTTGCTCTCAATTCTTTCACTTTCAGGTAGAGGATCAAAGAACAGTTGTAGGTGTTGGAAAAAGCATGTACCTCGAGCACTTCACTATGTTGTAATCACTCCAGAGCTGCTGTTATCTCTGCAAAGTCCAAAGCCATATAATCTTGAAAGCCATTTTCTGTGTACTCAACGGGTTTCCCAATTACACTAGTGCTTCGATCCACGTGGCTAGTTCCAGTGTAGTATACCTTTTCCTGAAGCCCACTTGCACTTGTTTCCTTAGTGAGTTTTTTCTCGTATAGTGTTCGAACTACTTTTGTGTGTAATAAGTACAATACCGAAAGTAAGCTGATCAATCCATAGTACAATTTTTATACGTCTTTATCCTCGCATGTCATTTTCATATTGGGTTAATCCAAATAGAAACAAATAGCTGATCCTGGTAGGATAAAATTTGCTTCACGCTCTGTTTTTGTATCAAGAACAGTGATTCTAAACTTAGTTTTCATAAAAAGTTAGCTGCCCGAAAAAAAATGAGAAATTTGGGGCGCCAGAAGCACTTTCCCGCCAATTTTGCAATCTCTAAACCTTGTGCGCCCTCAGTGAAAGACAATACACGCTTCTTGATCGCCAAACCTTTCCCAAACCAAAAACTATTGAATTGTTACCTTATGAGATGTAAGTTCTAAGACTTGGCTACTGAGTGAACTTTCAGGAAATAAAGTCACACACCAAAGAGAACCAAAATACGTATAATTCAGAAATTTGTTGCTCTGGATAAATTCAAGGCGTGTTAATGACTTCCCTCGATATCAACCTTCATATCTGAAATCGTGTTCTCAATCGTTTTCGCTGATTTTTCAAGAACCATCGTATTCTGAAATTCCACTGAAACACAAATACATTACTAATTTTGAAAATCTTAGTTGTTTTAAAGAGTTCGGTCTGTCTCTCTCCCTCTTCTTCTTTCTTCTTTTTTTTTTTTGACAGTCACTCTGGCTAACGTGGAGGTTGTCTACTATTCTCAGCAAAAGAAAAAAGTTCACGCTGCATAAAATTCATAACTCTTCCAAGAGCTCACGTTGCGTAAAATAAAACAACGAAGCGTAGGAACAAACATTTCAATAGTGGTTTCACTGCGACCCGAGTTTTGATAAGACTTCTCTGGAGCTCCATTTTAGCCACATTAGTGCACAATCACCTTGTCCTAGAAACGCCGAGGATAAAACGCAAGCAATTTTCATATTAAGGCTCTCATTAACGTTCCACCTTTTTTTTTCTAAATTGCGCAGCTTATCGGGGAACATACACAAAGGAAATGCGTCCTACCATGATTTCCGCGGACCATGAAGATCGTCGCAAGAGCACACACTGTGACAATGTGCATCCTTTTTTCCACACTCATTTGGCCACCGATTATCGTATCGCTACACCAGAACTTCTCCGGCCCTTGTACGCGCACTTCTCGGGCTTTTTATGATGAATGTGCCGCGTGGAGAGTACTTGCCTAAATAGCAATAGTGCAGACAGAGTTAATCACAATCGAGCTCTGAAAAACTGGAACTTTAACTAAAGTTGTTGACCTTCATCGTCTCCCTGCTGATTTTGTGCTAGTCGGTGCTGTCCTTTCAGATCTAGTGCAGTGTGGCGTTCCCGCAGTGTCAGGATATGCATGATCAAACGTTCACGCTTCAGTGGCTAGCCTTCGTTCAGACGAAAGGTAAAAGTAAGGTTATTTCGCGACGTGCACACACGAAACGTGTCATTTCGTATCCCGAGGTATGTTTCATTATTGATAGTCATACTAAGGTCAACCAGTGTACATCGCCGTGTTTTAATTTCAGTAAACGCGGCTGAAGGGCAAGTGCAAGACCGAGAGAGAGAGAAAAAAAAAGGTGTTCTCCTTATTCGAAGTCTCCATAGCCTCAAAAATTATCAATAATTTTATTTGAAAAGCGTTCGAGAGCTTTGGTGTAACTAAAAAGAAATAGTCAATGTTCTATACTTCTAACACGAAAGCTTTGTTCGAAAATAGTTGTTTTCGTAGCCCGCCCAACAGTCCCCGTGAAAGGACACGGAAATATCTGTGTTTCATTTTAGAAGATCTGTGTGCCGGATCACATTGCCAGCTCAATGCTGCCATCTGAGAGACCTCCAATCGAAGATATGGCGTTGTTATGTGGCAAATATATTAAGGTTTACTTTCGATCCACACGAAAAGCTACGCCATGGTGGTCTAGTGGTTATGGCATACGGATGCTTATGCGAAGGTCGCATGATCGAATCCGCGAAGCGGCGGCTGCTTTTAGATGGAGGCTGAATGTTGAGGCCCGTACTGTGCGGTGTCAGCGTATACGTTAAAGAACCCATGTGGTCAAAATTTCCAGAGCCGTCCACTGCAGCGTCTCTCATAATCATAGCGTGACTTTCGGACGCAAAGCCCCATAATCAATCTATCTATACGAAAGCAAACATCATGATCCTGGGACAAGGAAGAAAAAGAAGAATAATAAGCGTTATTGCATGTACACTCGGTGGTTGGCCTCGAGTCGAGCGCTTTTGTAGAGGACGGTGTTCTTTTCTAGACCACCTGATTGAAGGCTCCGGTACCACTGAGGGGTAGCACGCCAGCCTCCTGGAACAGTTAAGGAGGCAGTAAAGAGGAAACGCCGGCTCAAGTTGACGAGAGGGATCCTTTTGATGCAGGACAATGCGCACTCGCACACGTCCAAGCTAGTGGAAGCCAAACTTCAGACAGTGAGTTTCCAAATGATCCAACACCTTGTTCAACTGAGCTGGCGCCTTCTGACTGTCACCTGTTTTTAGTTTGAACAAACACGTGTCGCCGCTTTCATGACATTGCTCGTGTGAAGTATGCTGCTGATAGCTGGTTTGACAAGTAATCACATGATTTTTCTCCTAAACTCACTTGATTTTTTTTTCGTAAACAGGTTAGAAAAGCTGACGCAACGAAGCAACAAGTGCGTCAATCTGAAGGGAAAATATGTTGAATAAATATACAATTTGAAAACATCGACAGTTTTGTCAGTGCAAAGCCAGGAACTCTTCAGCACTACCTCGTATACAGAGATTTGCCTCCAGAGGTAGTACGCGTAGAAAAGACGAAGACGATGTGCACATGCGCGTGACGCATTATAGACGAAGACCGGCCGGGACAGCTGGACAATGACGGTAAGGTGGTCCTGGACAGGCTCACTGGTCGTCACAGAAGGGGACAAGTTCGTCTGTCGCCCATAGTAAATTGTGTCGCGATCATCCTAGCTCATCTACCCTCTTTCCTTTTCCCTGTATCTCGCTCTCCCTCCTCTCTTTCTCACTTTTCTTTCTGTCACCCGTAGCAAGTTGTGTTACAATCGTCGAAACAGCGCAATCATATGGTTTCCATAAATGCATGTTCTGCAAGCGTCGGCGCGTAGCCTAGTGGTTACGCAGCTCTGCTTCGGCGGTCGTATTTCTGACGGAGGCGCAAATGGCAGAGGCCCGAGTACTGTGCGTTGTCAGTGCACGTTTAAGAACCTCAGGTGGTCAAAATTACCTGAACGCTCCGCCAGGGCGTTTCTCTTCTTTCTATCGCTTTCACTCCCTTTCCCCTACCCCTACGAACGCTTAGCCGTGCTCCCTACATGGGATGCAAAAATTAGCATCCGTTTCTTAAACGAACCACAATCATCATCATCATCATCATCAGACCGTTGGTACCCGAGCTAGAACCCCGCCTCGCCAAGAAAATTTATTTTGCGTTATTTACTGCCTTATTTCTCTGGCTTTCTCCCTCTCTCGCTTTCTTTGTGTGCATCTCCTCTCCTCACTTCACGCTCTATCCGCCGAGCTTGAGCGGTTGCCGGCCATGTCGGCTGCAACGCAAACAGCTCCGTTGTTAAAGCTCAAGCCGCGTGATTTTAAGCCTGCGCGCAAGGGACGAAGCACAGTGTCAGCGTAAGCTAGGTTTCGTTGCAAGCATAGCAAATATTTTCTTTCATTCATACTTTATTCCTGCTTTTTGCGAAATGCTACAGGCCTGTGTACCGTGCGATGCCATCGCACGGTACAGGCCTGTGTACCGTGCGATGCCATCGCACGGTACACAGGCCTGTAGGCCCTTCCAGCCAAGCGAGCTGAGGACGAACAGCAGTCGTAAGGAGGGAGTTAACAAGCCCATAGTTGCCTAGGTGAAGTGTTTCACTTAATTTATGGTGTGGATGAATTCATGGAAACCTAATCAGTGACACAACGCCATAAAAACGTTTCATGGACCCTTCCATGTGACTAGAGTGGATATTTGGGCAAATTAGCTTACCTTCGCAAGGTCTACCACCCATTTCCTGAACAAAGTCAAGTCTGCTTGCTGCAATGTCAGCTCTAGCAACATCCCATCCGTCTTCATCAGTGCAAGTCTCAATCTGCCCCGTGATTCTCTTGACGCACTTGTTTTTGGGCTACTTGGTAACTTAGCTTACTAAACATGTTCAGGCGCAAAAAGAAATGAGGAAGAGAATAGTACAAAGGAAAGGAGGAGTTCGTCTGTATCTTTCCTTTGTTCTATTCTCTTCCTCGTTTCATTGCCTGAACATGTTTACTAAGCTAAGATTCTCTTGACGTTTCCTGGGGTGCTTTTCTGAAGATAGAGCGCTGAATGATTTATAATAGCTTAGGTCGGATGGGATTTTTTATGTCCCTAGCCTTGACTACCTGAGATTTTTATTTATTTATTTTTTACATCATACTGCAGGCCATGTGGCCCAAGCAGGAGGGGCAGGGTACAATATAAAAAAAACACGTACAAGGCACAATTGAAAAAACAACTGAAACGAAGGCAGGCAAACAAGCAGACAACTCAACAATGAAAATGTTTAAGAAATAGACAGAATGTAATTTTGAATTGACTCATGTGAGTCGAGGTGATTAAAAGGAATCCGGTTCCATTCGTCTATGGTTCGCGGAAAAAAAGAAAATTTGAAAAGGTTAGTTCTGGCAATATAAGGGGAAAGTGTGAGGGAGTGGGAATGACGGTTTTCCTGGTCTCTGAAATGGTAATGTAAGGTTTGGGGTCTATATAGTATTTGTGATTTAACAAGGAGTGAAGGAACTTCAATCGGGATATTTTTCGCCTCAATTGAAGGGTTTGAAATCCGTTGGAGCGTAAGAGTTCAGTTATTGAGACATCTCTGCTATACTTAGAATAGATGAATCGCATGGCTCTTCTCTGTATCCTTTCAAGAGCATAAATGCTGGATTTGGTGAAGGGGTCCCAAATAATGGAGGCATATTCTAATTTGGGTCTGATAAAAGGGGTATAGACCAAACTTTTCACATCATAGGATGCATGTTTAAGCTTATGGCGAAGTAGCACAACTTTCAAGACGCTGATGAGATGGTGTTAGAAATATGGGTATTCCAATTAAGGTTGTTTGTAATCGTAACACCAAGATACTTGTACTCGCTAACTTCAGTTAAGGGGTCTTGGCCAATAGAGTACGAAAACTTCAGGGGAACTGTTTTGTTAGTGACACGAAGGAGCGCGGACTTAGAAGAATTTAGTTTCATGCCCCATTTATTGCTCCACTTGAAAATATTGTTTAAGGCTGAACTAAGTAACAACTGATCATTATCTCTATTGATCTCGTTGAAAATAACGTAGTCGTCCGCGACCAGACGTATATTAACAGGAGCATGTATAACCTCAACTACGTCGTTACAATAAATAAGAAATAATAGGGGGCCAAGCACACTTCCTTGTGGGACGCCAGAGGTCACTGAAACATGCGCTACGCGGGCTTTAGCATAACCGGCCACCTGTCCCATCCAGCGGTCGCCGTGGTAGGCGGAGCTGTCGCTAGAGTACAACCCGCAGCCAAGCGAGATGAGGATGTACAGCATTAGTAAGGAGGGAGTCCCTAAGCCCATAGGGCCTAGATGCACTGTTTCACTTAATTTATGGTGTGGATGAATTCATGGAAACCTAATCAGTGACACAATGCTATAAAAACGTTTCATGGACCCTTCCATGTGACTAGAGTGGATATTTGGGCAAATGAGCTTACCTTCGTAAGGTCTACCAACCATTTCCTGAACAAAGTCACGTCTGCTTGCTGCAATGTCAGCTCTAGCAACATCCCATCCGTCTTCATCAGTGCAAGTCTCAATCTGCCCCGTGATTCTGTTGACGCACTTGTTTTTGGGCTATTTCGTAACTTAGCTTACTAAACATGTTCAGGCGCAAAAAGAAATGAGGAAGAGAATAGTACAAAGGAAAGGAGGAGTTCGTCTGTATCTTTCCTTTGTTCTATTCTCTTCCGCGTTTCTTTGCCTGAACATGTTTACTAAGCTAAGATTGTCTTGACGTTTCCTGGGGTGCTTTTCTGAAGATAGAGCGCTGAATGATTTATAATAGCTTAGGTCGGATGGGATTTTTTATGTCCCTAGCCTTGACCACCTGAGATTTTTATTTATTTATTTTATTTACATCATACTGCAGGCCATGTGGCCCAAGCAGGAGGGGCAGGGTACAATATAAAAAAACACGTACAAGGCACAATTGAAAAAAAACTGAAACGAAGGCAGGCAAACAAGCAGACAACTCAACAATGAAAATGCTTAAGAAATAGACAGAATGTAATTATGAATTGACCCAGGTGAGTCGAGGTGATTAAAAGGCATCCTGTTCCATTCGTCTATGGTTCACAGAAAAAAAGAAAATTTGATAAGGTTAGTTCTGGCAATATAAGGGGAAAGTGTGAGGGAGTGGGAATGACGGGTTTTCCTGGTCTCTGAAATGGTAATGTAAGGTTTGGGGTCTATATAGAATTTGTGATTTAACAAGGAGTGAAGGAACTTCAATCGGGATATTTTTCGCCTCAATTGAAGGGTTTGAAATCCGTTGGAGCGTAAGAGTTCAGTTATTGAGACATCTCTGCTATACTTAGAATAGATGAATCGCATGGCTCTTCTCTGTATCCTTTCAAGAGCATAAATGCCGGATTTGGTGAAGGGGTCCCAAATAATGGAGGCATATTCTAATTTGAGTCTGATAAAAGTGGTATAGACTAAACTTTTCACATCATAGGATGCATGTTTAAGCTTATGGCGAAGTAGCACAACTTTCAAGACGCTGATGAGATGGTGTTAGAAATATGGGTATTCCAATTAAGGTTGTTTGTAATCGTAACGCCAAGATACTTGTACTCGCTAACTTCAGTTAAGGGGTCTTGGCCAATAGAGTACGAAAACTTCAGGGGAACTGTTTTGTTAGAGATACGAAGGAGCACAGACTTAGAAGAATTTAGTTTCATGCCCCATTTATTGCTCCACTTGAAAATATTGTTTAAGGCTGAACTAAGTAAGAATTGATCATTATCTGTATTGATCTCGTTGAAAATAACGCAGTCGTCCGCGACCAGACGTATATTAACAGGAGCATGTATGACCTCAACTATGTCGTTACAATAAATAAGAAATAATAGGGGGCCAAGCACACTTCCTTTTGGGACGCCAGAGGTCACTGAAAATGAATCTGATTGCTGTCCATCAATCACAACACATTGTTGTCGATGCATTAAATAAGCACGTAACCAAGACAGGATGAAGCCAGGAAAACCAAGGAACTGTAATTTGGAGATTAATTTGTCATGAGGAACTACATGAAAAGCCTTTTGAAAATCTAGAAATATAACGTCTATTTGGCCACCTCTGTCAAGGACAGAAGCAAACGAGTGGATGACCGTAGTTAATTGGGCGACAGTCGATAGACCCTTCCTGAAGCCATGCTGAAAGGAAGTTAGAATGTTGCGCTCGTTCAAGATGTTATTAATGTAGTCAGCAACAATATGCTCTATGATTTTGGAAGATGATGATAAAATGGAAATCGGACGGTAATTCGAAACTGAAGATGGGTCACCCTTGTTTAAAATCGGCACAACACGTGCAGTTTTCCAATCGGCTGGAAGAACCGCGGATTCTAAAGAGGCCTGAAAGATTAAAACAAGAAATTCAAAGGTTCAGCGTAACGCCGTAGGAAGGAGTTGGGAATGCTATCAGGACCAACGGATGATTTCGTTTTCAATCGCAGTAGCATGTTAAGCACGCCTTGTTGGGAAATAGTAATATCTGAAGGGCACGACGGGGGAGTTTGAAAAAGGGGCTGAGTAGGCGGGGAGAATACACTGTGGAAGTGGGCATTTAAAAGGTTAGCAATGCTCTTGGGATCAGTTATCACAATACCATCGTGCATAATGTTTGTTATCGATTTCTTTCTCTCCTTAATAAAGTTCCAGAACTTCTGTGGATCTTCCCGAATGAAATTGGGCAAAGTATTGCTGAAATAAAACATTTTTGCCTCTGCAATGGATTCCGAAAGAGCTATACGAACACTGGTTAAATTATCGTCGGTATACCCTTTCTTTCGTAAGCGTTTGGCTTTACGTTTTAACTGAATGGTGCGCCTGTTCATCCAAGGTATATGTTTAGTTGGCTTTTTACGTTTGTTTGGTATAAAGTGATCAATGCAGAAAAAGGCACATGACCTTAAACTTGTTCCAAAGCACAAGGACGTCACTCTCGCGAAATTCACAAAAGCAAGAATCAAGATATTCTCTTATGCTGACATCATCAGCTCGTGCAAAATCCTTCACATTCACAGGTACATTCGCGTCATGCGCATGTTTGACATTCAGGGAAAAGTACACAGCAACGATATCATGATCAGATAGTCCAGGCTCGACAGATACACGATAATCCGAAAAGGAGCGCTCAAGAAAGACGAGATCAAGAAGCGAGTCGACACCGGTTTCATGCCTGGTAGGCTCACGAACTACTTGCACAAGGTTGTGGTCAAACATTATATCAAAAAGAACATTTGTGTCAAGCACAGAACAGGCACCCGATGTAACACAGTCCCAATCAACGCCTGGTAGGATGAAATCGCCAACTACTAGAAGTTTATTTTTGTTGAATTGTGAGATGTGATCACGAACTTTTAATAAATAATCAGGGGACGCGTCACGTGGCCTGTAAATGGCGTATAAAACAAAGACGTGACCGCTTGGCATGAAGCGGCAGTGACACCAAAATTTCACTGTTTAGATAGCCTGCGCGATCTATTTTCGTAGACATCCACATGTCGTCTACCAAATCTCAGCAGTGAACACATCTCGGAATGTAATTTAAATGAATACTGAAGTTCGTGTGCGCCAACGTGCTCTGTACACCACACCTTGCGGCATCGACAATACCTTAGGTGACCCCAAAGGGGCCCCTTACATCCGCGACGTCACGGCAGCCGAGCTGAGGGCAGTGCAGCTAGCAGGTCATAGCTGCCATTGCCGTTTTTGCGTGCTTGCGTTAGTGGACTCCCAGAGATACCAGGCCTCAAAAAAATCATGGCGACCCGGTGGCAATGATAGAGATGACGACGACAACACGTGGGACACGCACACTGTTGCAGGCCATGCGGAACTGTGTTACAGTTCTCTGTGCTCATGCAGTCGAACGTATTTCTCCCGTCGTAACCGAAAAGGCAATCTAGTCGATAATAAACAGGCTGTTTAATGAACAGGCTGATAACACAGGCTGCAATAAGCAGACTGTAATAAACAGGCGATAATAAACAGGCCTGTCATCGCTCGTGCGCTCGCACAACTGGTGTTCTGTGTCATGACAAACAGACCCTGATTACATGTTGCAGCGGAGAAAACATCATACGAAAATTCTTTTCTGTCGGCGCGCCCCTTAGGAGTACTGAAACTTAGCGATACGGCTTTGCTGTTTCTTGACCCACCACGGTGATCTAACTGTGCCTGTGCCTACAGGCCCTTGTGCTGTGCGATGTCAGTGCACGTTAAAGATAACCAGGCGACATCCTGCCCCAGGTGACGCAGAAGATATCGTGCTCTTCAGCACTGATAGCTATTAACTACAAGAAATTACTGATGACCTAGACGAAGAAAGTATCACTGAAGAACTGAAAATGAATAGGCTAAAAACAAAATAATGCTCAACAGCTTGGCTAAAGAACAAGAATTTAAAATTGGCAACCATATTCCAGAATATATTCAAAGATACATGTATGTAGAAAAATCGCTGAAAACAGAACCTGCACAGGAGAAGGAAATTCCCCGAAGGAAATTTCAGGCTGGAGCGCGTATGGGGGGCATTCCCGAATCATGACCGGAATCTTCCCGCTGTCTTTATTATCTCCTTGTTAGCAGTCGGTGCAGATTCCTGGAGTATACCAATGAACCTCGAGATGAACTTGAGAACCACACAACGTGTTATGAAGGAAAACTGATAGGCGTGAAATTAGGAGACAGGAAGCGAGCGGGATGCACCAGGGAAGAAATACGAGTAGAAAGGGGAGCTTAGCATCCACACGTGCGTAACACAAGGCTACAAGGAAAACCTACAAAGACGGCCCCGGACAGGCGTTTTCCCAAGTTAGACACCCCCCAACCATGACAAGTTTTCCGTCAACTAAGCAGCCTTAATTTCTGCGGAATCCGTATGGATTTCGTGACATTGCGCTACGCACGGGTGGATGCTAAATTTTCCTTTCATAAATGTTAATCCACTTTGCGGGATTCCGCAGAACTCATTTGCCAAATAGGTGTACAGTTCTAGAAGTCGTATGCCATCTGGGCGAATATCGGCAGGAATGGGCGAAAGTTGGCCGACCTGGGCGCAAGTTTCTGAGCGCATTACCCGAGACCCTGCAACCATCGCAAGCGTTCCCCACGCAAAGCAAAGCCGGCTGCTCGCGCACACTCCACGCAGAATTGGACGCGGCTGCAGTACATATATAGCGCCAACGGAGACACGGTGAATTGCCGCGAAAGAGACTCAATTAGTGACCCTCACCTGCTTGTTCACAAGTCGGAGAACCGAAGAGGGCGATGTGGACGATCTCGTTAGTCTTGCGGCCAAGCATGTGCGAGCAGCGAACACACTATGACATAGCCGCCGAATGCTGCGACGCGAGTATTCACACACGCTATTCGCACTGCTGCCTGTTGCTGCTCCGCAACTCAAGGCGCATGCGTGGTAACTGTTATCGCATCGCCGCTGGCTGGACAGTTTCGCTCACAGGCGGCAGCACACGGTAATGTTTCAATATTTCTTTTGCGTTTATTTCCTTCCTCTACAAAGAACTACGCGATTGCGACGATTTATTTGGACTAAGCACAAAGCCCCGCCACGGTGGTCTAGTGGCTATGGTACCCGGCTGCCGATCCGAAGGTCGCGGGATCGCATCCTGGCCGCAGCGACTGCATTTTGATGGATGCAATATGTTGAGGGCCCCCGTATACTGTTCGATATCAGTGCCCGCTACAGAACCCCAGGTGGTCAAAATTCCCGGAGCCCTCCACTACGGCGTCTCTCACAATAACAGCTGGTTTTGGGACATAAAACCACAGAAATCAATCAACTAAGACTCAAATCCTGCAGTTTTTTCGTGGTATTCACAGCGATAAAACACAGCATTTGTTACAGTGTATCACTGAAATTCCATTAGTAGAACTGTCGCTATTCATGTTTTCACGACGTCGCTTGATTCATTACTCTTCGTGCTGATTCGTACTTGATTTGTTTATTCTACAGCGCGCAATGACCACGTCTCGATGACTCCACTGACATGTGGCAACGTCACCGCGATTATTAAATCAGTACATTTTCAAGAAAACGAAAACAGCGCAGGACACCGGACAAGGAAGAGCACAGACACGGGCGCTTTGTCTGTGCGCCCGTGTCTGTGCTCTTCCTTGTCCTGTGTCCTGCGCTGTTTTCGTTTTCTTGCAATCATGAACCAACCAGCCCAAATGCGTGCCCTTCTACAGTACATTTTCGCTGTTCTATAGGAAGTTGAGCCGCGCCTTCGTCGCTTTCTGTTGCGAAAGTAACTTTCTGGCGCTCCAGTACTGTCCCGGTCACACTCTCAACGTCTTGCAACACTGCCTTATGTGGGTGGCAGACATCATTCTGAGAAACTGTCTCAAAGCGCTCCCACAATTTTCCGTCAGGCTTCATAGCTGCATTTAAACCGTCGATTCTCCCTTGGTGTCACATTCGACCTACAGTGCACCCGCCTACCAGGGTTACATAAATCTCTCAGCTGTCGTCGCATGTACAGAAGGAACTGGCACTGCCCCTTTCACAAGGAAGGCATGCTGACAGCATCTATTTGTGCCGCTGGCCCCGCAAAACTACATCGCTTGGAGCAGTGTTGTCCCAGCGAGAGCTGCTCCATTCAGTGTTAAGGCGGGCAACAAGATGACATCGATGTCTGCGGGACATGCTGCTCTGCGCACTGTACTTCGTGTATTCAATCAGGAGCCACATCGACAATACCCCAACAGCCCCTTGATATTAAGAGTGTGGGACAATATCCCAGACGGCGCAATGCCCCACACTGCTAATATTAAGTAGCCTATTAGCAGTGTCTTCAATGTAGAGTAAATTTACCTGATGATAGGTTTTCGTTAATGCTCGGCTGCATTCATTTTACTGCAGGAGCTCGTAATGCCTTAAAGATGCTAGAACATGACGGCTTCAGCAACCCTGAAGTTCCTGATCGCTTCTTGCGATGCCTTCACTGATGTGGTTCACATCAGCAGTTTGTTAGTAATAGCTTAAGCGCCACGGCAATCTTGAAACAGGCTACAGAGATACGTCAGCATGCTGACTTTGCTAGTGTTTGTTTAAAGTGGCTTACTTATATTGGCAGCATCTTCGATCCCCAATAAAAAAAGCTATTCATTGCTGCAGCGTTCTGTGACGGCTCATTCCTTTCATTTCAAGGCAAATGAAGCACTGAACTGAATGGAATCCCAGCTTATGGTGTGTTTTCGTAATTTCTCGGGTGCATTTATTGACCTTAAGAGACATTTGCTTTATATATATGTCCCTTCTTTATAATGCTTTATCTGTAGGTCCCCTGTTGCTGCCAGGTTGCCACAGCACGTCAAGGTCGACTATGGCTGCCAGAATAAGTATTTGGAGCATCGCTAGTAGCGAATGATGTTTATACCCTCTTTTGCGTAAATCCTGCGAAGCCCAGATAACAAATTAAGCAACGCAGCTACATGAACGTGCTTTCGGATGTGGGCCACTCACATTGGTTGCTAATTTCGCACCTATTACTGCTATTTTACCATAAGGTTTTTTGAGGCTGGCGCTGGCTACCCATGCGGGTATTTAGGTTTAAGGTTAATAACCATGACGTTTTCCTTTTGTTGTTTTTTTTCAGGTGTGCCAACGTTTTGTGTTTCTAGGCAAGCATCTAAATCAATGATTATGCGTACAGGGCATTCCTTTTGCTTCTCTCCTCTCTCTCTCTCTCTCATTTTATTTTTTAAGAGTTACCCACAGTCGTAGCTTAGCGCTTAGTCCTGATGGTGTCTGTCCCGGCGTCACTCGTTCCTCGTCCAGAAACATTTTCAGAGATAGCACCCTGTGGCTATCCACGTCCTGGACGTAACGATCGACGCATTTATTAACAGTTCCGCCATTCAACCACATCGTCCCGGTCGATAAGGGGTGCGTAGCGGCTCCTCATGCTTCAACCCGATATCGGCAAGCAGGCGACGCACCTTCCCTTACAAAAATGCCATATATGGCGATATTAGGAATTGGACATATGGAGCTATATATGGCACATGACCGTATGTGGCCATGTTTCACCAAATCGTGATAGAGGGAATATATGGCAATAAAAGGCCAACACGAAGAACGCCACTTAAGACTCTGATACGTATTGGGCAAATACGGCCACATACGGACACGCGCCATATATAGCCGGATATGCGTATACGGCCATATATGCAAACAATGTTCAGCAAATGCTAGTGAACTGCCAAAGATATAGCAACATGCTGCTGAACCTGCCCAAGAGATACTTCTCACTGCATTTTCGAGCGTTTGGCTAAGCGTCCGAATTTTCAAAATGAACCCCGGATAGCGTATTGGCTGGTATGCAAGCGAGAACAATCACAAAGGCTGCTTCGAAACTACTTTTATTATGCTAGTGCGCCCAACTGCAGCGACTCCTATCCTTTTCGATGTCTTGGGATGTAGATATTTTCGCAGTCACTACGAAACCATAGGTGTTGATCACCGCTTCCGCAGCTCTTGAAGTCCTCTTGACAGCCCACATAAGTATTGCCTTTAGCATAAGATTTTATCAGAGCGTTCTCCAACACATGAAGCTCACACAGAATTTTTCCTGGCAAAAAAAAAAAAGACAACAACAAGAGTTCAAAGCAATTCGTCTTTAGTAACAGCTCTGACATCGTAACTGACATTTAGCCGTACTGTTTCGCCTTCCACTTTTCGTGTGAGCCCTCATTAACGTCTTAACTGCTCTATTGGCTAGCAGAATACAAGTCTGTCGACTCGTATTCTGTCCGCAGCGCCTATTCCGCGTTAAGCAACTCAACAACTAGGGCATATTTTGCAAATTTCGCATTGTTTGGAAAGGCGAAGTCCCGGTATTGTGTTATTTATATACTCATTTCACAATTCTGTAAAATTTGATTTTTTTTTCAGTGATTCGATTCAATTCAATCCAATGCTTATTTATATTTCAAAGAAAGAAAGGAATAGTCACAAAAAATCTAGTGCAGCGAGTAGCTTGACGGGGTGACAGGCCCCTTAATATGACAGCAACTGGCAGCATTAGGGTAAAAAAAATAAAAAATAAAAGTAAATTCATTCAACAAAAAAGGTACATACACAATAAATAAAGATACACGCCAGCGGAAGATTGTTGTAACATTGGCGAAACAGAGAACTTTAGTGTAAGAACAGTTGAAACAGTTTACGCAGACAAACCATAAGTAACAATGGGAAGTTATATAACGATCGCGAACATCGAAAGGATTTGCACAAATAGGGAGTCTAACAATACGAACGAATAATGATGCCTAAACCTTAGAGCAAGTTCATAAGCAAAGCCGCCGAGCTATCTTAGTGGCTAGGAGGTTGGCTCGCGAAGACCGAGTTCGCGAGATGGAACCCCTGCCACGGGGACCGCATTTTGATGACGGCGAATTACTAAAACAAAATACGTGCATTCAAATTTATGTGCACGTCGAAGCACCCCGGGTGGTTGAAGTTACTACGGAGCCCTCGACTACAGGGTACGCCTCATAATTATAGCTGGGTCTGGTGCGTAAAACCCCATCAATTATTTTGCCGTTCGCAAGTAAGCTACTTCAGAGTGCGACACAGCGCGGTAGCGTACTCTTCATTAATGAAAACGTGAAATAATTACAATGGCAATAAGGCGTTCTAAGCTCCTGGATCTAGTGAAGCTATGCCACAGTCTATACCCACATAATGCTTTTTTATATGTTTCACAAGGAGTATTATTCAGAGTGTGAAAGACCACTTGCGAGGCGACGTTGTCCTTAAGAATATGAACATGAAACAATAACCGGCGGTTCGCAACATGTAATGACCCGAACGAGCACTCCTACAAGTCAGAGACGTTGCTGAGAACTATGTGGTGAAAGCCAGTGGTGGATGCCATTAGGTTACCCACCATATCGGAGCCATGGCTCAGAATTCAACATACCTAAAGATGTACTAAGGATCTGTCAGCGTTGTAGTGGTGCCACCGCTACCGAGCTGTGCTCAAATTCACAGGTGTGCAGCCTCTTTTTTTTTTTTTTGACATTGAAATTGATAGTGGTTACCGACACGGGCGGTGCCGGTGGCGGACACTGTCGCCATCAATTTTAGTCACCGTAACGAGCCCGTAACAGCTTACGCTGTAAAAATTTGTTGGTCATCTGACACAATACTGGCAACACTGGAACATACGTGAGTGGCTTCCTGTTATGTTCTATCAGGAAAACATGCGTTTTGGTTGTTGTTTTTTCTGATTGGTACTGGTATCCCTCGGCTCAATAGTCCGTTACACCTTGGCCTTCCTTCTCAAGAGGCGGCCCACTGTGACCTCTGTATGCCACTCGTCAAATCAGACAGACCTTGTAGACAAAGTTTTGGTTCGTGCTTGTTGTTACTCCTCACCCAGTGAACATAGCACGAAAAAGGCTCGTGCTCGATGAGGCACTCGATGAACAACGGTGTGCACTGAACAGAAAGAGCGCCGACCATAGCAAACTATTTCCACTGCGCAGCCTAACCAAGGGAATTCTCTAAATACAAATGTTTAACTAGATTCAGATATTTCATCGCTTGACTCATTTCGTCGCAGGAAGTCGTTATGGTTTGTTTGTTTGTTTTATAAGTATCAGAGGAAGCGAATTTGCATGATAATTGTTAAGCAAATGGGGGCTCACGAAAAACAGGCTGTCCATGACGTCAATTTTCTACTTTATGCCATTTTTTTTTTGCTTATATGCTACACTTGTTAAACCAAAGACTTACTCCTTTTGGTGATCACAAAGACTGCGCACTGTTCTGTGCGATTCCAGCTTAAGAGCTTCCTGAGGGTCCATTCGTTATCTGTAGAAAGATTATCGAGCGGTTCTCTCATCATTGAGGAGTATGTGAACACTCTATGGCACACAATATGTAGCACATAACAGCAGTATACTAAACATTACAGCAAAAAAGCATAAGGGAACCAAAATGACACATCAGATTGTCAACGTACAGTACGAACTACAACAAAAAAAGGCAAGGAAGGGCATAGGGCACCTAAGTAGCAGATCAGTATGCAATGAAAACGAACTCTAAAAAACCATATATATATATATATATATATATATATATATATATATATATATATATATCGATTTACTTATCGCCAGAAAGTTGAGACAGTCATGTCCACATCAAGCGAATCAACGCTATTGTGAAAGATTAACCGAAGAAGTGCATTATGAACCAAGTCATTTCAAATCAAGTAAACGTGGAAAATAAAAACAGCAACAAAAGCTGGGAACAACGAATAGTGCTTTCCCATTTTAAAATGCCGTCTGAAATGAACGTTGCATTCTAATTATTTATCCTTGTTCTGACCTGCACGTTCTGCCCAATACTTTCTTCGTAGCCAGAAGGACTCAGTCCGAAGTCGCAAGGTATTACATTTCTGAGTGTTCTCTTTAATTACCGCGAGAACTTTTAGTAGGGCTAGTTGGTGTTGCCTTAATATCATACCGCAGCGCGTCACTTTTGTGATTACATATCGACATATTTGTCGTTAGCTGCTCGCTTCACCAGAATCAGCATTACCTAAAATGTTTTCTTATAGGCAAATTAACCGAACGAGGACACTTATGACAGCTGCAATGCGAACAAAGAACTCATGAAGGTTCTGGCGCATCAAACTGCTATTTCTCGCTTCGTCAGTTACTGTGATTTTTCCTTGCAAGAAATACTCGAAGTGCAAGACGCTTTTTCGAACACGGGCCCTATATTATTAGACATATGCGAGAAATACATAATGAGGTCATAAGTGTTGGGAGACTGTCTTTCATAAAGGCTGCTGAACTACCTTTAGCAACAAAATCGAACAATACCACATTGTTAAGAGGGCTGTCTTACGTGTATCCATCAGCATGTATTCGTCTCCAGTCTCCGGGACAGACCACAGCCTTCCATAAAAAGGAGATTCATACCTGCGAACCCAAAAACACGGCTTTTTTCAAAATGCATGCGCTTCCGTTCACTTGTGCGCTTGCAGATACTCAGTTCACAGTTTTCTCTGTTTGCCTCTCTGTCTTCTGCTCTGTTCATTATGACGCGCAACTAGTTTGCAATCAGTGCCTTCAGACAATTCCATACTTCAGAGACGCTGTTTATGCGGACACTAGCGTTGAAGTTCACTGACCTGGGATCACGTGGCATAGCGGGAAAGGGAGCAAGAAATAAAGACCGTAACAAAGACATAAAGGAAATTAATTTCCGGTGCAGCTGTCCGATACAGGGACCCCACGCTCCCGGGACAAGTATCTTAACCACAACGCTATACTCAACACGCTTGCGAGATGCGAATATGCGTGAAGCATATGAAAGGCTGGAGTTTCTTTGGTTCAGGCACCAACTCTGGCACTTTTTTTTAGAAAGTAGGGTAATGGCGATTCTATGTTCCTGAGGCGCTCCTGTAGCGCTCCTGTCGCACTCCAGATAGAAGAAACCCTCAGCAAATGCGAAAAAAAATATTTGATGAGCAAAAAAGCGCGATACCGATACCGAGATCCAGCCCGCCATTTTCGTCAAATCAGTCAACCTGCCTTTCGCGTGGTGCGACAGCGTATGCGCCCTTCCCCTGGCGGCAATGTCGCGAATGTTGGCGGTGCGCAAGATCTCGAATGCCACGGTATGTACCGGTACGCTTCTGCCGTTTTGCCGATAGTGACGTCACACACAGTGTGACCAATAATTGCAGAAAGCAATTTTGGACGGTTCGAGGTAAACAGGAAAAATTGAATTGCAAGCATTCCGCCCACCTCTCGAGGCTGTAATCGTGTACAAATGACGGAAGTGTGTCAAGGAGTCTATCCAGCGAATTTAAATGAGATCCGTTTAGCTTCAAAAATCGCCGGAGTTGGCCTTTGAGGAGGTAGTTTGTGTCATTGTGTATACGGACCTTTGTCTTGGTAGTTCGAGTAATGCGCGCTCCTGAAGAAGAAGTTGTCTATCGCGAGCTTAACTGGAAATTCGCTCGCGGACAGATTCGTTTTCGTGATGCCCAACCCGAGGTGCACGCAAGAGATGCAGAGTTTAAACGACAGCGTCGGAAAAGCGAAATCGAATCGAAAAAAAGTGATTCACAACGTAGATTGCTTGCGAAGTTTTGGCTTCCACGATGTAACTTTCATCGTCACCGGGCTAGAGTCGCTGTTAGACTACCTTTATGGAGTGGAAGGTGCGACGAATTCTTTTTCTTCAAGATCGTGTAATTGTACGGAGCGGCGCGCAGGCGCCGCCACTACCGCTCTCGCTGTTCCGTTGAATGCTGCATATTCGAAAGCGATGCGCAGAGGCACAAAATCTCTTTAAAGATTCCAGAGACCCGTAGTGCATTTTAGTGTGTTTTGAGTGTTTGGCGGTCTCCCTCCCAATGCTGAGGCGAGTGCAATGCGGAAAAACAATACATTCCTGCTCTGCTCCACTTAAAGGGCAACTCCGGTGGTTTTTTCACCATGTTCTCATATCAATGTTTTCCGATGGTACTGATAGTCCTGTAACCACGAGGTTGGTTCAGTTCGCTCGGAAACGTACCAATAATTTTAAATAAGCAACAGAAAGTCGTCTTCAAACCGAAACCGAAACGGGTAGACGCTTCGTGCAGCGTGTGTGGTGACGTCACAACCTTCCCGTCACCAGAAATATGGAACTGGCGCCAAAGAAATGGCAGTGGCGAGATCATCCGATGACATATGGAGTTATTCCAGCTTTTCTGTTCATGACAGCGACAGCGACGATTTGGGCGCTGAAGTACTCCGTTTTGCTTTTGAGGGCCCGCTGGCTCGCGTAGGCAGCGCGGAGGTGATGACGTCAAAAACACAGGGTGGCCCGCGTGAGAATCCGCTAAAGATTTTTAAAATTCATTTACAGGAAAATTAAATGACCTACATTCGCCTGACTTGTCATATATTATTACAGTACCAAGGAGAATATATATTAACAATTTTATTGAGATCAGTGAACATTGAAAAATCGCCGGAGTTGCCCTTTAAAGCCTGCTCAAGGTCGGAATGCCCATCCCTCCCCCCCCCCATTTTTTTTTTGCCATAATGACAGCGGGCCTCAATTCATTCTCACTTCATCTGCCATCTGCACATTTCGGCCGGTATCAAAATATAACGTACAGGTGAATGCACGCCACGAAGTAAGTGACACAGAAGCGCCAACTCCGACGATCCGCAGCGCCTTCATATGTTCATACCGTCATATGTTCAAGCGTATTTTACTGACGCCGGAATGCCGGAACGATAGTATCTCGCAGCAGAAAGTCACGAAGGCTATGCTCAAGTTTTTGCGCGCAACGGGCCTCATGAACCGTCTCTGACACATGCCGTGCTTGTGTGTGTGCGCGATTCGACCTCTCTCTTTCTCCCTTTATTCTTTCCTTCCATCCCTTTCTGTCTCCCTTCACCCCTTCCCACGTGCAGGGTAGCAAACTGGATATTTTCCTTCCGGTTAACCTTCCTGCCTTCCGCCCATCATCTCTCTCTCTCTCTCTCTCTCTCTCTCTCTACTGACGCCATTTCTGCGACAGAAGTTACGCTCGCGAGGTATTGGTCCACCCCAGGAGACAAAACTTTTGCGCTTAGGAAAATAACGAGAAAGCTGCACGGCAGTGCATTGATTGATTCTTTCGGATAAGAAGAACATTTAAATGTCGCCAGACATCGTATGTGCATGTTGCCTCTGAAACTATCAGGTAACCAGGAAATTAGCGCACCTTGCTAACACCGTAGATTTTAATTGTGCTACGTACGTATGCACACGCTGCCTCTGAAACCTTAGAGGGGACCTGCACCGCTTTTCCAAGTAAGCCTCGAACGACATCACCGAAGGAGTTAATCGCCCCACGAATCGCCTGCCGCAATTTGTTTTTGTTCAAATCCTTTCACACTGCGCGAGTGTGCCCGCAGTCACTGCGTCAATGTGCCCGCATCACACGGTGACCGCGGTAAATGCGTAGTTGAATCAACCACTAGTATTTGTTCAATCTCCTACGTATTCCGTGCCCGCATATTGACGTGTTTCGTGAAAGAACAGGGGCTGTCCAGCTGTATTGAGAAGCCGGCTTGTAAACTTCCTGGCGCGGGCAATACAAGAACATTTTGCTCGCGGGTCTACAGAAGCATCAACGATTTACTGGCAGCGTTTTATGGCTATGTTCAGAAAGTGTTGCACGACCATTTTTATGGTAAGATTGCTGTTCCGCAAACGAAGCCGAGGCAACCACACTTGGCAGCTATGGAACACGGTGGGCGTCGTGAGCAGTACAACAGAGCATGACCAACATTACTCAAATGGACAATAACATCCACAGGGGGCTTGCGAGAGCAGTGCTCCTCATGTGTCGCCGCAGTATAAAGGACGAACCTTGCGCCAAGCAGACTCTGTGGCAGAATGATTCCGCTTAAACTTAACGTCCGTTCTTGAGCACCACAACGCTCCAATTCACGAGGCTGTTCCCGAGGTGGACGTAAAGCTTCGCTTGAAGACTACTCACATCAATCCTGCGACCTTCATTTTTTTTTAAATATTAAGCTTGCTGCAGCCTTTTCAACACAAAAATGTTTCTTTCAGGGATCCACCAAGACCTCACAAGTCATTTCGAGTAACGGAAACAGCGCAGTAAAGTATACAGGCATGAACGAGAAGGAACAGCCACCAAAAAAATTCGCGTTTACGCGGTGGCTCTGGGATTGGGACACACGACGGAAGGCGCCGGCCAATATCCACGCACATATTCTGGAAAGTACAGGAACGCGCCCTCATACCGTTACTTATCAATTTTTACCCTCTCCCTCGATGCGTACGTTCGCCTCCGCCTACGCGCATTTGGGGCGTTGCAGCCATCGAGGAGGATTGATTGACTTGTGGGGTTTAACGTCCCAAAACCAGCTCTGATTATGAGAGACTCCGTATTGGAGGTCTCCGGAAATTTCGGCCACCTGGGGTTCTTTTACGTGCACTGACATCGCACAGTACACACAGGCCTCGACATTTCGCCTCCATAGAAATGCAGCCGCCGCGGCCGGGATACGATTCCGCGACCCTCGAATCAGCAGCCGAGTACCATAGCCACTAGCGTGGCGGGGCGCATCGAGGAGGAGTTAAGCAAAGTCTGAAGCATGGCACTCAATATCACCTAGTGATCGCCTCGGTAATCTCAGCACAGCAGAGGCTGCCGCCGCTGTACCGTTGTCGCTGCAGCAGCGTGGTACTCGCAGTGATTTCATTGTCACAACGCAGCTACGCTCTTTGTCTTTCGCCTAGTATTACGGCAAGTTACGCCTCACTGCCAGGCTAATGCAGCAGTAGCCAGTGGTGTTTTCACGTCGGCTACTGTTTCGCATGTGATAGCACGGACTAAGAAAACCACTGTTCTAGGCATCGCAAGAAGGCTACGACGTTCACGGGTCAATGTCGCGCAAGTGGGCACGCATTGATGCTGTTGTCAAGTGGCATCCCGAGGCGTAATGAACATTCAACTACTTTTATGGAGACGCATTGCACTTTCGTGTTATGGCGATTCCTATGACGGAAGGATAAGTCGCATTTTCCACATATTTCATTCCTATCACGACGACAAATTTTTGTATAGGAAATAGCGTGCACTTACGTTGTACCTCCTGCCACACGCTGATAGTAGAAACCATAATTGTAATAGGGCGCCCATTTCATCTTCTTGAGTTCACGTTTTTTGTAATTCAAACACATCATGGATTTGTTTTTGTAAGTTTCTAGATAATTCGCTTTGTATACCCAAACTCCTTGAGTAGTATTTAACATCTGGAAGCACACAAGCGTTTCGTTGAAGTAACATATATACGGACGCCAAGGACAAATGGGCGCCTGCGTTGTCGCTCTATTTTAAGTCTGTCTAACCCCTTTATCATTTCCAGCTGTGCAGGGTAGCTAACCAAACGCGCGTCTGATCAACTCTTCCTTGGATATGGTACTTGACTGTGCGTGGTCACGAGACACAAGTCCAAATCCGGCCACGGTGGTCGCATTATGGAGGCCAAGATGCTAGACACCCTTGCTCTGTGCGTCGTCAACGCGCGAATTTCTGGTGCTCAAAACTCCTGAACCCCTCGACTATGGCATATTTTATTCTTTTTACTATCTCATTCCCTTTCACCGACCACAATAGACGCTAAGCCATGCCCCCGAAAATGGCTGCAGAAAATAGCGTCGTTCCTTTACTGGGCCACACAAAGATCCCTTTCTCTCCTTCCGGTGTACGACGTGGGCAAGTACAACCAGGGCAGGTTTAGAAGTACTCAAAAGATTCGAAGGTGCACTTGGCTGCAAATGCGATGCAGCCCACCGACGCGAGTCCACCATAGTGCCTCGCTCTGTCAGCAGTAAAAGAGCCTCAACAGCACTCAGGCTGTTGTTCCCGGAAGGAACAAACCAGTGGCCTAGTGGAACTTGCACATTCAGTAGAGTAAGCACAAATAAGAAGCGCTTCCCGTGAATCATTCTGACTTACTGTGTGTTTGCTAGCCCTCGCGCATGCGAAATACATCACTTCTCTTGTTGCAATTAGTGCTAAGCAAGGACTCACTCACCAACTCTGCTGAAAGGCTGGTGAGTACAACCGTGCGGTGGTGAACGTCTCGCTGAATCGGTGCATTCCTTTCTTTCAACAACCAATGCCGAGGGCTTCTGCGGGAGACTTATTTTAGTCGTATAAAGTGCACCACGTAGGCGTTATTTTTGCAGCACCGCCAGAGCTCTCCTGAGCACACTAGCATCACTTGCGGTCCTCGAGTTCACGTTTTTTACGAAGAAACATGTGCACTTTGTTCGTGTTAGCTGAGCGGCAGAACCTTCGTTCTGATCACGTTTGATATTAGCAGTCCCTAGAACCAGTCTTGCCAATGTATACATATTCCGAGAAACTGATGATTATGCACACCGAATTGTTCGGCATGAGCCACATAGTACAATATTCGAGCAGCGTGAACTCAGGCAAACGCCACCCAACCCCCCTACAACCCCTTATTTCTTACATTCACTGCGTATTGCCTCATATTCGCATATTAAGTTTTGCTACTTTGTGACGACCTGTCGTGTAGTTCTCCTGCTACGTTCTTCTTTTGGAAGCAGCATATTCAGCATAAGTACTTCATCAATATATGCGAGAGCAATAGGCTCAGTCAAACGCCTATTAGCGTGCATCCACACGAAGGACGGCTCTGCGGGAACTTCGCCAGCGGACGATGGTTTCACGGCCCGTTCGGCTGCGAAGCGCACCCGGCAGACGGAGCAAGCGAGCATATGAGCGCGCCGGAGAAGCACCGCCATGAAATTGAGCAGCAGCGACATGTTTAATACTTTCTTTTTGTCGCTATTTATAAGGTGAGGAAATCACCCGCTCCCGTTCATCTTAAATACCCAATCATTCGATGAATTCAATAGTAATGAATTCACCAGATTATTGGGTATTTAAGGTGAACCGTACTTGTACCCTTGTTGTTGCAGCAACATAGGTTAGAGTCATTATTGGTTGTCTCCTCTGAGGGTAGCTAACAACACGTGTGCTCTAACCATTTTTCTTCATTTTAATTTTTTTTTAGAAAATGCGAAATCACTCAGTTTACTCCCAAATGGTTTTTGATGACTCACAGTATAGTGTGCCCTACATAAAAGATATATTGTCTGTATCGATTCAACTATTCACTATTGAGTTTTGTCACTACAACCCTTTCTTTCCTACATTCACTGCCTGTTACCTCATATCCGCCTATTATCTTTTCCAACATTGTAACGACCTGTCGTGTAGTTCTGCTACGTTTTTCTTTTCGAAGCAGTAGTATGTTCAAAATAAGTACTTCATAAATACATGCGCGAGCAATGAGTCAAAGAAAGCTAGCTGCAATCGCTCGTTCTGCTTGAGCAAAAGAAATTAGATCACTATTGGTAGTATAAATATGCTTACGTCTAGAAGTTGTAGGGGCCGGCTTCTATCTTGCACGTCTGAAGAAAACATGAGAACGGATACATTAAAAGTTCGTTTCACACTGTGCTCTGAACTAAAGCTTCAGGCACTACATCTAATTCAGCGATAGTTGCGCCAAAGTGCCCGTGCATTGTGTCAGACTGTATTCTGCATCGTAAATATAAATTGTATAATATCAACAAAATAATATGCTAAGAATACTTACGTCCAACGTATACGAATAACAGGGCAAACCAATGCGCACAGCAAGTGTTCCCAATGTTTTAAGCACCAATGTAAAGTAACGTAAAATCAAATGCATTTCCAAGTTCCATACTCTCTTTCCAGACCAACCGCTTCCTCTTCATCTGCTTTCTTCACCCAACATATATATACACATTCGGTTTGAAGTTCGATGGGTCCGGTGTGATGTATGGTTGAAAAGAGGGACACACGTTCGAAATTTTAGTTTTATTAACGTTTCGGCCGATGGGCCGGCCTGTTTTCATTCTGACGACGGCCGGCCACCGGCCGAAACGTTAATAAAACAAGAATTTCGAACGTGTGTCCCTCTTTTCAACCATATATATATATATATATATATATATATATATATATATATACTATCAAAAAGACACAGTGACAAACATAGGATTTATTCTGACGTTTCGGCTGGAGGCCAGCCTTTTTCAAAGATGAAGGTTTCTCATGGGCGTATGGTCTTATACACTTCACGAACATGCATAGTGGGGGGTGGAAAGGGGGGAGCTCACAAAAAAATAAAATAAAATAAAAGAAGGGGCGGGGGGGGGGATACAGATGTGTGTCCAGGAAGCAGAGGCCAGTCCAAGACGACGTCCGCGTCGGCACAGCGCCTCCATAACAAAGAACGGGTGCTGATTCCTGGTGCTACGACTCCCGCAGTGCAGCGCGGAACCGCTAAAGCCAAACGTCGTTCCTGTGTGGGGAGTACAGAGAGGAGGGGCGGGGGAACGGGAGAAAGACAGGTTGCTCTGTGCGCAGTCGGTACCAGTATAGTTCAAAGGATCGCCATCTCGCCGTGGTTCACGGAAAATGGCGGATAGATAAACGTAGCGCATCCGCGAACAACCTTGAAGGGTTTGGTTTGTTAAAGGCACGTACACACAAACACACACAAAATAGAGAAAAATAAAAAAGAATAAAAGAAGAGAATAAAAGTTTTCTCTTCTTTTATTCTTTTTTATTTTTCTCTATTTTGTGTGTGTTTGTGTGTACGTGCCTTTAACAAACCAAACCCTTCAAGGTTGTTCGCGGATGCGCTACGTTTATCTATCCGCCATTTTCCGTGAACCACGGCGAGATGGCGATCCTTTGAACTATACTGGTACCGACTGCGCACAGAGCAACCTGTCTTTCTCCCGTTCCCCCGCCCCTCCTCTCTGTACTCCCCACACAGGAACGACGTTTGGCTTCAGCGGTTCCGCGCTGCACTGCGGGAGTCGTAGCACCAGGAATCAGCACCCGTTCTTTGTTATGGAGGCGCTGTGCCGACGCGGACGTCGTCTTGGACTGGCCTCTGCTTCCTGGACACACATCTGTATCCCCCCCCCCGCCCCTTCTTTTATTTTATTTTATTTTTTTGTGAGCTCCCCCCTTTCCACCCCCCACTATGCATGTTCGTGAAGTGTATAAGACCATACGCCCATGAGAAACCTTCATCTTTGAAAAAGGCTGGCCTCCAGCCGAAACGTCAGAATAAATCCTATGTTTGTCACTGTGTCTTTTTGATAGTATATTTATCCCGATAGCCAGGAAGAACTTTTTTTGAGATATATATATATATATATATATATATATATATATATATATATATATATATATATATATATTATATATATATTTATATATATATTATATATATATAGAGAGAGAGAGAGTGATAGAGAGAGAAAGAGAGAGAGAAAGGTAGAAAGTGTCCCGCAAAACCTAAAATGTATAGCAAGGGTCCTCGAACGCGACGTCATATATATGAATACTTACTGTGCGGGTCGTCCGCGTCTTCTGACCGGAATCCGCTAAAAAAATGTAAAGCAAGCCAAAGTTTGTTATGACGTAACAAAGCAGAAAAAAAGGCGCCTAAAGTAATCGGTCATAAACAGTGTGTTCCCTATAGAGGTTCGCACTTATAACTTATGCATTTGCTATATATTTCCTTATTTTCTTGAATACTTATTCCTCCAGTAGCATTTACATATTATGTTTCATGCATATTATGTTTTATTATGTTTATTATGTTTTATGCATAAATTAGCATGTCATTCCAAACATTGAATCTCAAGTTGGTAAACACGAAAGTATATGTGCTGTTCACGTTGCCCACCTTCACAACACTCCACGGCACCTTGAAGCCCACTATGTCAGTTCATGGCCTAATGGACGATCATTCACGCAAACAAAACAACCATGAAATGCAAAGTTTATATGCGAAGTATTTCTTGGCGAACTTCCGTACCTTTGACCTTGTCTGTCTGTCTGTCTGTCTGTCTGTCTGTCTGTCTGTCTGTCTGTCTGTCTGTCTGTCTGTCTGTCTGTCTTTCTGTCTGTCTGTCTGACTGACTGACTGACTGACTGACTGACTGACTGACTGACTGACTGACTGACTGACTGACTGACTGACTCGCCGCGGTAGCTTAGCGTCAAGGGGCTGGTTTGCAAATTTGGAGGTAGTGGGATCGCGTCCAAGCCATTGCAATCCCATTTCAGTGGCGGCGAAATGTACAAAAAGCACCCGTGTACTCAGGTTTATGTTGAGGTAAAGGGTCGCTTAGCACTGAAAGTACTCACCTGGTTCTTGAGAAAATAAGAAAAATGACGCTCGACAAGGCCACCTCAACCGTTGTCTCTTTACCTCAGCTGTTTCTTTTTTGTTTGTTTGTTTGTTTTTCGCCCTTCAGGGCAGTATAGAGAGGGAACTATGGGACTTATGAGGAACAAATCAACCGTCGCGTCGCCTTACTATGAAGTTCACCGTATATCAGTTTTCCGAGCGCTTGAAATCTGTTTGCTTTAATCGTATGGACGCGGAGCAGCTGGCGAGGGGCACAGAGGATCCAGTTGACCTTCGCAATACGATTCAGCTGCGAATTGGCACCGCCGGTCTGCAGCAGCTCTAAACCATGAGGCAAGTATTTGGCGCTACCTATCACATATATTCGGAATGAAGACAACCAATAAGAGCACGGCGACGAAAACGGAACGCACAATTCATTAAGTAGTTCAGTCATTTCGTACCATTGATGCCGTGCTGTACGTACGAGAAATTTCTCATGACATACACAGAACGTAGTTTCCACGAACACTGGCTCATGATGCAGCGTCAGAAAAATTGAAACATGCGTCGCAATTTCCCGGAAATTAAAAGTACACACGCACTACTTTGACACAATCAAAGCGTTGTGTAAGCTTCGACCACTCCATCGAGTTATGCATACTTATTTGCGTGAACAGTCGCTTTCATCCGTGGAAAGCAGCATGATAACTATAAAAAATAAAAACGGACCACAACGAATCTTCGATAGTGCGTGCGTGATGTAGCAGTCCGTTAAAAATCTGTTAGAAATGCGTGTGCCTTAGGTCTGTCAGTGCTTTGGTGGCTGGGAAAGCAGCTCATATTCACGGTAAAAACAGAAACGAGGCTAAGCGGCGATTTCACGCGCGTCGACCGCGGTTCCTAGCACACGTAATGCCAATATACTTGAGGAGACCGCCTGAGCGGTCTCCTCAATAATCAAAGCACTTGGTTAAAAACTAGGTTACGTAACCTGCTGGTCACGGATACACGCTACGTGCACAGCGACAAGTAGCAGTGGGAAAACATCGCAGAGCGATGTCTAAATAGCACTAAGAAGCAGCCGATACAGGCTCAGATATTCCACAAGTCCCGGTTTCAGGCGTCCCGAAGAACATGGCGGATGGCGCTTACGGCGATGTCGACAGATGGCGCCCTACACTTTGAATATATGATATATGATTTTATGATAACTCAAGAGGAAGCGCTTTATTGTTTGAAGCGAGATCGGGCTGCCTTAGAACGCGTATTTATAAAGCGAAATTCAGTAATGAAGAAGAAAAATGCACATGCTGTGAGGAAGATAGGGAAACGACGGAGCATGTTCTGATTGAATGCGGAAATATCCACCCAGGTGCACGTTTGGGCACCACCCTACAGGAAGCCTTGGGTTTTAGGGCGAACAACGGGAAGCTGAACATAGCCGCGATTGAAATAAGTAAGAGACGGTTAGGATACTGGTGGCAGAAAACTAGAGAGAACGGACAAAAATAATTATAGGGAAAAATGTGGACTTTCTGCCATAAGGGCCAGGGAACTGGGCTATGAATTTCCGTTTCTGCTATAGTATGATCGATTTGATTGAAGTAAATTTAAAAGGCATGAGGAAAATTTAAAGAGAGAGAGAAAAAAAAAAGTTCTACGAGCCTGGTGGTGCACATGTCACCGCCCCGTTACAAAGGGGACGCTCATAGCATCCATCCATCCATCCATATCTATGTGGACTTCCGGAGAAGAGGCACTTCTCTCAAATGGCGCAAAGTTACTAGTCCACATCCCTTCGCTATCCTGAATGCTATGGCTCGTAAAGGGTCGACTGAGGCGGGGGTCACGACGCAGTTGAGAAAATCCACGATGCAATGGTTAGCACGCAGTATCAGTGTCGTGGTCGATGATATCAGGTGGGGAAGCAGGAAGACGAGATAGGTAGTCAGCATCCCGGTGCAATCGCCCTGATTTATACTGCACAGAAAACTAGCACTCCTGCAAACTTCGCAGTAGCTTGTTTATCGTGAAGCCCACGAGCACGGCATTCACGTTCAGTCATTGAATAACCCCGCTCTGACGATGAGATGAGTCGGCTGGTGTAGGCAATAGCGCAGGATAAGCCACGCTGTTGTTTTACTTATTTTTTATTTCGAAGTACCTTACAGGCCCCATTGGGGGCATTGAGTAAGGGCGGTATTACACAAAGTATACGTATATAAACATACCAAACATAAAAACACTTCGAAGGAGACAAATGAAAAACAAAAAGGTGTTAACTAAAGCCTAAAAAGAGAACATACAGCAAGAATAGCGCTGCTGCTTGCATCTGTAAAAACCTCGGTTTCTACGGCCAGATCAAAATGAGTCACGACGGGCGGTCAGTCTTGTAACAGTTCTGAAAAAGCTGAGGCCTGGTCTGGTCCCGATGTGAAAGTAGTGCCGTTTTTAGCAAAGACCTGTCAGGCGGCTGGCGATGTTCACGAAGTTCGCGATGACGAAAGCAAGAACATAGTCCTGTAGAGCTGCGGACATCGTTCGACGACCGCGGGAGCGTGAATATCTTTAACTGGGCGGGCTTTGTCGGGATCAGACTGTATGCCGGCAGCGTCGACGAGACATACCCAAGAACCTTCATGTGACGGCGCCCGAAATGCCATTTAGCAAAGGTGAGCTGTAGAATGGCTTTTCGGAAAGCAGTAAAAACGGCAGAAAGACGATTGAGGTGGCTTTGGAAGGTGGGCAGATAGACAACGACGTCATCGGATTAACAGAGGCATATGGAGAACTTAAGACCAAGAATAAGAAAGTCCATGATGCGTTCGAAGGTGGCAGGGGCACTGCAGAGCCCAAACGGTATGACTTTAAGATGCTAGGGGCCTTCAGGTGTAACGAAGACTGTTCTCTCGTGATCCTGTTCATCAATAACAATTTGCCAGTACCCGGAGCTCAGGTCTGTGGAGGAGAAGTTGCTGGCACCGTGCAAACAATCTAAGGCGTCGTCGATCCATGGAAGTGGGTACGCGTCCTTCTTAGTGACCTTATTAAGATGGCAACAATCAACGCAAAACCTCTAAGTGCTGTCCTTTTTCTTGATCAATGTACAACTGGTGAGGCCCAGGGACTGTAAGGAGGCTCTACGATATTTTTGCGAGCATTTTGTCAATCTCGTTTTGCATTATGGTGCGTTCGTAGGCTGATACACGGTAAGGCCTTCTGTGAATAGCGAGGCCATCACCTGTGTGAATATGATGCGCAACAAAGATGGTCTGATGCAACGGACGACCACTAATATAGAAGATATCTGCTCCCGCCCATATAAAAGAAATCTACCATAGAATAAACATGGGATGGCGCGCATACGGGAGACACTCCCAACTCATGGACGGAAACCTACCACTATCACTCAAGCGGAAACTATATAACTACTGCATCTTGCCAGTACTGACGTACGTGACAGAGACTTGGAGAATTACAAAGAAGCTCGAAAGGAAATTAAGAACCGCGCAGCGGGCGATGGAACGGAAAATTATAGGCGTTACATTAAGGGAGAGGAAGACAGCTGAGTGGTCATAGAACAGACGGGGGTCGCCGACATAATAACTGATCTTAATGTGACGAGGTTTATTCGCAGTGCGTCACTACGAAGACACAGCGACCGTGCGAAGCGGCGAGGCAGCCAGAAGACGCCAGGAACCAGAAGCACGCGCCGAGCGAGCCAAGCGTTAGCAATGCGACTGGCGATAGCGGTGCTTCTTCTTCTTCACATTAAGAAGAAAAAATGGACATGGGCAGGCCACGTGACGAGAAGGTTAAATAATCGATGGACAGTTAGAGCGACGGAATGTATACCAAGAGAGGGCAAGCGTAACCGCGGACGACAGAGAGTAAGATGGGGGGACGAAATTAAGAAATTCGCAGGCATCAAACGGAATCACCTCGCGCAGGACAGGCAAGGATGGAGAGGATTGCGAGAGGCCTTCGTCCTGCAGTGGACATAAGCTGGGATGATGATGATGATGATGCTGATGATTTTGGTGAGAAGTCTTGAGCGCTTGGAGGGTACCAGCGTGATTTGGCGTTGTGGATCCTCACGTGTAGGAGAAAGTCGACACTGCTCTTGCATGGATGAACTGGAGTTGAGATGAGAACGGGAAGTTACGCTTGATTCTTCTGAACTGCTACAATTGTGTTAAGCAACGTAACGTGGGGCGATACGAGGGCGTAAAACACCGGATGTGCGACGTAGTCTCCGCAAGGTATAGTAGGCAAGGTCACCATGTGGACTTATGTCGCACCACAGGGCAGCAGACGAAACAAGTGGCCGCATCGAAGTCGGGGCTCGTGTCGTGTTTAAGAGCAGAACACCCGACAAACAGTCCATGAGCTCCGGGTGTTATGCCAGGAAGTCAATTCCTAGAACGACGTCGTCAGGGTACTGGTCAATAACAGCAGATGTACAAGTGTATGAAGCGCCGGCAATGCTAATGCGGGCCATAGACATCCCGGATAAGGCAGTTGTGCTCCCATTGGCAAGTATACCTTGACGGCAGGTGAATGGGCACAAGGTGTGAGGACTTTCTTGAGACGGTGGTGGAGGTCACAGCTCATTTCGGATACCCGGTCACCTGTGTATATTAGGGCTTATGAAAGGGAAAAAAAACCTTTCCCTTTCATAAACGTTACTCCACCTTGCGGGTTTCCGCAGAACTCATTTGCCATATATTAGGGCTGTAGTAGACATACCATCGATAAGGACGTCAATACGGTTGCGTCGAGTGGCAGCGGTCAAAACAGATTTTCGTTACGGGCCGTCAATGCAGCGCCCCCTCCGTGTTGTTGTTTTCTGGGGTTTTACGTACCAAAACCAGCTATGATTATGAAAGACGCCGTAGTGGAGGTCTCCGGTAATTTCGACCACCTGGGGTTCTTTAACGTGCACTGACATCGCACAGTACACGGCCCCAACATTTCGCCTCCATCGAAAGGCAGTCACCGCGGCCGGGATTCGCTCCCACGACCCTCGGATATGCAGCCGAGTACCATAGCCACTAGACCACCGTGGCGGGGTGTCGTCTACGGGTGCTGCATGGTTTAGACTTCCGAGCTGCGACGGGTGTGCGAAGGGTGTGCGACGGTGACGGCGAATGGCGAGGCGGCGGCGAGCAGGAATGTCGAGCTCCGGGCGAGGGCGGGCAGCTGGCACGGTATGTCGGAGCGGTGACTTCAGCACTTAGAGGATTATAACGAGCACAAAATCGTCGTCGTTGCTGGTGTTTCGAGCTGTAGTCCAGGCTAAGGCCGGGACAGGTAGGCGAGTACCAACGGCTGCGGAGGTGGCAAGAGATGTGTCCTGCGCGGGAACGCATGAAGCAGGTCGTCTGAGGTTCACCATTCAACTGGATTGCGATAACGCACTGGTGGCTACAACGTACTGGGCTCAGCTGAAGCGACCATCGCAGCATTCGGGAGCGGACGGCTGGTTCCTTAAGTGCGGAAGCTCATGTTGGCAATCTGGTGTCGTTCGGTAGACTGATTCAAGGATACAGTCTTCAGGTCATTGTCGCAGAGGATAAGGGATGGCTCGAGGCATGGATCTTAGTTCTTGACGGGCGATCTCTGTCGCGTTATGTACGATCAATGCCTGACGAAACGCTGGGGCGTCGTCGCAGAAGGAAGTAGCCGCGGTGTTTGGCAGGCGATCGAATCGCCGGCAAATACGTGTTCAAAGCGTTGGCACTGGGTGAGGACTGAGTCAACTGTTGCCCAACACTTCCACAAGAGCGAATTGACTGCGACGCCTAGCTGCTAGGCCCATTAGCGCATGGACGGCGTTATCAGATTGTGGCATGTCCTTATCCACTTTCTTACAAATAGTTAACACGTACACCGTGTATAGACGGTTTCGACAGCGCTTGCCTGTCTCTGGCAACATTGTGCGTTGACCGGAAACGTGCCCTAGAAAACTTCCTGTTTACCTTGCTTTCGCGTGGTTTCAGCGTGCGTCGGTGGCCGCGGTTGCTCGTGTTCCGATGTTTTCCGCTGATTGAATTGTTGTGATGAAGCGCTCGCGACTCGGGCGCTGTTGTGTGGTGCCAGGATGCAGTCTGCGGTCCGCAACTAATTTGCTATCGCAAGTCAAAACGTTATATTTCGCGACAGATGAGCGGAGAGAGCCCAGCGACCAGGCGAGAAAACTGGAATCCCACAAAGAGCGCGCAGATTTCTTCTGCCCACTTCATCAAAGGCAGATAAAGCTCAATGCATACTCTAATGGCACAGAGGCGGTGCGCAGACGTTAGTCTAAAGCCCCTAATTACAAGGTACACGTCAGACGCCGTCGCATTTCGCCCACGACAGACAATCGCGCTGACGCCTGAAGTGGATAGCAAAACGTGAAACCTGCCTAAGGCCAAAAATCCATCATAAAGGTGTTTCTTGCAGTTGGATCCTTATCAGTGATGTGCACTGTTCGAAGCAGCTCTCGGGACACCGAAGCAGCCGCGCTCAACATGAATCGCCGCACAGTATACGTCGCGCTGCCTACGTTTTGTTGCCGCACTGCGTTTGCTTTTTTTTTTTTTTTTATGAGAGCGACGCCTGCGAGTGGTACGGCGTCTGTGCAAGTAATTGACTCATCGCCTGTCGTGTTGCCGTCTATGGACATCGTCGCACCCTAGCCAATTTAGCTTTCGGTGTGAGCTTGGACTATAAATGTAGGCAGGTTAACTTGAAAGTTTGGCTCGTAATTAGTGTACTCGTAAGCAAACCATGGTATTTTGCGTGACTCCGCCGCAATATAATGAGTACGTTTCATATGATTTCAGAGGCACCAAACACATTAGATCGCGATCGATTCCGGTAGGTGCCGATCTCTCGGATAAAAAAGTACCCGGTGTGGCACAAGCGCACCAATATAATGTTTAATGTTACATCATGATGTGTGCCAAGAGCAAACCTTTGCGTTTGTCAACAAGCCCGTTTTCGGCAGCTTAGTACACGTGTGATAAACGCAGGTTACGCGTTTATGCGATGTGGCGTTCCGTACACAACTCCACCCCTTATGTGAAAAAAACATGATCATTATTACGACCTTTTCAAATGGTCACAGTAAAGTTTTTAAGTTGTCATGGTAAAGTTAGCCACCGGTTTAACCTGTGATTTTAAGAAAAGTAGGCGTGCTCCTTCACCGACGACCTGCACTCTGCTTGTTACCTTTTATTATCACTTTATTGCTGTTGAACAGGCTTGTCATAAAACTGGGCAATCTTGCTTACCTTTCGCAAAAATTCTGCAGTTAGCATAACTTTGCTCAGCAACATCGACTGACACGCAGTCACACAGATCGTTTGTCAATTCATCACGTAGCTGCCTTCCAGGCTAGAACTTCCCTATCCAGCGGATCAGGCAACTCTTCTCTCCTATGCAGTTTATGCTTGTAGCTCTCTCGTGCGACGTCGTCGACCCCCTTCATGTAGTCGCTAGACATCGCTCTAAACACATTTGAACGAATGCGCCAGAATTATCAGAGCAACAAACTCAAATGCACCAGAGGCAAACACCATCGAGTCCATTGAAAATGTATTACCGGAAGTGCCGTACCGGAAGTGTTCTTGGGCACACCGTTCGGCGCATTCCTGTTTGTTTACAAACAGCGAACCCGTCTATATATCCTGCATATATACGAAATATACGGCTCTGTGGGGGACTGATCCCGTGTGACAAGTTCTAGTCTGGCTAACTGGTGGCGTCCGTCAGTTCTTCAGAATACATCACGGATCTACCGTTTGCAGACTTCACGGCCCCTCAGCACTTCTTCGGGCGAGCTTAGGTACGCCGTGCCTTGCAGGTAGAAAATTACATTCGCAAGCATAAGTGTCGCGTGTCTCCTGCTATTGTAGCGGACGCGTTTATACCAGGTGCGCCAATCTTCAACGTCCGTGCCTTCGTGCGAGTGAAAATCGCTGGGTCACAAAGGTAAGACAGCGCTAGATGAGAAGAAGCCTGGCCGAATGTGAAAGGGGCACTGTCGTTTGAAAACATCGCGGTGGAACCGATCTGGCGCGCGCTGCGTAGATCCAGCGGAGCGTCGTATCGAGCTTACTCAGCACCTCCTACAAAGGGTGTAGGAGAGCTGCCCCGGTGTTTAATCAGACGAAGAGCTAGTGCACGAACCACACGGTCGGGAACTGGCTCTGCAAGAAATATATATATATATATATATATATATATATATATATATATATATATATATATATTATATATATATATATATATATATATATATACAGGGTGTCCCACGTAACTTGAGCCAAGAATTTGAAAATGAAAGGCGCTTCAGAGGAGAACTGAACCAAACGTATACTATTCGTACTGGTCTATAGATACTCAGGTTATTTTTTATTTCCCCCTAATGTAATTAGTTAATTATTTTTAATTAGCTAACTCCTTAATTATGGGCTGAAAACCCAAAATATGAACACTGAGCTGTAGAGCACCTTCATAAACCACCGAATGAATTGTTTCCTGTACGATATGTCTTACGGTGTTAATTTTTCCGCATTCTAAAGAAAGCCCGCGAAATTTGAAAATGAGCCACGTGACGGACCGCGAGCGCACTGCTATAGTGCTGGTCTCAAGCGTGCAACCGGTGAACAAGGTCGCCTGCGGCTGCCACGGGGAAGCGACATGATGTTTTGAAGGTGGTCGATGTTTGGGCGTCCGTCTTTGGTTCAATGACGGTGCAAATTCACACTGCTGGCCGAGCGCTGCCGCGGTGGTAAAGCGCTCAATACTGCGAGGGAAAAAAACAAACAGCAGTTTGATTCTGATTCACGAAGATCAAGAAAACAGAAGATCAAGAAGATCAAGAAAACAAGAAAATAAAGCTATTTTCTTGTTTTATTTATCCATCTTGGACGCTTATCTCGGCAGCGCTATTATATATATATATATATATATATATATATATATTGTCGTGACAGAACCAGTTGCAGAAAAGCACACACGGGAAAGGAAAAGCATTCGACGAAACACCAGTACAATTGGAGAAAAATGGTCGTTTCAGAGCAACGAGCACAAACTTACCCGCAATGCATTACACACAATGTCCTTGAGTTGAACGAATTCGACTTCATGAACTCCCCTATTGTGCTGCAAATAAAATTTTCCTCGCACGTGTCGGTTTTATTGTTGTAAAAGTACCTCTTCACAGTGGTTTTGGATGTCGATTCGCACGGACGCGCTTTCTCTTCTTCGCAGATTCCGGCACTTTCATCTGTAACAAATGTGGAAATCGATCGCGGACAATTCACAGTAAATAATGAGTTATGGTTACGCCATTCGGCGTAACCATAACGGCATCACATTTGTCTAATATTATTCAGGAACTTCCTGGTCACGCCCGGCTGGCAGCAGAAGCCAATGGAGCCCTGGACGTGGAGCATCACCCCTTAGGCTTTTAACCCTCTATTCCCTTGTCCCCAATTTTTAAATGTATTCATCCTCTATACGTAACACTATCTGTGGCTTGTGCCAATCGCGAGGCATCACACCTGGTAAAAGCAGGCTGGCCATCAATGATCATTGGAGCGAAACAGAAATGGTGCCCACCCATCATTGTAGTGCAATGTTCAAAAGGATAAGTCAGATTCATGCATACACGTCAGCAGCGTGCCCACGTGGTGGCACATCGGGTACGTGCCCCTTGCAAAATTTATAATTACGTGAGGTACGGAGGTACGGAGCACAAGAGGACGTTCGACAACGCCCCGTCAGCACAGCCTCGAATTCGTGCCAAGAAGGCGCCCCCACCGGAACAAATTTTTGGCTACGCCACTGATATAGGTATGACCCCTGTGTTCCTCGATATGCACTACGATATCGATGCTGGCCGTAGGCTTTTTTTTTTTTTTTTGTAGAGACGGCACTACATGATAACCTCTCAAAAAAATCCCAGGCCTGCGCGTAACCGCAGGACAGTGACAGTGTAACCTCGAAGAGCGGCCTTCTTAGAGGCCATTGTAAACGCTTGGGGATCTGGCCAAGTGATCAGGCCGTCAGGTATATCGAAGAGCCAAATCTGATTGCTGTCAGGGCTGCGCACGTCGCCTGTCGCGTGACGCATGGCACGATATGACAAAACTGCGGTATAATGGTAGTCTTAGTTTCTGCGCACTCACGGACCACCATATTTGTCTGCCTCCTAGCCATATATGTAGCTAAGCCGCAGCATTTCTACATTTCCTTGCCTATATCTGGCGCAATGAAGATGCCTAAATAGCGTCGCTCAAATTTCGAATGATGAACTGGCGCATTCATCAGTAAACTTTTTGTGCTACTAGTTGGGCACCGCTATTACGAAGCAATACCTCGTTATGGAAAAGCACGCGAACTTGGAATGCAACAGTTTTGATCACGGCTAAGGCTTTCGAAAGACAGTGCTATGAGTGAATATGCTCCAAGTGCGTACGTACCAGGGTTGCAATTTTTGGCGCAATCCATGCGCGTGTCGTAAACGCCGCTTCGCAGACATCCGTTCCAAAAGAAATGTTGGCATTGTTTCGATGTCTCGTTGTAAAAATATTTTAAGATATCTTGTCCGCAGTACGGTTCGTATTCCATTATTGGCATCTGGCATCCGCTTCCTCTGGATATTTGCCTATGCAGAATTCGTTGGCCTAACAAAAGAAAATGCGTCACAGTCGAAACTCGTTGTAGCGAACACTGACATTCGGAGTCATAACTTATAACGGAACTAAATACGTGCTTTCTTTTTGGCCATGCTTCATTTTATTTATGTATTTTCCTTTTACAACGCAATCTAAGAGGCGACAGGCTCAGCGATATCGGCAGTAACAAAGAAAAATCTAGATAATGCGAGGGTCAATACTCAAAATTTAGCATATGAAAATGAATTGTCAATTATATTATCATTTACAACCGCGTATTCATGAAAACAGTTGCAAAAATATTGACTCCAGTGCATAAAAACAAGGAAAGTTGCCTCATTTGACTGGTTCCGCCACCTATAAATGTGTATAGAGAACGGGAAAACTCATTTTCAGGTGCCACAAGGAGACGTGTTAAGGCTACCTCGCTTATAGTGGGCTTGAAGCCGAGAACAATATGTTTTTGTATGTAGTGTCCTTGCGCGAGCCACACTTCTGATTGTCAGAGCACATCCTCTTTTCCACTGTCCTAACATATTGCTACGGCATCCGCCGGGCAATCAAGGTATGAGCCAGGCAACGGTGGAAGACGACGAGGACGATATCTTGTCTAGCGGTTGGACGCCATCTTGCCTCGGCTGTACCAACTACCTAGCGCTCCGCGCTCTCCTGTAAATAAACCCTAGCTTGAACTTCAACCGTAACAGTTTTGTGGTGGAGGTGCTGGGTATCGATCCCTCTTTTCTAAGACGCCACGTTCGTCCCCACAAAATACTCTACACTCCTGCGGTACAGTCGCCGGTCGAAGCCTGACGTCCATGATGTCGCCGCCGCGGTGCGACCGTGGAAATGGCACCGCAATTACCCGCCGCCGGCGTCGCAGCAATAAAGTCACCGCCACTTCCTCCATAATTAAATATTATGGACGTTAAATTAAAGATGTTTCTGCATGGCAAGTTATCCGCCAGTTATCTCCAACTCTTCCCGCACATTTATCCCCCGAACATTACATCGCAGAGAACCAGCGAAGATGATAGAATGCCGCCCATTGTTTATAACTGGGCTGATCTCGAAGTTTCATTGAAATATATGCGTGCATTTGCTGCTTGCGCTCGGCTACACTGGCCTATTCTTGTGCCCGGGGCTGCAGCATCGGCACGGTGAACGCGATTTCTCTCGCGGTGCTGCCGTCAGCGCCTGTGGTCGGCGATGGTCGGTCTGTTTAAGTCGGGGAGAAACTGCCGCACGCGCCCTCGGCTGCGACGGAGAGAACTACGTTACAGAGGGCGCAGCCAATGGCGCGCCTCTCTATATACATTTCCCTTTTACTGCGCTGCGAAACTCCTGCCGCTCGCTTCCTGGAAACGAGCTCATGTCACCCGTATTCTCAAGCGTGGCAAGCCTCCAACAGAAATCCACTGCTATCGCCCGACTGCACTTCTCAGTTGCGTGGGAAACCTTATGGAGAAGATGGTACTGATGTGCCCGGACAGGACGCTGGTGAGCAGGAACGGCTACCCTCCGCACACGTCAGGGTTCAGAAAGGGCCGCAGCAGCACCAACAGCGTAATTCGTTTTATCATTTGCGTCAAACTCAACAAAGCTGCACGGAACAGCACTATCGGCGTATCCCTCGACAACAAGGGAAAGCTCGATAACGCGGCTCATGAGGCTATCTCACATGCTCTGAAGTTTCTTAGAGTTGGCGGTCGCATGTACCTCTGGGTCTCAGACTATCTCACCGATCGGTCAGTTTACATGTCCCAAAAAGAGTGTGACGCAGCTCCACACAACGTGCGCATCGAGGAGTTCACCAGGGCGGTGATGTAAGTCCGACATTATGCAACATCTCTCTTATTGACTTGAGAAGTGCATTTCCACATCGGTTAAATCTCTCTACATGCACATGACATTTGCCCATGGAGCGTGGTCGCAACATACGCATCCTACGAGCAAACTTACAGAAAGCCATCAACTCTACGAGCAATTTCTACACGCAGGACGTCTAAATATGCCCCCAGAAAAATGTGCGTCATTGCCTTTAATAGGCGTGCTGTCTCGCACTACGCGTTAAAGGATGCGCGCTCTCTCATTCGGTTACGAAAGAGAAAATTAGCGAGTTGCCGCAGAACTAGTTTGCCATATATTCTCTCATTCGGTACGTGTCAAGTCACATGTTCCTGGGCGTCGCAATCGATCAGGTGAGCACGTCACGTTCGACTGCTAAAGGAAAAAATTGGGTCATATGCGAGCATTTTTCGTTTGTTCTCAGGCAACGCTGGGGGATGCTCCGTAAGTGCCCTGCTGTGCATGTACACGGTTTTCTGCGAAGACCTTCTACGACACAGCTTTCCTGCGCTACAAGGCACTTCCCAGACCAACATAAAAGCGCTCACTGGTGTTCAAGCTTAAGATCCGAGGGTGTGTCTCGGCGTAACAAAAGATGCATCAACTGTTGGAACCTTTGCGGAAAGCTTATCGGCTCCAGCGCTTCTGCAGCAAGAGTTTCTTCGAGTGCACATGCGCTATGCTACCATAGTGTCGGGTCATCCGCTTGCTTCAGATAGCGGTCCTGTGGTGCGGAGCATGCTCCCTCAAAGCGCATCTATGTCGGCGGTGCTACCGTGGAAAATTCCTTCGTGTTCAATCGTCACATCCGTGTCTGGGTTCAAGACCAAAAAACATACACCCGGACCAGCGCTAACATATTTTGCTCTAGAACACATTGACAGAAGCTACGGGCTCACCGCCATATCTTCACCCGCAGCTCTGTTACGCCCACATTATCTCCCATTGGTGTATGCATTCCGTCGGCAAATGTCACTGTCACTGGCTCTCTAAGTCACCGTACTTCATCTACGGCCACTGAACTCGCTGATCTGCGTGATGCTTATCATCTACGGCTACTGAACTCGCTGATCTGCGTGATATCGTCGACCGAACAGATGAGTCTGTGGTCATATTCACCGACTCAAGAGCTCCCGTGCAGTCCCTGAAATCCACACGAACGCAGCAACAAGTCGTAGATTACATTAAACGCCTGTGTAACAGCGCCTGCGTACTACATCGCCAGCGTAGTGACGCAATGTTTACCTGCTCACTGTGATATGCAAGGCAATGCCCGTGCTGATCACGCTGCCAGACTTGGACATGAAGGACCGAGTGAAATGGTCGAGATACATTTCTCGAGAAAAAACGCGGCTATTCTAATAGCAGCAAATGCTTGGCGTTTCCAGCGACCTCAGTTGTCAGACGCAGGACATCAGTGCGGACCATTGTACAAAATTGACCCATTGTGCAAATTTAACACGCCATGACCCCTCAAAAGACAGGACCAAACATGCTATACTATTTCAGTTAAGAACAAGCTCAATCGGACTGGTAATTATGCCTCTTATGTAAGGGCCCGTTCAACACGTTCTGTTTGAGTGCAGGCACTACGCGTCTGACAAACTCTGAAGGCAGCGCTACAACTTCCACGGAACTCATTCGCTATCCAAATTTCGGCATATCTAAGCGATATTTTGGAAACTAAGGAAAGAAATTTAAGTGAAGCGGGTAATTAGACGACGAGCGAGGGCCACATTCTTCACAACGCCTCGCACCACCACAACTGCGTGAACGCCGAGCAAGACGCAGACATCCCAACCGTGTGACCAGCCAGGTCTGACCAATGTACGCGTATTACGATATACACCGTCTCTAAAAGCCGGTGCGTCAGCATCAGAGGGCCGATCTTAGAAATAGCCATCGTAATGACACAGTGGTTACGGCGCACGGATGCTGAGCCGAGAGGGACAGCTTCGATCCCAACCACGGCAGTCGCATTTTCGATGGAGGCGAAAATGCCAGAGGCCCGTGTACTGTGCGTTGTCAGCGCACGTTAAAGAACCCCCGGGGGTCGAAATTTCCGGAGCCCTCCACTGAAGCATGCCCCGCACTCATATCGTGATTTTGACGCGTAAAACCGCGGAAGTTATTGAAAACTATTTAAACATTACTAGAATCTTTCACAGATTTCTCGAAGTTATTGGTTCCCAAACGAAACCGCAGTAGTGAGGCTGAGAAGCAAGTAATTAATAACGGTAATTAAGTTCGCCGACCTTAAAGTCAACTTCCGGTTTCGGTTTAAAATGCGAGTACAAGCGTTCAATTTGATTACAAGTACACTCGCACGTTAAACGTGTCGCAACTTTTTCTGCAAGTAAACAACTTGCACTTTAGCGGACCTCGCTCCGTGTATCGCTCAGCCCTTTCACATAAAATTTTCTGTAAGAAAAACAAGTTCGCACTTGTGTGACTGAAGCTGACAGCGTTAGTTTTGTAGTATTTATCATTGACCTTTCAAGGCGGCTGTCTTTCCAGGTCATTGCTTGCTAGAAAAAAAACTTCTATCAGACTAAGGAGAGGCAAATGAAGCCGTATGCCGTTCGAATGAATTAAAAGGTAACTTCGAGAGAAATGGATAATAAATTCAGCTATTTCAGGTATTTGAGGGTCACCAATAAATAACCGGGGCACTTTAGATTTATTTTAGAAATTACGTGGCATATATAATGAGAGCCTTACGTCGCTCATGCTGCGGCAACATGCTTTCCCTCTAGTTTTGTACCTTTGTCAGAAAAGTTCCAGGAGATTTTGCTTCCTCATTTGCAGCACCAAAAAGGACAAAATGCTCTTTTCATGTTACCTGGTACGTATTCTTACATGACGCGACCTCGGTCATGTTTCCTCGCAAAACCACTATAGGTGGCAGCGCTGCGTTGAGCCACACATTGTTCGTGCTGTCGTCGCATTAGTTCAGGTGACGTAATGGATGCCGATTGCGAGCAAAGAGTGAATATTAAGTTATGCGTGAAGCTCGGGAAAACCCCTTGTTAAAGAGACACTGAAGCAAACACCAATTTTCCTCACATTAGTAGGTTATATTTGCTTGCACAATACCAATGGCAGCAATCTTGCGAGGAGAAGACCCTCGGTAATCAAGGAAACGCGCAAAAAGGAAATGCGGGTGGAGACGCCGCTTTGAAGTTCCAGCACTAATATGCTGGATATCACAGATCTTTGACGGCTTCTCCTAAGCCTTATATAACTACTTATTGGCAAGAAATACATATATTATGTTCTAAGAAAGCCAGAGACTTAGCACAGGGAGTTTCACAACATTTAATGGAGCGAATTTGGTGAGAATACATATACATAAATAAATAAATTGGCCTTCTGACATCATAAGGCCAATTTTACGGCGCGAATTTCAAGATTAAAGCTTTGACATTCCTTTTCTTGTTTAATATTGAACATAAGAAGGAGAAATTAACAGCAATTGAGTTCTCCAAATTATATGTTATCACTCTAAACATCACGTTTTTAACACGAAAGTGTTTTATGCCGGGGTCCATCACGGCTTCACTGCGTCAGTATACGTCACTACCGTGACGGATATGATGCAGTAAAGTTTACATAAACAATTACAAAGAAAAAGCAAGCAGACAAATTTCCACTAACGCGGCCGGGATGGAACCAACGATCGGTCGAACCGCGACGAAAGGTGCCCGCCGTGCTACCAACTAAGCTATCCTTGGCCATGCTAGGAGGACCATTGAACGTGCCTTATAACCCTTCATTTAAACTTTCTCCAACTCTCCTTGTCGTTGTGTTCTCCGTTGGCTTGGGCCGTGCCGCCACCTAGAATCGGTACAGCTAAAATATCGTCACAGCGCCAAAGAACACCTTTAGTTCGGCCTGGGTAGGGTAGTGTCAGCGCTCTCGCTGTGGCTACCCTACCCCGAAAGCGCAGTTAGGTGCAGTTCGGTCATTTCACTTTCGTGTTCTACCGATTCCTATAACAAGGGGGATCAACCGCATTTTTTTTTGTTGTTGTTGTTGTTGTTGTTGTTCACTTTAGTGTCCTTTCGAACTTGGTGCATGACGGTGCAAGCATATGTAGTTGAGGCACATTAAAGCAGTCTTGTTTTTGAGCGGCACAAAATTATTTGTGAAGCCAGAGATTCAGCGCAAGGCCATCCAGGAGTTCTGCTTATCACGTCAGAAGAACTAAATTCCAGTCGTGATCTGTGTTGTAAGAATCTACGCGAAGATTTAGCAAAACAGAAACTCGATGCTAAAATCGTCCATCACTCACTAATAAAAAGAAAGGGGAAAGATTTGTGCTCAACTACATAGAGGGAGACATGATCCCGCGTTTGTGTCAAAGATTATTGCAGGGGACGAAAGTTGGCACCACCAGCATGACCCTGACACGATGCGTGAAAGTGCTGAATGGCGGAGTCACAGATCATCATTCTCGAAAAAAGTTCAAACGACACAATCTTCGAGAACAAATACAGCCTTGACCCCATTCTTTGATAGTAAGTAGGATATGTTCTTTCTGGTCGAACCGTAAACATTACTTCCTTTAGGTCGATGTTTTGAGAGCTTCCCGAAAAGAAATTCGACTTCGACGTCCTGGTTAGTGCCATTCTCAGGACTGGTTGTTACTGCATGACAGCGGAAGAACGCATACTGCTTTGTCTGTTGACCAGTCTCTGGCCGCACATTCTGTTAATGCATTCCCACATTCGCATTCCCACATCTGCACCTTTCACCTCGCGGTTTCTTTCTTGTTTCCGCAAGTGAAAAGGTCATTGAAAGGAAGGCTCCATCAAGATATCGAGGACATCCGACGAGCCGCGACTAGTCAGCTTACAAGCATAGCATTTACTGGCATCCCCTGCTTGCTTACAAGACGAACAGAAACGCTGCCAATTGTGTATAGATTCAAGGGGTCTACTTTGATACGGGCTAAGATTACTACTTGGCAAGGGCAAATGTATATTGTTTCGGGACACTTGTCCTCGAACTTTTCTGACAAAGTTGCATTTGGAATATTTTCCTGTTGGTCAAACGAGGAACGTTCCACAGACCCGTTCTTTCGTTAATGCTAGAGTAGTTTCGCGGTGATTACCACTTACAATTGATGGAACAAAGTATACAAATAATATCTTCTAAGCCGTCGAAAAATGCGCGAAGAGGCAGCACTGTTTCAGATGGATGCATTTCGCCTATCTTCCATTTTGTAGAGCACTATCACACCTCCACCTTCCACATTCCGAGTCAAAGTGCAGCCGAAACACAAAAGGTTACTTCGAAACAAGTTCAGGGAACTATATGAGGCGATGAACAGATCGTTGAACAGGAAAATTTCATTCTATTTTTCTTAAACGGACTGTCCACTGCTCGGAAAAGTCTTTTTTATTAGTTATTATTGTGGTGAAAATGAGAAGATCGTGTCTTACACCGACGGAAACGAGCGTGCTTGTACCCCATAAAAAAGGTATAAAATTCTTAACTTTGCCCTGAAAGTCGTGAAAAAATTACCGTTGGCACCAACCTCGGTGATGAACGTCAGTCTTCAAGTGTAACTGAAAACCATCATATACCGACGCAGGTAAAATTATTCAGCTTAAAAGCAAAAATGTATTACAATTCTATTCGACACACACTGGTAGCGTTATTTCACGATGGAGAATAACGTTCATCTTTAAATTAATGTTGCAATAACCCAGTAACCAATGTTGCCGGCGTCCTTACACATAAAACGGTTTACCACGATGACACAAAACAAAATCTGTTTTAAAAATTTCTACTGTCGTCCCAGCGAAAACGACTGCAGGCCAGTGCACTTCAAATGGTGTGCTGTCTATAGCAGTAAAAAACAGGAAATCGATGAAGGACGGTAGACAGTCCCTTTAAGTGCCCAGTTTATGCAAAAGACAAATATGAAGTAAATGTGTCCTACCGTGATTTTCGTGGACCATGGAGATTGTCGCAAGAGCACACATGGTGACAATGTGCATCCTTCTTTCCTCAGCCATGTGGCCACCGCTTATCGTATTACCGATCACTTAAGTGGCTCTTGTACGCGCGCGTCTCGTGCTTCTTATGAGTTTGAAAGCGCCGTGTGGACGGTACTGCGGAAAAAGCAATAGTACGGCGAGAGTATAAATCAAGAACGACCTCTGAAACACTAAAACGTTATTTCAGCCAAAGTTGTGGACCTTCTTCATTCATCCGTCCATTTTGTTCAAGAAGGTGATGTCCTTTTACATCAAACGCTGTCTGGCATTCCCTTATTGTCAGGATGTAGGTCATCAAACGTTCACGGCTCACTGCCAGCATTCACATAAGAACTTAACGCCGAAACAAAGGTAAGCTTAGCATTAGCGTTATTTCGCGACGTGTAAACAATGAACGTCTCCTAGATTTTCCCGAAGGTCGTATCACTGTTCAAAGCGTGTCACTGTTGACATAACTAAGGTTAACCAGCGTACTTCGCAGTGTTCTAGTTCAGTAAACCCTGCTGAAGGATAACTGAAAGAGGAAAAGATAATGCGTTCCCATTATTCAAAGTTTCTTTTGAAAGACAGCCACAAAAATTGTCGATAATTTCATCTGAAGAGTGTCTTTTCTAAAAAAAGAAATTTTCCGTGTTCTATGCCTCTAAGATTTGAAAGCTTCGTTCGAAGATAGTTGCGTTCATAACCCGCCCTATAGTCCCTGTGAAAGGGCTCGTAAAAATCTGAGTATCATTTTAGATGCCCCGTGTGCCTGTTCACACGGCCAGTTCAGTGCGGTTGCGGTTCTTCAGAGACCCTCGAATCGGAGACGGCATTTTTATGTCGTAAATATATTAGGTTTGCTTTTGATCCATACAGAAAGCCCCGCCACGGTGGTCTAGTGGTTATGTAGTCGACGAGAGTTGCGATGTGGGCTTGTTAGTGGTTCATTTGAAAAGCTTTGATGTAGCGCAAAACAACACACGGACACGAGAAGGCACATATGGACACCACACAGCATGTGTCTTAGCGCTGTGTGTCTGGTGTCTTAGCGCTGCGTGGTGTCCATATGTGTTTTCTCGTGTCCGTGTGTTGTTTTGCGTTACATCAAAGCTATTCGTTATGGTACTCGACTGCTGATCCGAAGGTCGTGGGACTATTCGCGGGGGCGCAGCCTGCTTTTTGATGGCGACGAAATCTTCAGACCCGTGTACTGTGCGATGTCAGGGCACGTAGAAGAACCCCAGATGGTCAAATTTTGTGGAGCCCTCCGCTACGGCGTCTGTGAATCATAGCGTGGGTTTGGAACGTAAAACCCCAGAAATCAGTCAATCAATACTAAAGCAAAAATCGTGATCGTGGAACAAAGACGGTGTTCTTTTGGTGGACCACGTGCTTCAGGGTTCCGGCAAATACGGGCAGTACCATGCCTTCCTCCTGGTACGATTCAATCGGGCAATAAAGAGGAAACATTGGGTCAAGTTTACCGATGGGATCCTTTTGTTGCAAAACAGTGTAGTTTCTCACATGTCCAAGCTAGTAGTGGTCGAGCTTCAGGCACTACGCGTTTCCAAACGGCCTAACATTCCCCCATATTCACTTGACTTGCCACCTTGCAATTACCATCCGTTTTCTAATTCGAAGTAGTACCAGAAGAGCTACCACTTGTGATGTCAAACATGCTGCTGACCGCTGGTTTGACAGCTAATATCGCACGACTGTTTTTCTTAGACAGACTAGAAAAGCTGGAGCAAAGACGTAACAAGTGCCTCAGCCTGAAGGGGAATATGTTGAATTAATATACAGTTTGAAAACATCGACTCCCCGTTTTGTCAGTGCAAAGCTAGGAACTATTCAGCACCCCGTTGTACATAGCGGAGATTGCCTCCAGAGGTACGCCAAGAAAAAAAATTAAAACGACGTGCGCGTGCGCGGTGTGTGACATGTATCATACTAGACGAAACCCGGCCGGGACAGCTGAACACGATGACGGCAAGGCGGTCCTGGACTGGCCCCTGGCCGTGACAGAAGGGACACGTCCATCTGTGACCCATAGCAAATTGTGTCGCGATCATCCTAGCTCGTCTATCCTCTCTTTCCTTGTCTGTGTATCTCTTTCTGCCCCATTCTTTCTTTCTCTCTCTCAGTTTTTCTTTCCTGTAGCAAGTTGTGTTACAGTCGTCGGTACAACGCAAACATATGGTTTTCATAAATTCATCTTGTGCAAGCGTCGGTGCGTAGCCTAATGGTTATGGAGCTCTCCTTCGGCGATCGTATTTTTGATGGAGGCAAAAATGCCAGAGGCCCGGGTACTGTGCGTTGTCAGTGCACGTTTAAGAACCCCGGGTGGTCAAACTTACCGGAACCCTCCACTAGTGCGTTTCTCTCCTTTCTATCGCTTTCACTCCATTTCCCCTACCCCAACGGACGCTTAGCCGTGTTCCCTACATGAGATGCAGAAATTAACATCCTTTCCTTAACCGAACCACAATCATCGTCATCATCATCAGACCGTTCGTACCCGAGCTAGAACCCCGCCTCGACAAAAAAAATTATTTTGAGTTATTTACTGCTATATTTCTCTGCCTCTCTCCTTCTCTCGCTTTCTTTATGTGCACCTGCTCTCCTCATTTCGCAGTCTCTCCGACGAACTGTGAGCGCTCGCCGGCCATGTCGGCTGCAACGCAAACAGCTCCGTTGTTAAAGCTCAAGCTGCGTGAACTCCCAAGCCTGCGCAGAGGACGCAGCACAGTGTCAGCGTAAGCTAGGTTTCGTTGCAAACATAGGAAATATTTTCTCTCATTGTCACTTTATTCCTGCTTTTCCCGAAATGCTACAAGCCTGTGTGCTGTGCGATGGCACGGTACTTCAATACCCCAGGTGGCCAGAATTTCCGCCGCCCTCCACTACGGTGTAATCATATCGTAATCATATCGTGGTGTTTGTACGTAAAACCCCGGAAATTATTATTAGCCATGTCATCTCCCTAACCCCCGATGAGCCTTGGTATAATACAACCTCACACACTATGCATGGCCCATGTGGAAATAATTTGGTGCAGTAGAGACATTCTGGTCGAGACTGAGCTATAGCTGATAAGTGTAGGAGAAAAGAATGACTCTACAACTGCGAGCTGATGCGATCGAACGTGAAATTCCTACCAGCAAAGCGGATTCACTGGACATGATTCTATAGTAAGATACTTCAGTCTGCAGTGAAGCCCCTTCCTCATCCTAATTAGCGGCCGCCATTCCTCGACGAAGCTACAAATAGTTCATACTTTGGACTTTCCAAGTAACCCAAAGAAGAGATAACAGGAAAAACAAAATGACAAATGCCTAAGATTATATGTGTTAACTCATTTGCTAGAGTGAAGCACGAAAGGCCCAATTCTTCACTGAACGGAATTGAAGTGCCTGCGGCGTAAAACCACAGCGCGCCGCCGAGCGTCAACTCGGTTGGCGTAAATTTTCAGAGGCAAAAATAGCAACTCATGTTTCATTTTTTTTACACGACACCAACCTAGAAGCTTGCTGAGTATCTAATGCATCTCACACCTCAACAGCGAAAAGACCAAAAAAAAATGAAAGCAAAGCTTAGACGTGCTTATCGTGTAACTTGTCGTAATATAAGTTTAGAGCACTATCATGACCCACTTCCAGTTCACAACATATATGGTGTTACGTCAAGCTCTAGCGATGAGGAAGTCATTTAAAGGGCAACTCCGGTGGTTTTTTTCATCATGTTCTGATATCATTGTTTCCCAATGGTGTTGACAGTCCTGTAAAAGGCAGGGTGGTTGACTTTGCTCAGAAACCCACCAATAATCTTAAATAACCGAATGAACAACGTGTTCAAACCGAAACAGGTAGATGCTTCTTGAAGAGTATGCGGTGACGTCACATGTGTCCCCGCCATCAGAAATATGGAGCTGGTGCCTGAAAAATCAAAGCGGCGGTGTCATCCGACGACATATTGAGTTATATGCCAGTTTTGAACTTGACAGCGCCGATTTGAGCACTTAAATATCACCGTACTGGCTCTTGACAGTCCGCATACTCGTGTAGGCAGCGTAAACACTAATGACGTCAAGACATAGGGTGGCCCGTACGATAATCCGCTAAGAAGTTTTAAAGTTCGCTTTCAGGAAAACTAAATGACTTACAACTGCCTGGCTTGGCATATATTACTACAGTAGCGATGAGAACATATACTGAAAATTTAATTGAGGTCCGTGGACACTGAAAAATCACCGGAGTTGCTATTTAACAGTTGAAAGAACCTTCAAACGGTTTTGTAGAAATGCGTTGCGCAGGCGGAGCAGGTCCTTCAGATCATTATCAGACTAACATTAGTGTTGATTGATTGATTTCTGGGGTTTAGCACCCCAAAACCACGATCTGATTATGAGAGACGCCGTAGTAGAGGGCTCCGGAAATTTCGACCACGCGGGGTTCATTTAACGTGCACTGACATCGCACATTACACGGGCTTCGACATTTTAGTGTCCTGCGTTCATATATGTGCATCGCTCGGAATGGCACAGACACTTTTACTTGGTTCACGCCGGCTGCCATCTCAAAACGCGGCTGCAACAAGGTATCTTTCGGTGTATTTGTGGACTCGTTAAATGCAGATGTCAAAATGTTACCCTAAAGTCACCCCTACACTTTCCTAGGCTTCATTGTCTGTTGACCCTAAAGTTTGTGAACGTTTTCTTTCGAAATCATTAAGCCCATTCATGAGCAGAGAACCCTACAAGAGTGCATTCATCGCTGCGCGAAGGAAGTGAGGCAATCCATTTATGGTAGCAGATGAACGAACGCGAAACTTTTAGGGGCGAAGCTCCTCTTGCTCGGGGCAAGTCCCTCGGCGTGCCGTGTTCACTAGTTCTCGAGGCGACCGCTAAAGGCGCAACTGTGCTATACTTCATAGGTAGCCCGCTAGATGGCGCGCCGCCGCTCAAGGCGGTGCGGCACACATCTGTACTCCTCCGTCTCCGCTGCATACTCGGGCGTGCGCGCTAGTTAGAGAGGCGACCGCCAGAGGGCCACGCCTTCAGCGAGCGCTTTGGCGTGCTTCCTTCCTCATCGCCGGGAGCTCAGTGAGTGCACATCTCCACGCAGCCTCGAATCGGAGCGGGCGCGGGAAGCAGCGGTCAAGCGCCGAAAGCGGCCGCTACCTAAGGTTGGTGGCGCCGGCGCGCGCTTCAAGCGCGACTTCCTCGATCCCTCTTTCAGCCTCAGCCGTAAGGTATGAGAACGCTTGTTGTTTGACAACCTCATCACCATCGCCTCCATCCTCAACGACCAGTCCCGCGCCAGCGCTACCGCCGTGCTCAAACGAGCTTCCGGTCGCTGCCACAAGATGTGAATGATTACATATTGTGTGTATATAAGTGTATATAATTGCATCGATATGTAAACATCGAGTATACAAGTGTATGTACAATCACCCCTATAACAACGTGTCGAGTCTTTATATGATGTGTGGGCGAATGTTTCACGGTTTTACCAATAAGCATTGGAGCTTCGCGCCCCACTCATCATCATTCACTTCGTGGAGGTGGCGAGATTTTCTTCTGCTCTCGTGATTTACAACCATCTACAGTTATCGTATATGGCTCCTGCATCGAGACAGATATACATATAGATGGTGGTTGTATAGTTACTCTATATGCAGTGAAGAGCCATATACGGTACTTACTATACGGCTCCCGTAGGGAGTCATATTATATGGCTCCCATACATAGAGAACTCTACAACCACCAGTACCACCGTATGGAGCCGCATAGTAGAGACCTCTACAACCACCTGGTGGCGCACGCTTGCGTTGCTGGCGCGCCAAATCTCTGAGGCCATGTCGCTACCACGGCCTTAGCAATAACCGGCAGCCTGTCCATCACAGCGGTTGCCGTGGGAGGCGGAGCTGTTGCTAGCGTACACTCCGCAGCCAAGCGAGCTGAGGATGGACAGCAGTCGTAAGGAGGGAGTCAATAGGCCCACATTTGCCTAGGTGCAAAGTATTAAAGATGATAGTCTTTCTTGAGATACTTGAAAAAAGGAATTTTGGTCCGGTCTGTCTGTCTGCTGTCACACGATTCAGCCACCCGGCCAAAGTTTAAGCACTTGCCTAACGCCCAGCCATCTTGAACTGGTAGCTGCGTTCATACTTGTGAACATTGTCGATCATAAAGCAAATATTACGCATATCTGAGGCGCAACATCAATACGAAAGTATTAGGTGGTGTGTTCCTTCACTAGAAAATGCATAGATACGCAATTCTAAAGACCCTAGTGTTTGTTTGGCTGCACTAAAAATGCAACACTATGCATGAAAAAGGCCTCTGCCGACGATTTGGTGCTGCCACCTGGCAATTGCACAGGGATTCTGCACAAGCTTATGTTTCCCAACTGCACTGCCAGATGGCGTCCATATCTCACGCAGCGTAGTACCGCTGGTAAAAGACTATCGTCATTTGCAGCGAAGCACGCAGATACGCAGGTCAATTTTTTTCGCTTAACTTATGGTGTTAATGATTTGATAAAACCTAATCAGTGACACAATGCACAAAAGAACGTTTCATGGACCCTTCCATGTGACTAGAGTGAATATTTGGGCAAATGAGCTTTCCTTTGTAAGGTCTACCACCCACTGCCTGAACAAAGTCTGCTTGCCGAAATGTCAGATCTAGCAACATCACATCCAACATTTTTATCACTGCAAGTCTCAATCTGCCCCCGAGATTCTCGACATTTCCCGGGTTGCTTTTCTGAAGATAGTGTTCTGGATGATTTATAAGAGCTTAGGTTGGATGGCATTTTTTTGTCTCTAGCTTTGACTACCTGAGATTTCATTGCAAAAGAGAGCTAGTGCCAATCAAAGTGGTGTTACCTAAACTTAAGATACATTCAGACAAAAAAGAAAGAGTGCAGGCACAATGAAGAGCCATTTCACACAATTCGTAAGGGTCTTCAACTTAGTGCATTCCTGCTGTGTCACAGCAAAGGTGAACAATACTGGATTTTTCTGCATGTCAGAATGCTTTGGAGCATGAATGGCACAAAGATGCAGTGCAACTTGTCACAGTAGTACAGCGACTACATATAATGCTTGTTGTCTAAATGGTGGCACGATTCTCGGCCACATATTCCGTGCACTGATGGGAGAGAACATTTGTGCACATTGGTCTGGATGCACATAAACAAGCCCCAGCTGGTCAAATTTATTCAGGTTTTATAGAGTCCTTCACAATCACATTGTCATCTTGCCATGGAACACCCCAGAATGGTATGCGCTTAGTTATGTGTTTAGCCAGTGTAGTGCAACTTGCCATAGTACTACAGTGACTATATAATTGTTGTTGTGGTCTAAATGGTGGCCCAATGCTCGGCCACATCATCTATGCACTGATGGGGGAGAACACTTGTGCACGTTGGTCTCCATGCACATAAACAAGCCCCAGCAGGTCAAATTTATTCGAGCTTTATAGAGTCCTTCACAATAACATTGTGATCTTGTCATGGAACACCCCAGAATTACCATTCCACTTTTACGCACATAGTTATGCGTTTAGCCAGTGTAGCGCAGTCAGTGTAGCTTATACCGAATTATTAGAAACCCAATGTTATGGTGCTGGTAGCATCACATCTTAGATGTCTAACACGGCAAGCAAGACAACACGCATAGCAGGCTTCTCATTAAATATTTTATTGCAGGCTTGCCCCGAGCTTTCACAGTGACAGCTGCACAATGGACACTTTGTTGTCGTTTGATGGCTGGGTGGAATCCACATCATCACGCAATCTACATTAAAACCAGGACGAACAACAACATTGTAACAGCAACTACGCGATGCAAACTGCAGCCATCTTGGTTGAAAATGGCAATTCATTAGGAGTAGTCCATGTCAATGCGGTATCTTGCACAAGCAATTCAAGGTCTGTGTGTCGCATGAAACAATTAGAGGCAGCGCCACCTAGCGCTTATCACAACAACCAAATTGTTTGGAGCAACAAAGCGTTTTCATGATGCTAAAAGGAAAGATCATCTCTAAATAATCACACTAACATCCTAGAAAGAGAGACAGTAGACTGTGAATCCCGACAATGCTCCAACAGTGGAACCCTAGAAAACTGAAATCAGTGGCAGCTGCTCACGAGCTGAACGAATCATAGGGATACTGCTCATAACCTAAATTGCGCCTTTCTTGTGCGACCTAAACACCAGTGTGCGTTTCTTTTAAATGTCCAAGCTTACTTGGATTTAGATGTGCCTTTAGAGAAACTTAATTTCTCCTCACTCCCGGGTCCCTCGAGACTTTCAATAATGTGCTCAAGACAAAGCACTGTAGCAGTATTCTGGTGACAGACCCAGCAGGCATGACACGAAGACGCAAAACATCCAGGATAATAGTGCTTGACCTAACACGAAATCTCTCATATGGGCCCTTGCAAACATGGCACGTAAGAGACAAAAAGACCTTGGCTTGGCACTTCCATAACAATGGTTGAAGATATGTGCTGTCAGTCCATTTGTAAGCAGGTAGGCTTTTTTGAAAACCTCCAGATATTACGTTATGCCCAAAGGTCTCAAAAGCCACCAAGTACCCTCACACAGGTGTCTGCTGTGTTTTACTATCTCAACTTTATTACGTGAGGCCTAAAAAACTTGATAGAAGAATGTATGCAGGTGCAACTGCCAGAGCTCCTTTATGTACGACCATTCGCAGACACACAATCAAATCACCCTCTTTCGATTGTCTGTGCGTCGAGGTTAGAGCAGCAATGATAATCAGTACTGTACTCGTGTAATACATATTCTGTTACCTCACCCACCCAACCCCGAAAACTAAAGGCATCCGGCCACTTGCACGCCTGGCTCTTCACACAAACAAAATAAATTATCGGTGGTAAAAGATACACATACGTACACATTTAATTCCTAAATATAACTCCTCGTGGGTAGCACATTGATGGCACAAAGTAAAGCATGCCGAACACATTTGAACAAATCGAGGAATGGAATGAACCCAGCACAACCTCTCACCGGTACAACAGTGCCCCATAAATGGGTCAAGCACTACCATTAAATGAATACACTGGCTCGCACTAGGAACGCAATGCTTGGGAGCTGCGTCAAATCCTTCAAGACATTGTAGAAAGAGAAACAAATGCTCTCAGTCCGTCACAATGAATTTCTACTGCAGAATCAGTCCAAGTGCACCGGAAACATGAGCACGCGTGCTTGCATGAACGACAGGTCCGGAAGCCTGTCCAGAATGGCCTGGGCTTCGCTGCTCAGCAGCGATGGCCGGCGGCGCGTCGACGACACTGTAGACACATTGTTCCGTAACAGCTCCTGCAGCTTTGATGGTGCAGAGGACTGTGATGGCACTGCCTCGGAGCCACCCAACTCTAGGAATTCTTTCTCCAAACCTGAGCACCATAACAGAGATTCACAGCATTTCGGTATCACGGTACTCCATTTATCAAGCAGGACAGCTTCCTTACCATGCAGCTAGCTAGGCATTTCTCTGTGGGCTCAAGAGAATACCAATTAACCACCACTGTATGCATCAGTGGCAGATATCATCATCGCATTCACCCAGTGTCCCTTCAAGAAGCTTGCACAAAAGTACCGCATGATTCTCCTCTAAGGAGCGTGTAAAACGAAAAATTCAGTGCCCTTCCGCTCTGTGGACAAGAATCGTCAGCAAAGCTGTGGTGGTGGGGTCGGCCTATTGCTGTGAAATTGTCTGTTGACATAACTTGATAGACAAACGAATGTTTGGTCAAAACCTGACAATACCATTGTAATTAATAATTAACTGCACAACGCCTTTGGCACACTTAAGGTGCGTTTGAATTGCCTTGATTAACATTTGAGTCGCCTAATTCATAGATGACTGACATCGAGACACTTTGAGTCCACTTAATGAACCTTCGATTCACCTTCGTTCTCACTTCGTTCGCTTAATTCACATTTTGCCTATGAGCCACTGCTACACTTCCCACAATGAGACCGGGATCCACTAGCTCCTGTGTAAGACTGCGTCATTCTAATCGTCATTTTGTCCGCAGACACAATCCACCGGAACTTAGCCATAAAGGGTACATCTTCAATGGAACGGTTCCTTAGGGCCATTGTGGTGTACTCACTGCTTGTCGGAGGACTGCTGCCGACAGTGGCCGACGACAGGCTCGATAGGAACTCGAGGTCAAGTAATGTTGAAGCAGCAGGCTGCTCCAATGGGTTCACCAGGCCGCTCGAGGTCCAGTCAAACTGAGCTGGTGGAATGGCACTGTCTGCACCGGCCTGCTGCGCGTAACGGCAAAAAGACCCAAGCCATGTTTCGACAGCCAAAGCCATTTTGAAGTCGGCCAAAGTCACAAAATATGTTTACCACGAAAAAAAAAAGATCCACAGCATCGTAACGATAGTCTTGTTCTCTTGAAGTAATTAGAACTCGGCCTGCACCCATCAATGCGTGCGTTTTGTTTTCCCCATATGCTACAACACAGTTATGTTTTTCACTCTATCAATTCCTGGTCTATCTGATTTTTCAGTTAGGTTGATCCAGACTGAAGCTCCTGGCCGGAAACCCATTGCAATGCCCTAGGCAACTGATCAAAGGAGCACAGATACCCTTATCCCAGCAGCACCGTCAAATTTGGGCACGCATAGTGAGTTGCGGTAAAGGTGCGCTGTGCTTCAATGTGATGCGGCCATAAGGATATCATTCCCTCCGCCTGCAGAATTAAGGTAAACATGCAAGGCAACTAGAACAAAAACCAGAAAAAGCTTCAGTGCAGTAAATGGCTATCATACAGCAACTCTTTATATGAGAAGGTAAACGAAATTCTCCTGCATTTTCTTTTGTTCACGAGTGCATGTTACTAACGTCTCTTGCTGGCACGTATCACGCGGCCACCACAAACATCAAGCACGTCTCCGACAGCACTGCAGAGACAAGCGGATGCTGTTTCCGGATCGGATGTCTGGGAGCGCTTGATTAGTGGTGCCACAGCATGGTCCGTTCTTGTACTTCGCAGGCTTTCTTTAAAGACACGTCTATCAGTGGTACTTCATCAAGCAATCTTTACTCCGTTATATTTAAATTAGATGTACAACTTTTCTACTCGCAGTTTCTCATTCCAGAGAATCATTTAAAAATTTAGTTAATCAGCTTACACTAATTATTTGATTTTGCAGAACAATAAGAAATACAGTACACTAGGTCGCTTTATCCTCAACACCGCTGAGTGAGTTGCAATACACCAGTGCATCGTTGTCATTTCAAAAAAAAAAAAACTGGGTTACTTTTAACTAGGCCAACCTATGCAGATAAGTCAAGTGCCCTTCTCAGCCAGCACATTACCTCTGAACAGGTTGGGGGAGGAGCCGGTGTAGAGCACGCTGCCTCCTCTGCAGAGGGGCTGCCCGTGCCGCCACGCTGAGGCTCCAGCAAACCCAGGTGAGCGGCAAAGAGTGGCACTGACGGGTTACGCAGCTATCGCCCACCGACGGGTCCACCGCACCCGTGCCGACAAGGCAGCAGCGGCAGTAACAGCAACAGGGGCGGCAGCGGGGTTAGTCGACAGCGCGGTGCCACAGCAGTTGTTAGTGGAGGAGAGATTGGGAAAGGGGGGCAGAGGATGCACAGGGGCAAGAGAAGGAAGAGCAACAGAACGTGTTAGAAAATACAGTGCATGTAGAAAGCTGTTAGCCTGTTAGCAATGTTGCAACCTTTCACCTCAAGCTTAGTGTTTCCCTGAACTTAATTAACCTAACTGTAATACTGAGTGCACTTCCAGTGGTACCTATAGTAATGACATACTATATAGAAGCGCTCTTGTACTAAATGTGTTATAACACTGGAAAGTACACAAGGACAGAGAATGTCCTGCTAATACACATGGTCTTATGGTTAGTACCTCCTTACACCTGTTGTATGCAGGTGGGTGACGCAGACAGATGCTCTTGAAGGAATCACCGAGGCCATGCAGTTAGTTTCAGTGGCCAGACCCATCTACAGAAGCGAGATGCCTGGTTTTGGAAAATGCAACCATGCAAGAACATTTCTTCATACTGGGCATCGCAGTGAATGCCTTGGTGCTCATGAGGTGTCTGCTGTAACAAAGCTGTCTCATCTATCTTACACCTCACCCATCTTGTAAGATATACACTCATTAGGTAAGGACACTTCATGGCCAACTTGCGAGATGCAACTGACCGGATAAAGTAGCGTAAGCGTGTATAAATCAGTCCAGTGACGTCAACGGACACGTATAGGACATGCGGTGAAACATCAAGACAGGAAAAATTTTAGCTTCAGTTGCTATAGCAACTGGTGCTTCACGGCAAACCTCAGTGATTCAACTGCACGGCGAAAGTAGGTCAGCAGCAGAGAAAGAAAAAAGCCTGTTTCATTTGGGCCCGAAAGCTCTACAGACGCACCGGGTCACGCACACAACCATCTGTCAGTGACTTTCGAGCTTCCCGCGAAATGCAGGTTCCTATAGCAATGCGAAATGAAATTTATTCTGTTTTGAAGTTTCGTCACACTTCCGACAGGCAAGTGCTACCATGACTGTGCCAATGGGCACTCGCCACTGCTACTTTATCTGGTCAATCGTGTTGCACAAGTTTTCTCAGCTAACGAGTTAAAAGTACACTGTGACCTCATCACCATAATATCATAAGATGTCCCTATAATATGAAGCAGTGTAAGTGATACTATAATTCTATTTCATTCGGATGGCAAACTCTTCTGAGGAACAATTTAGGACCAGGCTACTGTTATCCAGACAACTAGGAATCTGTGGTGGGTAGGACAGCCTATAAAGCACACCTGCCAACCTGGAGACCTTGATAATCAGGAGATTCACACAGCAGGAGGGGGGTGACAGCGAATGAAGGAACTCTCTCATATGGTTTCATTTATTAATTTCGTGTAATGCCAAGTCACGTGAAACTTACTGCTAATAAAACTTTGAGACATTGGCCATCACGCTAATGAAGAGGGAAAATTAAGAGGCCTTACATGCGAAACGTCCATTTCACAGGTAGAGTGTACATGTGGCAAAGCACAGTTTCTGTGACAGAAGCACAGTTTCCGTGTCCTAGCACACCTAGGGTAGGGCTAGCCACCCTCCCATGCTACGACTGGCCTGCTAAAGACAGGCATGCAAGCCCGAGTTGAGCCAATCCAGAATATCCGACATGGTAGCATTGTTCAGTTGCTTGCATTCATGGGAGTCCTTGCTGGCCTTCATAGGAAACTCAACTGTGCTAGCGACGAAGCGCTTCTGTTTCACTTTCCCCACATGGACAAATTATGCGCAAGATAATTACAGCAACAGGGCATAAAAGTGCTCTGCCGTGGTGGCCACTGTTTTGGAGACTTGAAGTTGCGTCGGTACAATCACTAAATGTTACCTAAATTAAGTAAAGTTCGCAGGTATGTAAAAAAGACTTGCAAAAAGCAACAAGGAACAACCTGGCCTGCACAGGCACTGCCAGCAGCCCGTTACTCACTATGTTCCTAGAGTCAATGGACAGGCTCTGCAGCAAGTGCTGGCAGGACTGTGAACCATTCCAGCTGAACTTCAGCGACGGGGCACGGTCTAGATCCTGCAGCTGTTCCCACAGTCTGCGTCAAAACGTGTGTGCAACAAACGTTAGCACAATCAAAGGTCGACTGAGGGTACAAAAACATGACTCAGATTTTGATCCAAGTCATCAGTTATACGCACAGCTCTGCTCTTTGCAATCAAAGCCAAGCACACTTGAATGGTCAGCTTGTGAAAGCATTGGCACATGACTCCCAGTACTGCTTGCTCCTGGGAGCTGGCACAAACAGTGTGGGGTGTTTGTTGTTGCTGTTAAATGACTTCTGATGCTCCCCCTCCATCTTCTTGGCACAAAGTGTAGTAGCCACCTGAAGGTTTGTGATTGTGTATGTGACATAAAGCTGCATCAACTGAATTTTTTGTTAAAAATCAAGCCAAATCACGATTGCAAGTGATCTTTATTGGGCTAACAGACAGTTTACTCAAGCGTTACTGAGACAGTCCACTCAGTATATCAGGTCGGCTCGGCAGCACAAGCAACAGTGCTATATTCAAGAGCATATATGCTATCCATGAATGAAGCCACCAAGGTAGTGGCACATGCTTAGTCCACATTAAAAACAAAAACTTTAACAACTTCAGTGCGGCGATGCCCACTAGGAGCAACATGATTGCATCATCACCATGCAATTATGATGTTGCATCATCACCACAGTAAAGATGTTCGGAGCAATTCAACCTCACTCAAGATCAATGGATACAATTTAAGTTCCATACGCTTGGAAATGAATGCTCACTTCGGGGCTTGACTAAGCATAGCAGCATACCACAACAACTGAACTGGACAAAAAGAAAATGAATGATAACACACACAACAGCGCTTGTGAGTGTCTACCCTCTCTTTTCCACCTGGTTGTTTTGTTGCAGTGAGCCATTACACTCAACTATGAGATGCTACCGTCTCACCCACAATGCATTCTTATTGGAGCTTATCTTGTCCTCAAATGCTCATTTATCTTGCAAGCCTTTCCTTCACCAGCGCAACAGATGCGGCTTCTAAATCACTGCGAGAACACCCATTTTCACAGGACACAGCGTTCTAGATAGAAAATGTACTGGGCACAGCATTCTAGATTTCAAACAAAATAAAATGCAAGCAAAACATACCACAGTAAGTAAAGAGCAAATGCTAACACCGTTCAGGGACAGAATGTAGAACAGGGTAGCCATCCTCGTAGAGAAATGTGGATGTGTAATAAGGACAAGTAGCAAGGGCTGCGTTATTCAGGCCCAGGGCTACAATCAATGTGCTATCACACCTAATGTCAATGAAAGGTTATGTTAATGTCAACAAGGCACTCACCTTACATGTGCCTCGCAACAGCTAAGGGCCACAAACTCTTCATCCTCAGCAGAGACTGAACTCGACGGGGCACATTCGAAGGCATAGGCACTCTGGAACAGGTTCTCAAACGAGCCCTCTCCCGATGCAAGCTGAAAACGAGGGAGGTGCAAATTTTACGACGGTCATAATTTAAAGGGGTCCTGCAGCAGTTTTTGAAAACAAAAGATTGTGCAACTAGCCATGGACGCTTGCATGAACAATGTTAGCGAAATATTATTGAACTGCACGAACCATGGAATTTTCTATCAGGTTTCAAATGCATGTGCAAGTTACGTGCTCCTCTTTCAACAAGTTACATATACAGTAAAACCTCGTTATAACGAAGAATGAGGCAGAGTCATTATTACTTTGTTATAACTGTTAGTCTGTTATAGCCAATATCTATGCCATCTATGGGAATTACAAGGGGAATTACAATTGCTTCGTTATATCCATTAGCTTGTTATATTCCAGTTCATTATAACAAGGTTCTACTGTACATACATCACAAAGAGTACTGACTTTGATGCTTCAGCCAGAAATAGGATTGGCTCATTTCGTGATCGCAGGAACATTCTCAGTAACACTTTATCTGTTCTGAGTTCGGCAAATATAGAAAATATATGTATGTAATCCATCTTCAACAACAATGAAAAGTCAAGCGATGGTAGTGCTCTTAAGATACATAATTTTTTGGGAACACATGGGCAATTTCAGCTGTATTTGAAACCAAACTGCAAACTCCCCACATTCGTACAGCGAAGTGACACTTGGTTCATATGTTAACAAAAGCTTCCACCAATGATCGGCACCACATTCTTACTACATTCAAGTGCTGATGGGCCCCTTTAGAGGAACACCAAAGAGAATGATTCTTTGCATTAGAACGTCAGCCCCTCTGCAATGCAAAAGGAGCTCGTTTTGAACTCAATGAAAAGTGTGGCAAGCCAGAACAGATGCAACAACAATAGGTGGTACCGATAGCAGATTCCACTTCTTGCACCAATTTAGTGCGACGTCATACATTTTCTCTGCATCTATTCGGGCTTGGTGAATTGTTTATTGGTACAGGATGCCTTACATAACCACTGTGGTGGCTCAGCAGCTAGAAGTTTTCAGCGAAGTATGAGGGTATGGTGACTACTTGTGTACACAACCAAAATACAAGAATGTCTATGCATTTATATTCAGATGCAAATGAAAGATACCAAAGTGGTCAAAATTAACTCAAGAGTCGTTAAGTACAGAATTGCTCACAATCGTATTGCGTTTCTGGCATGCAGGTCCCCATATTTTATTGTGTCAGATTTAAGACGGCGTATACAAATATTTATCTTCATAGAGTTCAATAGCCTTCACTGAGCAAGAATTACCTTACAGAAGAAAAAGGAAACCCTAACGTTTGCAATATGACATTGACATACTGAGCATAATAATCACTGTGGTTTCCCATGGCAAAGCCAGCATGTGACCATGAGGCAAGCCACTGTGGAGGACTCCGGAAATTTCGACCACCCAGGGTTCTTTCAACATGCACTAAAAACGCCTAGTACAAAGACCTCTAGCAATTTCACCTCCATCAAAACTGCAGCAACCACAGCTGGCACTGTTTCTGCATTAAACTGAAGAATGCAAAACACTGCCCATGCTTCTGCACCGCAAAAGAGCACTTTTAAGAAAGTATAATCTAGACAAATTTAGCATTACTGATTTCTGGGATTTCACGTCCCAAAACCACATTATGATGAGGGACATTTTCGCCATACAGTTATGCCCAATCAGCCCAATGTCGGTGTGTACCAAGTGAACAAGAGGACCAGACTGATTGGTTCATGGGGCTTTACGTCCCAAAACCATGATATGCTATGAGAGGCCCCGTAGCGGAGCGCTCCAGAAATTTAGACCACCTGGGGTTCTTTCACGTGCACTGACAATGTACAGTACACAGGCTTCAACATTTTGCCTCCATCGAAATGCAGCCGCCGCGGCCGGGATTCCATCCCACGACCCTCGGATCAGCAGCCGAGTACCATAGCCACTAGACTACCATGGTGGGGCTAGACTAATTTAGCATTTCTGTAATGTTCTCCCACAAGAAAACAGATGATAAAGATGCAAAAAACAGCACACACCTCATCAAGGATGGTCCCTTGCTGCGGCAACACTGCAGGCGAAACAGTCGATGTTGTTTCGTTATCGTCAGCACCGGCAAACGACTTCCAGCCGTCATCCGCCCAGTCGCCGTCCTCCACAGCAGTCTTCGATGCATCCTCAAAAGCCGCAAAGTCCGCAAAACCATCCCCTCCGGAATTGCCCCACTCACAGCCACCAGCCGCCACAGAATCGCTCGCTTGTTCAAAGTCTGCAAAGTCACTTCCTTCGTCCACCGGAGCAAGTGCCGCCTCAAACGGCGGTGCAACGACCTGCGCTTGCTGAAAGTCATCAAAGCTGTCCTCCCTTTTGACGGTGCCGGCCTCGCCGGAGCACGGCAGCTCCGCCGAAGCTCGGCGAGCCGCCACAGTAACATTCTGACTAGTCTCACTTTCACCATCACTATCACTTAAGCACAGATTGGGCAACGGTGCCCCGTTCATGCTATCACATTTGCTGGCCGAGGTGACCGTATTGTCCGCTGGTGGAATGTGGTTCGCATCCGCCACTGACGCTGGGCACGCTGCTGTAGCGGTTGCAAAGTGTCCGAAGTCATCGTCGTCATCAAATTCATCACAGCCAAGGGGAGGGTCGGAGCTGCCAGCCTCGATTTTAGTGGCGGCAACTGCACCCTGCAGGCCTGGAACATGGGCGTCAGGCAAAGGGGTCGCCCCGGGTTCCGCCATTGTGGTGCAAGGTCACGCCAGCTAGCCTGGACACCCAGCAGGACAAGGTTCTGGAAACAAAACAGCGTACCTTTGCAATCACAGTTAAAAGTGCCCTTACACTATTTAGTTTGGCTGCCAATGGTTTCAAGATACGGAATACACCTCCAGATACGGAATACACCTCCAGATACTGAATACACCTCCAGATACGGATACACCTACAGATTCTAGAACGAATTTTTGATGAAGAGCTAAACACTAGAACTTAAGTGCCTCCTCCTACCAACCTCTATGAGAACTCAGCCACTGTGGCTGAAGAATGAAATCATTCAGTCGTGATGCTCCATTTGCTTAAAGAATAACATACTTTGTCAAAGCAAGTATGCTATCATCTTCTTCCTTGCTTTTGCCTCCGATTGCATTAAAGGGGCGCTGAAGTCAACACTTCGCTGCTTAGATAGCCTGTGGGATCAATTTTTGTAGACACACACATGCCATTTACCAAACCTCAACAGCAAATATAGCAAGGAGGGTAATTTAAGTTATGACTGTAGTTCACACGATGTTGCACGGTGGCACTATATGCACCACCTGTAACATCGACGATACCAAAGGTGACCCCCAACTCCCTTGACGTCACTATGGCAGCCAAGCTCCGAGTGGTGCAGCTAGCAATGATTACGTCATAGCGAACATCACCATTTTTCCGTGCTTGCGTCAATACTCCCAGAGATACTAGGCCTCAAAAAAATCATTGGCACCCGATGATGGTGACAGCACTGACTACAACATGCAGGATGTGCGACCAACAAAAGAATAGGAGGACAAACTGCAGGCCGTGTGAAAGTGCATTACAATTTTGCGGGCTCACGTGGTCGAGTTTGTTTAGCCCACTGCAAATGTTAGGTGGCGCTAGTTGCGCGCAGTGGCTTTTCATTTGTGGAATTGCCTCAAACCGAAACTGAAACCAGTCAGTAACGAATAGGCTGTACAAAGAGGCTCGCAGCTACGTGCTGCTGCAAAAGACATCACACAACAATTTTTGTGTCAGCACCACTTTAAGCATAGACGCGACTATGGTCACTAGTAGGCTTACGTAATAATATTTGGATATATCAGGCTGCCCTGGACAAATGGTGAGAATTTGCCAATGTGCACCATGCAGTCTTTCACAGATGTTTCGTGACCATATAAAAATTGAAAACAGCAACATTGAGAACAAAAGATTGCTAATGAACTGTTCTCGCTCTAACCGTTCACCGTACCCGAACATCAGGCCATGTGTCTGCCCCAGCAGGCTGCTGCTTCAGTGATAATAACCATACACCTCTTCACAGCTCTTTTTTAACCACATGCATGTGCAAGTTTACAGTTTTTGCAGTTCACAAACAAGACCCCCACCTTGTCTTGATGAGTTTAAGGCATCCGTAAAAGAAAACAAAGAAAAATATAAGCCAGACCCGCAGCAATACAGCTCTGCTGAGACTTCTTCCAGAGAGGCTGTTAACACATCAAAATAAGAACTGAAGCCCTCTCTCCCCTTGACAAAAAGAAAGTGCCACTCATGAAATATTTGACAGATGAACTGAGCTGCCTGGCTTCTAATGTGGGAGGATCACCACACAGTAATCTGGCGCTGAAGTTGACATGACAGCATGCTGATAAGGCACCCACACAATGCAACCCCATTGCTTATCATCCAAGTGACGACTCATGCTGGCAGTAATTAGAATGTTACTCATTACGTGCTCATGGTCCCAGCTACAACACGTACGTCAACACCGAACTGACTTACGCATACTCACAACTCGCAGTGTTTACCATACTGGCAAAGTGATCAACAGAAATGGCAGTCTCTGTTCACAGCACATCATTACAGTTCTGGCATTTGGGATGCCAAAAACACTTTACGAATATGAGGTTCACGTTGGCAGGGGAAGCTCCAAATTCATTTTGACGAGCTGTGGCTCTCTGACAAGCACAGAAGCCGAAGCACGCGGCCACACTTGCTACTAGGGTGGCACGGCAGATAAAGGGGAGAGAAAAAAAAAAGTGACAATCTTACAAGGAGCACTTAGTTATCTATAATGCACTCGGGGAAGCCCGCTATGACCGGCAGATGCTTGCATTCGGTGGCCTTGACCGATAAAGAAACGTCTGCCGCCAGCCGTACTCGAATCCCACCTCACGGTCGCAGCACTACATCGCGCTCAAAGCACCCGCACGCATATTGTTCGAGTAAAGGATGTCGCTGAGCCGGCTCAGCATTTATTATTTTTCTATTCCGATCGCTGAGCAGCGCACATGTGCTTCCAGAACGACGCCTTTTTATTTAACAGAACCTACGCGAATGGCCACGAGGAATAGTGACACAAGGCAAGCCGCAGGTGCATTTGACGTATTCGTAACACCTCCCATGACGTAGCACACTCCATCCGCCCCCCTTTCAACGACTGCACGGAGGAACGGTGGCGGTGACCGCGGCAGCTGCTCAAACACGGCGTCGACGGCGCGATCGGAAGAAACTAGAGTTCTCTGCAAGGAGCGCTAGGTCCAGGGTTTGACCACCTGTCCTTGCCGACAGGTGGTCCGCATTCCGACGAAGGGTGGGACGCAGAAACGACCGGTCTTGGGATCATTCAATCGCGTCAACATGAACAACAACACAGTTGGTCGATAGTTTTTTCTGAATGCCCGCACTAAGGCGTTTCTTGAAGCACAGGTAAGGACATCTGGTCCACTGTTAAAACGGATCAATAAATAAGTGATCTCCAAAAGACCGTGCGTAGAGATGTGCTCCTGCCGGCTGTAATCAACCATGCATATCGTGCTGTTCGGCGTTACGTCTACCTGTTCAGGATAGATCGGCTAGGTAGAAAACTGTCCACTGAAACTATAGGAAGGGGCAAAAGTGAATGGAGATAGAAGCATACTGCATTACCTGTCGTGAAAGGGAAGGTTTCTCGCCCGAAGCGGAATTTGTTCCTGCTACGAGCGATTCTGATCAAACAGAAAACAAGCGCGGTGGAAGCATCTCTGTTGACACGGCGATACGCTCGATACGCTGACCACTGGATCGCCGCAAAGCAAACACCATCGTCACTCGCGCGCAAACGTAATTAACGACGGAGCGGCCAGAGACACCGAAACAAGCGGCGGTACGTCAACATCCAATTTCTCGACGGGACTCAAAGTGCGTTAGGTTTTTTTATCATGCTGTTATTACAGGATTCGCCGAGACACGCATCCGGATTTATTGAGGAACACGACAAGCCGCTAGCAACATGGAAAGTCTGTGGAAGGGGAGTCGGTCTCTAGAGAAATTTTTAAAAATTTAAGTTTCCAGCTGCCACTCACTTTTCGTACGTCCGGCGGCCATTTTGTATCTGCGCCGACAGCTTCCGCTCCATGCGCCCCCATTTGAGTGAAATTATTTTACAAATAAAATTTATTAAACTTCTAGGGGGTCACAATTTGTAAATTTAACATAATTATTTATACCACATTTTTAATAAATAATTCAGACAGCACTTGACAGGCAGCAACAACAAAAGGAAAACACTTTAACATTGCCTCTGAGATTTGCATCTTTATAAAGATCACTTGCTCGAGCTGTCTCTTCCACCGCATGCAACAAGTAAAAAAAAAGGACCGCCACTGCTATAGTGCTCAAGATTTTTGTAATACACAAAGCTCGTAAAGCGGAATTCTTGTTTGTTCCGAACGAGGACCTGTAGCTGGAGCTAGAGATAAACGTCATGGCCGCCATGTTAATAAACAAGAAAATTTGTTAATCTTGGAGGCCATATATGTCGCTGTCGTGACACGCTTGATCGACGGCGAAGCAAGCCAAGCCTGTGCCGCAGACGCCGCCAATCCATTCCGAGGACAAGTTTCGGTGTTCCCTTGGCGGTCGTCCTGCTGAGGTGGTGTGGTGGAGCCGGTCTAGTTTCGCTCGTCTTTGCAAACGCCAAGAACATGGTGAGCGCGACCTTTTGCTTTTCCCTTAGCTGCATGTTGCAGCTATTGAGTACACGGCGACGTAATAGCGCACGTTTGACCTGTTTACAGCGTCTAAACCAAGGCGCGAAAGTTTGGAGGAAAGCGCTCAACGACTTTGACCTTGAGGCTGTACACTAGCGTCTTCGGCCTTGGCACTCACTTCCTAAAAGGCTCGTCTTTTATCACGAGCCGCTAAACGGTGCATAGTCCAAGACTGACGAATTACACTAGCGGCAAACACTGCGCACAGAGAATATGAGCTACTAAACCAGATCAGATGCCGGCTTTGTTGACATCTATGTTGTCTCTCAGATGGTTGAATGAAAGCAGCGACTATTGAACAGCATGACGGGTTTGCTGCACTCGCAGCAGGTGTTAATACTGCCGCTTTGTGTGCTCAGTTTCGGGTACCTGTATAGTGCACGTCGGGTATTAAAGCCAGCGTGTCATATTAACCGATGCGGAACGGTATTTATAGCGGCCGCGGGGTCCTCGCGGCAGCTATTTATCAGTGTTCTACCATCGCCCTTAGGGCTGGATCTGGCCGGATCTAGGAAGTGCGGCTAGCGACTGTTATCGTAATACTACTGTGTGACCATGAAGGAGTCGTCGTAAAGGACGCCCACTTTTACGTTTACGTCGAGTTTGCCGGGAGTGTGCGTGGTGTCGACTTTTGTCGTGTTTTACCGGAACGACCGACAAGTCGGCAGTGTAGTTTCACGTTGCGTATATAGGTGCGAGCGCTGACTTTGAAAGTAATGCAGAGGGGGCGTGTTTTGTTTCACAGTGAAAGAAAAAAAATTCCAATAAACTAAGATCATTGTTGATCTTGTTAACAGGGGACACACACAAGTCATCTGGTGTATAAATGAAGGCATATGAGTTGCTGGAAAACCGATCAGGACATTGAGAAAGGTGTATCAAATTCCTGCCAGTTCTAATGGCTTACTACTTCGGGCTTCAGTTTCCATTTGTGTTTGTTTATTGACCCCTACGCTGTATGAAAAGTACTGGTAGTTTAATTACCAGCTACACCTACGTGGATTAGCCAGAGTTGTTAGAGAACACAGGCCAAAAGAATGAAAAATAGGGAAAGCGGCAGTTTCTTATAATGGCAGTGGTCAAGATTTCCAGAGCCCTCCACTACCGTGCCTCTCATAATCATATCATGATTTTGGGATGTAAAACCGCAGAAATCAATCATTCGAGCTGTAAAATGCACCAAAGGATAATAGTCGTAACAACGCCACTTGGACAACTTTCCACCATGCCTTAAGTTTTGGCAGTGACTCTTTAGATCTGTGTAATCCTTTATCGGTAAGAAATACCCACATTGTGTTGAAGCCACAGCAGTTAAAGGGGCCATGAAACTCCTTTTGAACTAACCATCAAATGACATAACTATAGCTGTTTTCATATTTGTCTAGGTACAGTTACAGCAGAGTTACAGGGACGTGCAATAGCTTTCTCTCTTCTTTACTGGTGAGAGCGTTGGAAGCCACACAGGGAGGGATGATGAATGGGAGAGGAGCTGTGTCAGCACACATAATGGCATTGAGCATTGTGCTGCGCAAACAGCACTGCTACTGATGTGCTGATGTCTTTCACTGCATGCAAGCCTCTTATGTCTTGAAACCCACTTATGACATTCACAACTAATTGAAACAAATGAGGCACCAAGGACACATGATCTAAAGGTTGTGTTGCTTAAGTTTAATCCAAACATGCTCTCGCAAGCTCGGCAGACAACAATTGTCTTCTCCCTGAAATGGCGATGTTTCAAACAAGTTGTTGCATTGGGCTCCACTTGTGAGAATTTAGTATAGAGCTGTGCCTAGCAGCCCTTCCTACCTGGAGAATGTGTTTATTTCACCAAGCCATAGTAGTTGTACACTCTGTATTTTATAATACAGAGAATATAATACAGAGAATTTATAATACAAAGAATTTTATAAATCCAATATGGCCAGAATATGAAAAAGCAAAGAACAAGAAAAACTTCAATGTACATGAAACCACAGTGACATACAAATGCTGAGGTTTCCACACAAATCATCAAAATAAAGTGTTGACTTTTGTTGTCGGTTTCGGCAATATTCTGTGATCATGTTAGTAATGCTAACATCAGGCGATAGTTTCTCAGTCAAAACTGACATTGTGTTTTGCTTTATTGACCCTTTAAACTGTGGAGTCTAGTAAAATATAAGTGGCAGAGAATGAGGGGTGCAGGTGTTGCTGAGGGCTTCTACTGAGCATTTTAGAAGAGGCATCAGCTGGAATGGCTGTTAATGCAGCAACTGGCTCCAGACACGGGCTGCAGAAAATGGTGGCCTTTTGCTTACTCGAACCACAATTACTATTATTATTAGCAACAGAATGCAGAACAGATGTTCGCCATCGTGGAAGCTTGTTCTATCCATTTTGTTGCTCCATTTGAGATTTCAGCTGAGCGTGTAGCTACTTTATGATGCAGCACTCGGCCATATCAGACATGTCTATTCAGACGTGGTACATGTATGTTGTAAAATGAACAAGCTTTTTTCTTTTGAATTGTGAGCCATAGATGAATGGTATGGATAAGCCTTTGTAATGGCAGCAGCTGGCATGGGTAGCACAAAAGTAAAAGTTGAATGGAAGCAGCTTGTCTCTGGCCGTCATTTAAAATTCTAGTACAGGGGCTAAAATGAGCACGCTAGCAGGGGCTATGGTGCCTCAACATGGTGTCCCCTTTCTGCAAGCAAAGAAACAAGTAAGTTTTGTCAGTTTGTGTAGACCTATGTCCACAATGCCCGCAAATCTATATCCTTGTGGAATTCCTTGCCTAGGGATATAAAGACTGGATCCCCCGAAATGTTTAAAAAAGCCCTGCATTTTCACCTATTATATTCATAAAGCTTTATGATATTCATAGTTACGGTTGTTGTATTTTAGTGTAAATGGTTGTCGTTTTTTTTTTTTGTGCTCGCCTGTAAGTTTTGTATAACTTATGTTTGTTGTTTCATGCTTGTATGCAAACTTTATATGAGTAATTTCTATCTGGTGCCACTCTGTACCAAAGTGTTGGTGCTCTGACGCATGATTTTATAGGAGGTCTCATGACTTTGAGACCTCTTTCTGTATCCGCGTATTTTTCACATGCAATGCACCATGTGTTTCAGATAATAAGCCAATAGAATCAATAAATCAGTAAAACTTCTCAAGAATGTTGGGAGTGGACAGGATTAATGCATCGAACAATAGCTCACTGGAACCAGTAGTTTCGTCGAGAAGGCCCTCTTTGTCTAATTGTTGGCACTACCAAAGCAACATGCCTGCTGCTATGAAGCCGTCATGTGTGTGATGACTTGCTTTTGAATTGCCTGTCATTATCGTCTTGTTGTGTTTGAGGGCTGTGGCTCAGCACTGCCGCAGTGGTCCAGTGGGCACGGCACTCTGCTGTTGATCCAAAGGTCGCGGAATGAAATCCTGGTTGCAGCAGCTGCACATTGATGGAGGCGGAAATGCTAGAGGCCCTTGTAATGCTGGATGTCAGTGCACGTTAAAGAACCATGTGTGGTCGAAATTTCCAGAGCACTCAATGCCGACATCTATCATAATCATATCGTTGCTTTGGGAAGTAAAACCTAATAAACCATTCAATGAAACCAGGGCTCTGGCTCAGCCAAGCTGCTTTTGTGGCTGCTTTTCTGTGGTTCCCCTGTCTCTGTGTTTCTCTGGCCAGAGACAAAACTATTATTATTATTATTATTATTATTATTATTATTATTATTATTATTATTATTATTATTATTATTATTGCATATGTGGTGGGTATAGGGGAGAGGGGATCAGGTATTTCTGAGAATGACCAAATAACTTTCACCAGTTTTTTCTCATTCTTTTCAGTGTTTGCACCTTCAGAAATAAAATTTTAAAATCTGTATTGCGTTCATGCTTGCTATTTCTTCAGAGGTTTCTGAAGATTGGGCTCCATGTTGTGTTATCCAAAGGAAATGACATAAATCTTAGTACAACCCCTAGCATTCGTGCAACATGCGTACGCAAGTGGAAGTCTTTGTTGCCCTATGCATACTAATGTATTCTCTGTGTTCTGCATGCAGAATAGCTAATCAAATTGTAAAAAAAAGCCCACCTGACATAAAGCAGTCGAGAATTTCACCATTCGCTCTCAGAACAAATCTCTCATGAGGAGGTGTGTAGGCATGTGCAGCTTAGGCGTGAAAATGCTGAAACACTACTTGTTCAGTCCTTGACCTCAGTGTCACTATGAGAACAAGTTCTCTGGTATTTTTCATACTGTATTTACAATATTAAAAAAGAAAAATGCACAAGAAAAGTTGGCTTCCAGGGTGTCCTAAGCTATTTGTTGTATTGGTAAACAAAAAGAGAGGGGGGGGGGATTGTTTTTCCAGATGATTCGAGAACTCAAACTACCAAATTTGAAGAGATCTTGTTGAGCCGCAAGAGCTCAAAAAAGAAAAGAAAGTAACCTTGTAATGTATGACATTACATACATACTGACACCAATTTTATTAGTGCAAAGGGGAAAAAAAGTATGTCAAAGATACATCCATTGATACCTAGCTGATTACTGTACAGTGAGTGAAAATATAGTTTGGAAACAATACTCATATAAATAAAACATATTCAGTTCTTCCTGTGGCATCCTCTAAAACTACAAGTATACATTGGAGCATGTGTTGTTTTTGGAGAAAACTGCTTTTGTGCTGCAAAAAGAGACAGTGTGAATTTCACAAAATTACCTCCATTCAGTCCTGCTCATTATGATCAAGCTGCTAGTGTAAGCATAACTTATATTAACCTTGAACATTCGTCTCCAGCTTTCTGAAGTGAAAATAACTAGCTTAACTTTATTTTAGAAGCTGTACTGCCATTCTCTCCCAAATGGATGAGCACATATTAATAACTTTTGTATACTACACTAAGCGTCGAGTAATGCCGCACTAGAACTTTCTTAGACTTACTTTTGCCTTGCACATTCCACTCAATGGGACCATGTTCCCACATAAAGTGTAATTCTTAGTAACACTCATAACTTTGTACATGTATAACCAGCTCTGTATAGCCAGAATTTTGTTATGCACCACAGTTGTCATCTGTAATAGCAGCTAATGCTGTATAAATAGGAAGCAGGTTTTCTGTTATGCATCATTATTTTCTGTTTTGCTATTTCTGCTAGCTGACTGTGCGTAACTAGGAATATTCATTGCGCTCATCCTTCTCAATACATTTGGCTTGTACCTTTCTGCTGTATCGTCATGACCTGAGAGTACTATTGTCAAACTTAACGCTTTCTTCGAATACCCACCATCGCTGGCTTCAGTTTGTCTGTGCAGTCTTGTAAGGAGCCTGTCCGGGTGCTGGTCACTGGCGCGGCCGGCCAGATCGCCTACTCGCTGGTGCCCATCATAGCCAGGGGCCATGTGTTTGGTTGTGACCAGGTGAGTTCGGTACGGACGCAGCTGTCCCATTGTTTGCATGCAGACAGCTGTCGAGACAAGTTGTAGGTCGATCGAGCTGCATAAATAAACTGAAGCATAACTGTGAGTTGGCCTAGTTAGAATGCATTAACCGTCATGCCTTCTGGATTAAGAAAGCACAAGGACGAAGCAGCAGCTGCACAAGGACATGCAGTTCCTAGCTAGTAATTTATTCTAACATTTGGTAATAAGCCATTTGATAGATAGTGCTCTTCTTATTCTCTTCCCTGCTGTTTGTATGCATGAGGTGTGAAGACTAATCTTTCTTTCTTCCTTTTTTTTTTCATCTTCACAGGAGGTATGAACGTTCATGTCTGTTTATTTATTTATTTTTTTTTGCAGTGTCACAGTGATAGCCTAGCGTGAAGTTGATTAGAGCCTTTCTTTTTCGTAGGTCTTCTTCTACATTACAACTTACCTTGTAATTTAGCTAATGAATGCAGCATGGAACTAACAAGTGAAAACTGTGTCTGCTTACCCTTGCTGGTCAGAAATAAAACATTTAAGCAGCTGTGGCTCTTGTTTTCTGCAGCCCGTTATTCTGCACCTGCTGGACATCCCGATGATGATGGGCGTCCTCAATGGCGTTGTCATGGAGCTCGTTGACTGTGCCTTCCCTCTTCTGAAAGGTTCACCTTTCTTTTCTTATTGCACTCCAGCTTTTTGACATCCATAGCCAGCCGTGCCTAGATTGAATAACGGCAGTGTGTGAGGGATAGAGAGACACAAATTCAGCAATTCCCATCCAGTCAAAAGCACACAGCAGCAAGTGTTGCTTCATAAATGTGAGTGTAAATCTTAATTTTCGCGGGACTCTCTGTCCTCGTAAACTTGCTTGCGAAACATAATCTCTTGCACATGAGGATACTAGTCAATTCTAAAGCCACGTCATAAGGTGTCACGTGCCAGATACATTGTAGTGCTTGTCCAATGTCCTCCTTCGTCTTGTGTCATGTTCTTCGTCTGAATCTGTTCTCTCAGGGGTTCCACGCTCACGATAATGGCAGGGGCAGACACCATGTAAACTTTTCTTATTACATAAACATTAATCGATCGTGACTCCCACATGCATAGGTATGGGTGCCTGATAGCAGGTCTCCGTTGACCCTCCACTTAAGTTATAGTGGCTTTAGTGGCTCATCGCATGAGCAAACTCCATCAGCTGTTGCAAAATGCAGACGTGGTGGCAACGGATGACGAGAAGGTCGCCTTTGCTGGCATCGATGTTGCCTTCCTGGTCGGCTCGATGCCCCGCAAGGAGGGCATGGAGCGCAAGGATCTGCTCGCTGCCAACGTCAAGATCTTCAAGAGCCAGGGTCACGCCCTCGACCAGTACGCCAAGAAATCTGTCAAGGTGGGATACTCTGCACTTCCCACTGCACCTCATCTCTAACCATCAGAATCCTCATTATAACTGAAAACTGCGCGTTAGTTGCTTCTAATGTTAGCTCTCACTAACATCAAAGGAAATTGAAAGTATGAACAAGAAGGAAAAGATGCAGTCTGACGCCTTTTGCAATGAATTCCTCTTCTGCGGAATTAGCCTGACTGCAAGTGTTGCAGTAGGTGACCTTTACAACGAAGTGACCTATGCTATGAAGTATTTCTGAGGTTCGAACTGCTTCACTGTAGAGGTGTTTGACTTTACAATAAAATATTCAGTTCGTGTTACGCGCCTGACACTTGAAGCTGAAAGCCCATCGCATATTTGGTTCATGCTTTAAGTATGCATCAAGTTGCACTTTTGCAACATACATGATAGGGCAAGACATGTGCAAGAGTTAGTGACCCTCAATGAGAAGATACACATGTTGGCATTTAGGTATTCATTATGAACAACATGTGCAAGGACTTCGACTCTTTAATGCACTGTCAACTGTGCAGCAGGCTATCACTCCTTGCATAATATTGTGTTACACTTACCTGCATATCTTGGGCTGAGGTATATGGGCATGTGCCATATATGGTTAGCTATAGGTATTATCTATATACAGTAGAACCTCATTATAACGAACCAAGATATAACTAACTATTGGATATAACGAAGCAATTGTAATTCCCCTTGAAATTCCTATAGATGAAATTGATATTGGTTATAACGAAATAATGGTTATAACAAAGTAATTACTGCTCCCCCTTCAACTTCGTTATAACGAGGTTTTACTGTAATGTATTTAGGAAGCTCTGCTCATGCTGCCATTGTGTTTCTCCTTGACTGCTCCAGATAACATAAGGACAAAATTAAAAACTGGCAACTATAGAGGGGTTCAACTGAAGACATCTAGCAAAGAAGCCAAGTCAACTTAGTTACATCATGGATGCAAGTGACAATAGTTGACCGAACTGTTGAAAACTTGTGTGTGAAAGCTAGCACATGTGATACGTGATATATTTTGATTTTACCGTGGATGTGTCCATATTCCAAGCTCATATGACCTGCATTTACATGACTAGCGATTGGCTTGGTGCTAGCAAAGCCCCCGCACAAATAATGTATTTCGAACCTTGGATTATACAGCACAATTTTGTGCTGACCTCACCTCTTACAATGTCTCTGGGACACCATCCAAGAAACAAGTGCCATATTTTCTCAAATTTGATTCACACACAGTTTTCATGGGTTCAAAACAAAACATTACAGTGACATTCCACGCAGTGAGCTGTGCAAAAATGCATGCATACTGTCAATCATTTTGCCAGTTCAACTGCTGCGACCTTGACAAGTTTGGCCTACACGGAGTTGTTAAAGTCTGCGAGCTGGCCCTAAACGCCCATTTATTTTCCTATTTTCAGCCTGCAGCAAGCTTTTCTGTTCAATGTTACAGCTGCTACTGTGTACAAGTTCTGATGTGTAGCTTTTATAAAATGTGTGTGCGTGTGTGTGTGTAAACATGGTCAAACTGTTTCTTTTCCCTTCACAGGTGCTGGTAGTGGGAAACCCCGCAAACACGAACGCCTTCATCTGCTCCAAGTATGCCCCATCCATTCCCAAGGAGAACTTCTCGGCCATGACACGTCTCGACCACAACAGGGCCAAGGGACAGGTATGCGAGGCCAAGTGTGAGGATTGGGGCTGCAAGCTGAGGGCCATTCAATGGCTGGTTGCTGTTTGTCTAGATGAGGGCTGGTCAATGACTTGTTTGCAGTGTGGTTTAGTTAGTGTTTATGGTATCATGACTGTGGTACTCAAGATTGCCAAGTGCTGCAATTCAATATTGCATACCATTGACATGCCACAGTAATTCAACGACTTTTGCACTGTGCTGCTGATACTTGTGGGGCACTGAGCACTTTAGTAACACAAGATGTAGCAAACAGGTAACAGAAACAAATAAAGGTCCTTTATTGTATCATCCATACAGTACATCTGCTGATGGACTTGCACGGTAAACATAGCACGCTGATTGAATGTGCCATGGTATCGAGGAAGTTTACTTCGCCATGCCAGGATACCGCTCTTGCCTCTGTTGGAAATCCTCGACTATGTTGTTATTCGGTGAAGGCTTATAAAGAGGGGGTAATTGAGGGGACGTGAAGGGCATGCAAGGTTGATACTTTATGGGGCACATCACCACACATGCAAATTGACAGTGAGTTGTTGAGCTCAAGTCATGAAAGCATGCATCATAATTAAATCCTTAGCTTGACACTTAATGCCTGAAGGTTATTTCTTTTTTTTCCTATGCCATGGCTTGCATACTGGTTTCTCAGGTTTGTATCAAAAAAGGGTGTATACTAATTTTCTTCCATCTGTAGGATCATTCTACGGCTACCTCTTCCATAACAAGGTGTCCCTCCTTTCTTGCCTTTCAGATCGCCCAGAGGCTGAAGGTGTCGGCCGCAGATGTGCGCAACGTCATCATCTGGGGCAACCACTCATCCACTCAGTTCCCTGATGCTAGCCACGCCTCAGTAACCCTGAATGGACAGAACGTCAAGGTCACCGACGCTATCAAGGATGAGCCCTACTTCCAGGGCGAATTCCTCACCGTAGGTTCTCCTTCACTGTTACGCACAGCTCGTAAATTGTGGTTATGTAAAGTTCCAACGAAGATTGTTCAACTAAGCTGCTGTTCGGTGAATACGGTTGATCGTGCACTATAATAGGCCATTTTTCCAAGCAACCCAGAAGGCATGATCCCTGTTAGGTGCCTTTCGTTTTCTCCTGATACGCTGGGTAGCAGCAGCCATCAAAAGCAGCAATTGTATGGGGCTATGATTATACTGGTACCAATGGTGTTAATCTGTGTGTATGTAATGTGTTGTGCTTTATGATAGAGCTGTTTAAATGAATTTACACTTTTCTGCATGTAGTGCATCTCTTGTGCAAGTGGTGGGTACAGTGACATCTCAGCACAATGAAGTTAGCTTCAACGAATTTCCCCCACATCGAAGGTCTTCCTATTCACTAATGACATCCGAGGGAGTATAATGGATTGCAATTATAGCACGATAAGGCACTGCTTCGGTTGTGCAGTTTCACTGTAAGGGCGCTTTTGCAGTGCAGCCTGACAGAAATTGTTAATGCTGGATGTCATCAAAAGGCCAAGAAGATGATTTTTTTGTGCCCCAGCCAATACTGCCACGCGTGCAGTATAAAGGAAAAGCGGCCATGCCGTCATGGTTGTGACGACACATGTATCTTTGTGAGAAAGCGCCGTTCTCCAAGGCCAGTAATTGCATGGCCTTTAAGATCCTATTTTTGCCTCAGGAGGAGGTTGGTTGGTTTCTGGAACGACATTTTACGAAGTTGCTGTGAGGTCAAATACAGAGCACAGTCCAGACACGTGCAACACTTCACCACGCAAAACGAGGAAAGTGCACCTTCTACTCACTCATTATTTTCATGTGCTTGTAATGGGGAACGTGTCAAGGCCAACGCGGAAGTGTTCTGAATGATTGCCGTATCATGATGTGCGCTTTGATACAGCTCGATTCGGAATTGCTTTCCCCATGCTGCGTTGATAACGGAACCTGCGAATACTTCTGGCATCAGTGACACAGAAGATTGGGATAGGGTTTTGTCACCATCCAACAGAGCTAAAGCTGCACAAGCAATTGGAACTGTGCAATTGGAACTGGATCCTGATGGAATCATACAAGCAATATGGATCTTGAGGAAGCATACAAGCTGACTCTTGCTTAGCCACGCACAAGGAGATGACTGACAAAGAATCTTGAAGAAAGCTCAGGGGAACTGTGTTTTGGGCCAAGCCATCACAGCCATCTGCCTAATGAAACCCTACACCACGAACATCTGAGATGATGCAAAAAGCAAAAGACAGTTCAAAATAGCTTTTAGCATCAGTTATTGTTTCCTGCTTCAGAACTTGGGCACATCATGCCTTGCCTTTTTCTTTTTTAATCTTTTTTTTTTAAGCAGTAGGTATTGTCTTGCCCCTGTACATGGCAATGCCATGGCAACGAATTTCTGTGCTGAAATTTCTCACACGCCCCCATCAATTTTGTTTGTCAGTGCACGTTAAAGAACCCCAGGTGGTCGAAATTCCCGGAGACCTCCACTACGGCATCTCTCATAATCAGAGCTGGTTTTGGGACGTTAAACCCCACAAATCAATCATCAATTTTGTTGTACAAGTGGGATTTGACTAGTACCATCAATGCCTATGTGCAACCATGATGCATCATAGCAACAATGAGCCAACATGCTATCATGAGACATGTGGCAAGATTAACATTGATGGATTTGGTATGTTCGATAGGTGCAGCAACAAACATGCCTCATTTGTCAAGTGGCTATGCTGTGTGAGCATTGGTGTTGGCATACCTTATTTATCCGTGCTTGTTGAAATTGTCTAACAAGTTTTAGTGTGTGTTCAAAAATAGACTAACTTTCTTTTGTTCTTTTTTTTTCTTGCGTAACACTGTCACATGAGGTGCCGCTTGTCCATGTTCTCTTTGCAGACTGTGCAGAAGCGTGGGGCAGCAGTGATAGCGGCACGCAAGCTTTCCAGTGCCATGTCAGCTGCAAAGGCAGCGGCTGACCATGTGCATGACTGGTGGCATGGCACCCCTGAGGTCAGTGTTCACCTGGCTGAAGTGTGACCCTTAGCAATGAGCAGCAGGCAGCATAAATTGCCAAAGCCCTTGTACATTATGCTACTTTAACACAGTAGAATAGTTTTGGTGTGTAGTTGAGAAACCAGGAAAGGAAAGGTGTGCAATAATTGAAAATTTTTGTTTACCATTATACGTCATTTTTAAAGAGGAAAGAATTTTGAAAGCATACTAGTAAGTAGAGCTGTGCGAATAGCAGAATTTTGAGTGTGAAGCGAATTTGAATATTTAAGTTCTGGTGCAAAATGAATGGAATATTTTTCGAATAACTTTCGAATAATTTTCGAATATTTTCTGAATAATACCACGTCAAATTATGGAGAAATGTGCTGCTAAGCATGGGCAAAAAGAATTTATTGCATGACTAGTGTACCCCCACAATGTCATTCCAAATTCCAGCAGGGGACCTGTGCAACAGAAAGCTGAGCTAACTTCACCACAGTACATGAGTGTTAGCTTTCCCGCAGTACACGAGTGTCAGCTTCGCCGCAGTACGCGAGTGTTAGCTTCGCTGCATTACGCGAGTGTTAAGCGGGAAGCGCACTACTTGGGGGAATGGACCACTTGTCACGGGACATAGCATGCTTTTTTTTTTCCCTGAATTGTTAACTTCGAATAGTTCGAATATTAAAATTTCAATGCAAATCGAATCTAAAAGCAAACGCTATTCTAAAATTATTTGAAATTTCGAATATTCGCACATCCCTACTAGTAAGTTTGAAATCATGGTCAAAAACCATGAACACTTGTGCTCACGTGCATGTAATTAGATTCATGTCCCATGTAAAAGACAAACAGGCTGATTGTCAGGGCTACTTGTCCAGCCAAGAAACAAAAGAAGACATGGGTACCACAAAATAATACTCATTGTACTAAAGCAAAATCATGCGAGGCAAAGTAATACGCAAACTAACGAAGTGCAACAAATCCCTGTTGACCCAATGCAACCCATGAATACCATGCGATGATTGATTAACCAAAAAATAACAAAGAATACTCTACCCAGAAAAAACATACGTAACATTACGAATGGGAACACTGCGTGAACGTATCAATAAAAATAAACCCACAATCATTAGTAAACAAAGAACACTACATGACTCGCCAGTTATTGCCGTTATCATAAGACAAGCCGCAGTGACTTAAGTGGATATGTTCACATTGGAAATGTGTGCCTTAGATTTACGTCTTCAAGCACCTGATATGCCTCGTATTGTTTTCTGTGGGTGAGTAAGTTCGACAGATTTGTTTAGCTCTCAAATTGATTCAGTAGTACAGCGAAGAACAACTTCAATTTTCATGATATGTTGGGCAACTTAGAAAATTCTAAACGATATTTTTTGGGATAGTGTCTCACCTCAATTTTGTTGGGCATAAGGTTATTCAAGCAGGTTAAAGATGACATGGAAACAATTTGGCAGAGTTATTTCTTCAGTGAGAGAAGCAGCATCCGACAAAAGCACGCGTGACCTTGCAGGGCGAGTGGGTCTCCATGGCGGTAATGAGCGATGCCTCGTATGGCTCTCCATCCGACGTGGTCTTCAGCTACCCAGTCCAGATTGATGCCCAGCGTCGCTGGCGCATCGTGGGCGGCCTTTCGATGTCGGACTTTGCCCGGCAGAAGATCGAGGCCACGGGCCAGGAACTTGTCCAGGAGCGTGACGACGCTTTGGCTGTCTGCAAGGATTGACGGGACGCACCGTCTGCAGCCAAGCTCTGAGAACCCCACTTTTCACCCTCTGTTCTCTTCCGCAACCTCTAGTCTCACCTGTTGCAGCCCAGGCCTCCTCTCTCGAGCATAATAGACTCGTTATTTGTAGATATTTTGTGACAGCTGCCCAAAGCAAAATGGCGATTAAAAGGCAAGAGGAAAATGCAGAGTTCATTTAATTACATGTGGTTGACCCTCCAGTGTCATATTGCCATGTAAAGGAAACACGTCACCTCGGCATAATGAAATATTAACTTTTAATGAAAGCGTCTTTCATAAAAATGAAGGGAATTAAATTTAGCATGAGGAAAAGCACTACAGTAACTCAAAGCAGAGCAGTTTTAGTATCAACAGGCACCATATTGTTGCACGAGAACCATGCCTGCGCCGCTGTCATGGGAACCATATCAATAAAACTGTGGATTTTTTCAACCAGCAGCTGATGGGCATGAACTGCAATTCAGTGGCAGTATAGTGATGTGCCTGTGTCATCATTTTATAATAGCAACCTGATAAAAAAATTGTCGTGACACGTCTTCAATGTAAACTTTCCGCCTACCACCATTGGTATCGTAAGCACTAGTAAGGTGTTTCGCATCAGGGTGCTCAAAATTTTTACGATGACTGCACAGGTCTTAATTTTCTCAACTGCATTGTCATGTGGTTCGTTCTGCTTAATGGCAATGAAATTCTTTGTGTCACCAGGTGATGCAATTGGTGAGACTGTATGGGTTGGCCTCTTCCTGTATTCCTTTCCTTCTAGCCACTCTTGATGACGTAGCAACGATACGACTTCATTTCTAGCAAGTACCTGACACATTCAAGTGAACCGAGGACTGGCAAGCCACTCCTACCACCTATACTGTGTGATTGGCCATGTCAGTGGCAGAGATCACCCTGCAAAATCAACTTTGAATCTGAAACATGAAGCTCAAGACGTGCCTACCTCGTTGGTTTGCACATTGCTTTGCGTTTGCTGCAAATTTGTTCGAAGGGCCTTTCACTTCCATGCGTCACGATAGGTGAGAAACAGTATATATCTCTATGGCTTGTAGCATTGTAGGATGTAGAGCAGGCTTAGCACCCTGTGTTACCAACAAGAGGTTTTGACATCGAAGAACGTTCTCGTAACTTCGTGTTCGCAAAAGTACTTCAGTGTGTTGCTGCAGATCAAAATCTTTTTTTCTGGCTATTCTGCAACCTTCGCCTGGAAACTCTTTCTGTTTGTGAGATTGGTAAACACTTCTTTCCTTTTTTTTTTTCCAAACATGACTCTTTCATGGCTGTAGACGGAGCAAACGTATTGAAGGCAGATCAGCTAGCCCCAAATGGTACATATAATAAATACTAATTGCGGTTGTGGTTAATTATGCCTCACTAACATTGGGTGCTTTGTTTCAAGTAGCAAAACAAACTATATAGACTACATGTGTGCTTCAATGAAAGGTTCATGAATTAATGGGTTTTGGCCCATAGGAAGTACCTGTGGGGCTGCTTCACCTGTAGACAGCAAATTTGTTTATTAGTGTCTGTGAACTTGTGCACCACAGGTGCTTGTTCAGCATCATGAAATGACTTTCTTATGACTTTCTTATGAGAACCAAAGAGCAAGATTAGGCTTTTTAAAAGTTGCATTGCAACAATCAACGCAAGTTGCATATCTGCAAGAAACACTGCTGCTTTCTGCAGGTTTTCGATTTTGGTGGATTTACAATGCCATCATTAATTTGATGTGTTTGAGGAGCTGTTAATGTGTTTTCATTATTGTTATGCTTTGTGGAACACTGTTTAGAGATTTCTTTAATAAAGCTTTGCTTGGGGGTGTCGGAGACATTACTGACTTGTACTGTCTTTGTTCCGTATGGACTCTATAGCAGGTGTGTTGTTTATGCTGTTCAAGTTCAGCAGAGCTGTACTGCAGTAGGGCTGCTGCTTCAGCCTGTTATGTCCCGATCAGGTGTTTGTACACTTACATCACGCGTAAAAATTTTAAAAAGAGGTAATGAACAGTGATACATGTGCAATACAATCCCAGCCATGGCAGTTGCATTTTGATGGAGACAATGCTAAAGGCCTGTGTACTGTGTGATGTCGGTAAACAACCCCAGGTTGTTGAAATTACTGGCACCCTCCACAGGCTACGATGTGCCTCATAGGCACACGATGGTTTTGGCTAAAGCCCCTCCATGTGTTTTCCACCTAGTGGACAAGATGGAGGGGCTTTAGTTCTTGGCCACTGCCGATTTAGGCCCAATGAAGTTTATAGTCTCCAACAGCAGCGCCACAGTGCACATTGTACCTGGCAGGCGGAAGAAGCAAGGTTGGGCATTGGATTGGCTCACAGTTGTGGCCGTGCATTACGCGAATTTGACCCGCACGTCTCGACAGGGCCCTTCTGCAGCTTGTGCCAGGGGGCCAAACAAGACCGGTAAGTGGTATCCGGATCAGGTCCTATCACGATTGACATTAACCATGTAACGATGGTATCACTCGCTGCCCTTTTGTTTCAGGCCAGTACGACAGCATTTACCGATGGATGTCGTTTCCGAAGCCACCGCTACACTCGCCATTGCGGGTCTTCACGCTTCTTTTGCTGCGCTGTTACCGCAGCCGCAGTGGAGAGCCGTCAAGTCCCCCAGGCACGTTATTGCATCCCTGGGACTCGCTGCGCGCAAGACGCCATGACAGAAATGCACAAACTTCAAACTTTTAAAAAGTGACAAAATGCTCAAGGTTATGATGCACATGTTCATGTATTTCCTTGCTCCTTTTCACCTCAGTGGATTCCAGCACACTCGACAGAAGGGAGAATTGTCAGAGTGTGCATACTCTGTAGACGCTTCACACTGTAACTCCTCTCATTGACGGATTGAAACGGTGTGCGTGAAGTTTCAAATAGCATCAATTTGTTTCACACCTAACCTTCGCTATTAGAACCATTCGTGGGTTGTAATTAATGGACAGAATGTGCAATGAATTGTGACAAATGGCCCATTCCTGCATTAGTGCGCTTCGCCGCGTAGCACCTTTGTACAGCGGCGAAACAACACTTGCCTACCACGACGCAGTTCGCACCTGTGCACCGCAGTGAAGCTGACACTTGTGCTCTGTAGTCTGCAGTGATGGTTACATTGTGCACTGTGGCAAAGCTAATGCTTCTGTACTGAGGTTAACTCTAGCATCCGCAGACTTCTTTGCTGTACTGTTCTTTAGGACTGGAACATTATGAGTATGCTAGTTGTACGGCAAATTTTCTTTTTTGCCCATGTGTAGCGGTACATTTTTCGTTAATTCAGACTCAAACTTCACTCAAACTGTATTATCCTAATTCTGTTTGAAACCAAAATTTAGCCATTTGCACAGCTCTAATTAAAAACATGTTAGCTGTAATCGATTCGTACTTAGCGATGTCATTCAAGGGATAGCTGGAAAATCATTGCAAGGCCCCTTTAATTCAGAAAGACAGTGAATATACCCGCACGCGAAGATTGTCTGGATGAAAAAAATTTGCCATATATCTGCATGCTTCGTTGCAAATGTTGCCGAAAGACGATAGTCTTCTCCCGGCCGTACCACGCTACGTGAGATATGGACGCCATCTGGCAGCACCGTCGGGAAACATGAGCTTGTGCAGAATCCCTGGGAAACTGCCAGGTGGCAGCACCAAATCGTTGGCAGAGGCCTTTTCATGCATAGCGTCGCATTTTTAGCGCAGCCTAACAAACACTAGGATCTTTAAAGTTACATATCTATGTATTTTCTAGTAAAGGAACACACCACCTAATAAAAATGTATTGATGTTGAACCTCAGATATGTGTAATATTTGCTTTTTGATCGACAATGTTCACAAATATGAACTTTGGCCGGGTGGCTGAATCGTGTGACAGACAGACAAACATAAAGGCAGACCAAAGTTTCTGCTTTCAAGTATCCCAATAAAGACTATCGTCTTTAAGGTGAGGCGTATTCACGGTAAACGTTATTAGTAAAATGAAGTGCTCTTGCATAAAGCGAAGCTTCTTCAGATTGGTCCACTCAAGAGCGCAGTAGTGCAGACGGGTACGATCGAATTAAAGAAAATTAGTGCGAAGTATATCAATGAGAAGGCCTGCAGATCATATTAGGGAACATTTGCGCGCCACTCAAAGTGCGAAAGTTATTTAATGGAGGTCAAAGCTGGACCCTCTTCTGGATTTTGGAACATTAGATGGACATTAGCCGTCATATGACATAATCCTAATGAGCCCCTAGTAAGGCTACATGGCAAATTTCGGCTAACATTAAGCACCATAGGAAGCGTACCACACGAACTTTTCAGATCAATTCCTATTATTTGCAGAGATAAAGACGTTTGCGCTTTGCGACGGTGCTACGGTGGCCGTGGCACTGGGCTGCTGATCCGAAGGTCGTGGGAATTCCGGCCGCGGCGGCTGTGTTTCGATGGGGCCGAAATGTTCGGGTCCGTGTGCTGTGCTATGTCAGTGCGCGTTAAAGGACCCCAGGTGGTCGATATTTCGGAAGCCCTCTACTATAGCGCATCTCATAATCATGTCCTGGTTTTCGGGCGTACAGCGCCCAAACTTCAAAACGTTCGCATTGGCGCAAAACCACGATTTCTGGAGGCGCGAGTCGCTGCTGATGTGACACCTTTGCCACTTGTCGATGCTGCGGCGCTATGTGCGCGTTGTTCGGCTCGTGGAACAGCTCGTGCCCTTACGGGAGGCAGTTGCCGTAAGGGGCACCCCCTACCTGATTAGGCCAGGTCGCCTCGTACTCGACGTCAACACGGCTGATGTCGCATACCGACGCACTGTGTGGAGTGTCAACCCTTCCATCTTCGAGCACGGTACCCGCGAGAAGGCGAGTGAACAACACTCAGTTTGGAAATTTACCCCCTCCCGCGGCGCGGCCCATGTCAATTTGTAGGAGACTGGGCGTATATGTTGTTTTATTGCGACAGCAATTACATGGACAGTCTCGGCTGGTTTTTGCCGTCCCCGTCGCCGCCGTCATGAACCGTATATGTATAAGTATATATAAGTCCCAAAGAAAAATAATTCGGATAAATGCTTCCGAAGCGCGGAATCGAACCGGGAACTTCTCGCTCCGCAGCGCGTCGCGCTAACCACTACGCCACAAAGAGCAGATCCTTCAGGGAGCTAACGGCGATCCTTATATGCACACCCTTTACTGCTGGCAGGACTCAGAGACGGCAGGCGCTTATAAGCGTTTCTTCATTACCAGCGAGATGGCGTGAGAAGCGCAACGGGTGGCCGCCTTTGCAACAGGAGCGCTGTTCAAACTGAGAGTATCCGTTGTGACAGCTTATTCGCGCTCGCGAATGCATACTTGCAAAGCCGGGAGACTCCCGAATTTTGACTGTTTCTCCCTGTTGTACGGGTAAGAGGAAAATCTCCCAGAAATTAAGTTGTACTCCGTTTCTATTCGCTTCGAGTGCTTTGTCTGGCCACATGGTCAAGGTTGTGCGGCCACGTGGTAAAAAACTCAGTTCAGCTTACGTTTACGGGACGCGACAATAGCGCCAGACCGCCCCTTTTCCTACGGCGCCCCTTAAGGTCCTTCGGCTGACGAAAGACGGGCTAGGAGTTTCCTCTGCGACGACAGGCCTCACTTGCGGAGCGATGTTGTCGCATGTGCCCTTCGTGCGACGGAGGCGGCCGGGTCGTTTCATCTCTGCTTCAGCCGCGTTCATCACCAGCACTAGCGCGCTTTCTCTCGCGCGTAAAACACAAGCGATGTTATCGACTTCTACTTTGTACAGAACAAAGCGACAGCAAAAACCCGCTGACGGTGTCCGTATAATTGCTATCGCGCAATAAGCAGCCCCCCTCAGCGGATGGAAATTATAGAGGTCAATTTATTGCCATAATATTTTTTAACAATGGAAGTAGGCTGTATATATTGTACAGCCTATCTCACCTGATTTCATGAGCTGGAAAGCCATGGCTCCCCTCTGGAGAATATTGTCCTTATGCAAGGCATCAGTGTTAACGCTGACGACCACGCATGCTACGGTGGCAACGGATTTTTGAAATTTTACGAACATTAAGGGAACTTTAGCGCGAATGGATGTGCTGTATACATGGTTGTCCAGTATATCTTCTCCGATTTCCATAGTTTTCAAGCGTTATTCCTGTTTCTCCTTGGGATGTTCGCGGTGCATGTTGATTTTCTACGTCGTGGAGAATCCTAAAATTTACTGTGATCCCTCTTCTTGTAGGAGTACTGACACGAATTCTTGATTTTTTTTGGTACTGTTGCTCTAAATGGCAGCAATAGTGCAGCCGCTTTTGGCTCGAGTGACCAGCATGGCGATGCTATATCCATTGATCACCACAAGACACGCCTTTGTATATCGGTTTTAATTGAACCTTGTCTGAATATTCATAATGCGTGCGCGAAAGTAACTAATAGGGTATATTTTCGAACGTTCGACTTAACTAGAAATTGAGCTGGAATGTATACACCACGAGTCGAATATATAAATACTTCATATACTTGGCACGTTGATAAAATTTCCACGGTTTATTAAGTTGTCGCCACTTTCTTCAAGTTGTGGCTGTTATTTTCCGGCTTCTTTTGTTTTTGTACCGTGGGCTATATATTTATTTGAGCAATTCCCGCGTAGTTTCGGCACTAAGACGTCGCAATTTAGATTCGACCTTGTGTCGCATCTACAACATGCATATCGACCACATTTCTTTTTTTTTTTTTCAAAGCGCACCAGCCGGTGAAACTTCATGGCACTGCGCGGAAGCTTTGTTTTACGAAGCGCTAATAAATGCGAGGCAACCACGACGCCGCCAGTAAGAAGCCAAATGAAAGCGTGATTAAGGGCAATTAAGTGCCATGATCTTTAGCTGAATTTCGCGCGTGTGGAAGGTGCTATGCTCGTATTCTGGGCTAAGCCATTTTGACCCGCTGCCAAAAACGTAACTATCACTTCCTCTCGTTCGCAGTCGGCTACGTCTGAAGGGTCAAAGAGCAAAAACAGCTCTTATGCTTGACATCAGATAAGGCGGCAAGTGGCGATAGCGGGATGACCGGAGCAATGCGATGGATTATCGGAGCGTGGCTCCATAGACATCTGTGTGGCCTTTAGAGCTTGCAGATGGCTAGAGCGTCGCTTCGCTCGTCCACAAGCTCCTTGCCCGTGGCTTCGATCATTTTCCGTGCAAAGTCCGACATTTCCAGCCCACCCACGATGTGCCAGCGCCTGTTGGCATCGACTTGAACCGGGAAGCTGAATATCACGCCGGGTGGCGTGTCGTAAGAGCCGTCGCTCATCACCGCCATGGACACCCACTCGCCCTGCAAGGACACGTTTTTGTAGAGAGCGTTATTGATGCGTTGAGTTCAGTGTGCGCAACAAGGGCTCAATAAAGATCTTATTTCGGGGAAGAAGAGCTTAAACCAATGCCATTTAATGCGTGGTGAAGATGTCAACTACCCAGCCATTTTTAGATAACCACAGAAGAGGCTTGGCTCTCAGGCTGGCTCGGAAGCCACGAACCCGGACTTGCCCTTTCACGCATAACATGGGACCAGCTGATTTCAATGATACCCCTTACAAAACTGCAAAAGTTCTTTGTTTCCGTTCGGTCGGTCTTACGAAACTGGCAGCCCTGTTATGTATGTAAACCACTTTCAGCACTTTTGTGAAGCACTTGAGGCCATAAAGCGGAACAGTACCTCACAAGTACCGGGAAACTTGCAAAATTAAGAAAAAAATGAGGTGATCGATTAACACGAACTGCTCAGGTGATCTGTACGACAGCACTGGGAGAGCAACTCTTTCATCGCATAAGTTTGGACAGGGATGTGCTCATTAAACTCGAAGCATTTTGAGAAGGAACCATAGCTCGTTGATACAGATGGAATATGTCCATTGTGGTACACTAATTACAAGATATAGAGAAAAACATTGCGTCAAGAGCATCTTGCAGAACCGGTTCCTTAGTGGAGTGGACCGTTTTATATGTCAAGGCAACCGGATACTAAATCCGTGGGTTGTACAGAATTCACTGCAATAGCAGCTGAGGGAAAAGAGTAGACCTGACAGGCGTGTTTTTTTTTTTTTTCATATCCTAAAGCAATACGCGACAGCGTTCGTAGCGTTTCATGGAATTTTCGTTCTGTGACGTGTACTGGACGTGTAACATCGCTGAGTGAGAAGACGTGTTTCATTGTGGTAACGTAAGCGTTACCTTTTGTATCTTCTTTGGCAACGTAAACTCGCCCCATTTATGGGTGACAGTCCTCATTCGACAGTGGGAGGCACTGCTTGGAAGTGAGGACGGGGACAGCCAGTCGGCCCTCCTAGACCCAGCTCAGGGAGCAGTAAGAGTCATTGTAGCCCTGGACTGAGGACCCAAGCAGAACTGTCGTAAAACTAATCACTTGTTAAACGAATGTTTTTTCCCCTTCCCTCCTCATGAAATATAGATAAGTAATCACTCATTCCGATCAAACTTCGTGTGGCGGCGTTCCAAGTTTCAAATGGCTTCCGTGCTGTACCAAGGTTTTCTTCCCTCGAGGCTGCCATGAACGCGTACACTACTGGCAGTTCACTAACCTCAGGAGTTCCTTGCCACCAGTCGTGGAGTTGGTCTGCGGCATGCGCTGGCTGTGGTTATTCCGCTGGACCGCTTGCGCGCCGCGAACACTGCGTAACCGCGTGTCTGCACGGTCTGCATGACGGAACAGACAAAGCACATCACTTGTCCAGAACGCACGTACTTGATGAGAAGCGAAAATACTGCGTTAGTAGAAGTGATCCATATACAGGTGGTTTCGCTTTATACGTAGCAAAATTTTATTTAAATACAGGAGTAATGTCACAGAAAGGCACCTGTTGGCTTCTTACACGAACTCTACATCGAGGTAGAAGTGCTTTGGCACTGCCGAACCGACATTGAATGGGATAATTACCAAACGCTTCTTAATTGCATTTTAATTGTTTCAAGCGTCAACTTGAGGGCAGATGCTGTATGGGAAAGTTGCAGGACCTCACACTTTATGGCATATCCATAGTGAAGAAGTCCAAGAAATCGCATTTGCAATATTCATCATCGGTTAGCCGTACCTTCCATAACACACCAGCTGTGCGGGAATCTGGCTGGCTTTTCAAGCTGTAGTGTTGGGTAAATTTCACATTGAAAAACCTGTCTCTTAAACAACGCTCAACGCCCACGTCGCATGTCTGCTTAGTGAAGCTGGAGCGTTTAGCAGTTCGTATATTGAAATCCCTACCCCATAAGGAAAACATGCAGCTCTGCAGTTCGTATATTGAAATCCCTACCCCATAAGGAAAACATGCAGCTCTGCAGCTTAATCAAGATAGAGCGTTCAGCACTTTCTGTATTAAAATACTCACCACATGAGGAACGCACTAGCTCTGTGGCTTATTCAAGTTGGGGTGTTAGTAATTTCTCTATTAAATACCCATTCTATGAACAACACAAGCTCCGCGGAGTTCCTGTGTTGTTTGATGGGTATTTCAATAGAAGATGTGCGAAACATCCTAGCTTGAATAAGTTGCAGAGCTGTTTTGTACCACATAGAGTCGTTATTTCAATTCAGAAATTGTTAAACACACCAGCTTGGATAGCAGCAATATGACATTGCTCGTTGGCTTCTGCAGTGTGCTACATAACTGATTAGTGCTTCGATTCGGGACTTGCGCAACACTCCAGCTAGAACAAGAGGCGATACGGGAAGCACGCACGTTGCGGGGAAGTATCACTTGGGAGACAAAGGAATAGTACAACTAAAGCAAACTATTAAATGCGAAGCATTTCTTAGCGAACTTCGGCGACATTGAGCGTATCTATCTATCTATCTATCTATCTATCTATCTATCTATCTATCTATCTATCTATCTATCTATCTATCTATCTATCTATCTATCTATCTATCTATCTATCTATCTATGTAGCCGCCTACGACTTTGTGCTCTCCTAGCCTTTTCGTTAATGGGATGTGTACGAAAATTGGTATGCAACAATATGACTGCATGAAGAACATAAATCACAGGTCAAAACATGAAAATCCTGACATGCATGTCATGAGCGGCATGATTTACGTGCCACGGTCTTGGTGCTCTCATGGCTTTTTCGTTAATGGGATGTATGCTAAAATTGGTATGGCACAACATGACTGCATGGCGAATATAAATGACACGTCATAACGCAAAAATCATGACATGCGCGTCATGAGCGGCATGATTTACGTGCCGCGGTCTTGGTGCTCTTGCAGCCGTTTCGTTAACTTCATATGTACCAACGTCGGTATAGCGAGACGACAATGCAGATCCAGTTTACGTTCCCGATGCGTGCTTCGCACTTCCTTGATTCCGACTGCACGTGGGATCTGCCATGTGTTCTTATGGGCAGGAACTTAAGCACAAAAACACCAGCGATCACTATGACCGAGTCACTCTGTAAAATTGCACTAAGTATACTCAGGCGTAAAGGACAGCTTTTTCTTGGGTACACGTCTGCCTACCAACTTCTGCACTTCTATACTGCGCCCTGCGAGAACTTCTAATTTTTTTAGATATAAGCAACCCCGTAAAGTGGCTATGTTAACTTACCGGTTTGTAATAAACTTTTTATTGGCAAGGCTGCGTTGCATTTTATCCTTAATCGTTCGAACGATAGACATATTAATTCTGTGGGAACGTTGAAGAGTTTACTGTAGACCACGGACGCTTCGGTGATACCGCACGTACGTACTAACGCTGACGTTCAGTTTACAAGCATTTGTAGTAGCACAAATTTTGGCACACAGAAGTAGAAGGACACACAAGTAGCGCTAACTTCCAACAACAATTTTTATTCTCGGAAACTGCGCCACTCGCTGTTCTGTTCATCACGCGCTTCCTGACTGAGCAAATAAGGGGCACACGTTTGTAACAAAAAAGAAAAAAAGACAGTCACGTTCTTTACAGAAGAGCGTGTGGAAAAGTGGTGAAGTTTCCAAGAATAAAGATTGTTGTTGGAAGTTAGCGCTGTGTGTGTGTCCTCCTCCTAAGCACATGTGCAAAAATATGCGTTACTGCAAATGTTTGAATATGATATACGGACAAACTAAATCTACACTCTGAGATCAATTTACATCACCCAAGAAAAAAAAATAAAAAGGAAGGAACAGTGCCTTCCATGTAAATATTCCTTGTATTGTAGTTAAATTTACCGAAACATAACTTTTTAATGAGCACTCCTCTAAGTATGTGTAAACGCGCTGAGAGGAAAGCGTAGAACATGACGTCATCGAAAAACAAGAATGACGCACTGTGATGAATTCGCCGCGTAAGTAGGCCTCGTCCTTGAGGAGATCGGTGACCTTGACAACCTTGTCTTGCATTACCACCGTTGCGTGGCTGACGTCCGGGAACTGGGTGGGCGAGTGGTTGCCCCAAAGGATCACGTTCCTCACGTCAGCGGCCGAGACCTTTAGCTTCTGTGCAATCTACGGCGGTGTCGCCAAGGTATAGCCTCGAGTTAGTCGCATTAAGCACCAGTCAAGTAACAGTAGACCATATCCCATAAATAAAGGAGAAGAATGCCGGAATTTGGGACTTAATTATCTCCTTTGTTGTTTACAAGCATAATTGTTACGCCGAGATGTCGACGAACTACGTACTTTGCCGTGACGAGACGAACGGAAGTTGTAACAATAAATGTGGCGAATACGGGAACACTTAGTATCGAGTGCGGACAGAAATGGCTCTTCACACTAACTTTTTTCGAATGTGCCGACCGGGTGCAGGAAAATCAACAGAGACGAGCTGTATGTGCAGTACGCGCCTCCGAGTGACAGGCTTCTTTAACGTGCGCATTATTGTAAGTACACGGCTATCGTATAGTTTCGGTTCAGTTTTTTAAGCTTTTTAAAGATCTCCCAGAGCAAGGAAAAACAAAAGACGAATAAGGACGCGCACGGCCCAAGGCACGGTGTCCCTGTGTGTCTTCGCTTGTCTAGTTCTTCACTCTCGCTTAAAAAAAAAAAAAAAGAAAACCCACTGAAGATTCCATACCCAAGCCCACGTCGGGTAGACCATGACACGCGTTTATTACTCCAGGTCCCAGCTAAATATGTCAAAGAAATTAAATTCTTGTAAATATTATGCTATGCATGGTCACAATAAGGTACCGTTTTAAGAATTTCCACTCTAGGATCACTAGCGGAATTGGAGCGTTAGTTTGCATTGATTCTTGCTAAGCAAATAATGTGGTGATTACGACTCAGCGTGTCGGGTGTTTTTCGGTGCTAGGAAGAACACGTTGTTGCCGAGATTTACAGAGATTTTCGCATTGAAGAACAGAGAAATTAATCGAATTCGTTGTGGTCTATTACGTACGCGCACGTGACCTATGGGCTTGGCACAGAGGGTCACCATTCGGTGAGTCCACCGGTGGGGCTTACCTGCAATCTGGCTCTGTTGTGGTCGATGCGCGTTAAAGCGGAAAAGTTCTCCTTCGGTACGGACGGGGCGTACCTGGAGCAGAGGAGCGCTATGGTGTTCGCAGGGTTGCACACTACGAGAACCTGCACAAACGGGTGCGAACTGAACAAGCTGACGAAAAGTACAGTTGAATATACGAAATCTGCAGGCCCCATATTGTATGATGAAAAACTTCAAACAAAACTTTGCCTTGGAGAGACACTGCTAAAATAAAGGTTGCTTCTCGCTTACGCTTGTTCAGTTCTAGAATAACCTCCACGGGGAAGAAACGCCGCTAAGGCGATATTTATAAACAATCACACAGTTGTTGAGGGTCTGCTGGCACTCACAGTGCTCCATATCACCCTCGCACATTCAGAATGTTAATATCATTTTCTTTGCCAAACGTTAAAAAAAAAAAAAATCACCTCGCCGTTACTTTTTTTTTTTTCCAATGACCCGCTATCACAACTGCCTACGTGAATCGCGCTGAATGCAGCCTGCGCTCTTGTTATCATCCCGACTCCATCGCATTTGCCAAGTTCACATTCCTCGAGCGAACGCCGTAAAATATTCGAATTTTTTCCTGTGCACCGCGACTCGCTGTCGCCGAAAATGGTTTCCCTCCTCAACGGCAAATACTTCTAGCCCCGACAGAATCCTCGTAAATATTTCCGGATGCGCGAGTAGCGCAGTAAGCTGTACGCCATCGCACTTGCTATTCTGTCGGATTTCTTTGATTCCATATGTATCCTCTCCTTGTAATATTTTTCATTCTTGCTATGCGCACTCCACGAACTTTGTAGCTTCTTATCCCCGGAGCATTTCTGCATTCCCTTGAAGGTACTTATCCCCGGAGCATTTCTGCATTCCCTTGAAGGTACAGCAAGCGCACACGGAAACTAGAGTTTGACTGTTGTCTTTTCTTCCCCTCTTCTTCTAAGTCGCATATCTTAATATTTTCTATGTATGTCTCTAAGGAACACAGCTCTAGTAGAGATTTGTTATCTAGCCAGACAAGGCTTCTTCACAGTGTAAGACAACGTCCTTTTGTGTGATCGTACAAACATTATCTGGTGATTTCTTTATTGCCGTGTTTGTAAATCCACGCGCATTTTACTAATCGTCCCGTGTTTTCACTGCACTTAATCATTTTCTTCCTGATAATTCTGGGGTATTTCATCGCACTTTCAGGCGCTTCATAGTTGTAGAACGAGGCACATTTGGGCGAGTTGGGGATCGTACATCTCCAGGAAAAAGCATGATGAAACACAAAACAAAAGCAGAAGGTCCTGTGTGTTTGTCCTATGTGTTTCCCTTCTGCTTTTGCCTTGTGTTTCACCCACGCTGTTTCCTGAAGATGTACTTCGTATGCTTCACGGGGAACTTTCTTCACCGCTCCTCGCATTCCACAATCACTCTTAAGCTACACAGTTCGTACACTTTAGCTGCCCATTTCTCTTTCATCAACATCAAACTTGCTTTAGGAAACGGCCACGACTCCCACGTGACTCACTGCTTTCGTGTGCCCCACCATTATCGAGGATAGCTTACTGTGACTCAGCGGTACAACAACCGCGTTGTGGTACAAAGTACCACTGCATGCAGTGTTTCTACCGGGCCAACATGTAGCAGTTTTTGTTGGCATCGACGCATGTGTATGAAAGAAATAGTGTATATCTTTATGTTGAGTACATCTGCTCTCCTCCAACACCCTCCCCCAACACACACACACACTAAGAGAGAGAGAGAATTGTTTAAATTAGCCAATGCAGCACTGTTGTTGCCCAGAAGCTCAGTAGTTTTTATCACGATGCACATTAAAAATACATATATTGTGGGGAATAAAAGAGACACAGAGACAGCACCCGTTCCTGGGCCGGCTGTTCCATTTGTTGTTGTTGTTGTTGTTGTTGTTGTTGTTAATGTTGTTGTTGTTGTTGTCCTCAATTCTGGCACATACCCACCGATTGGCCAAGATGTAAGAAGTCGAAAGAGTTAAGTCATAAGTAGTGTGAAATGCCAATCTGGATCTGTTCTATCATCCCCTTCTCCTTCCTCGTCTTCTCCTCGCTCCTTGCGCGAGCAGCCAGCAGCCGAGTTCCGGAGCCGTTCTTGCACATCACAATATACAATATACGGCTGTCTTTAGCTTTCCCAACATAAGCATCTGTTGTGCGAGTACCATTAAATATCAGTGATAAGTGAGAAAATCACAGAGTGCGTCTACGGTCACCAACCTTGACTGTCTTCTTGGCGTACAGATTGATGCAGGCCCCGTGGCTCTGGTAGATCTTGGCGTTGGGAGCCAAGAGATCCTTGCGCGTAGCGTTTATCTTTGTGGGGAGCGAGGCCAGCAGGACGGCGGCGTCGATGCCCGTGAAGGCCTTCTTCTCGTCGTCCGTGGCCACGACGTCTGCGTATATCGAGACGTGTACAGTGGGGTGTTATAACAACACGTATCGGTCGATCGATCTGATATGGTAGACGCGCCCAGCAACAATACTGCGCAGGCATTAAGACAAAAACGAAATAGTAGACAGCCCACGGAGACGGATAAGTACGATTAGAGAAATTATAAAAGATATACAAGAAGGAAAAATGCGAGTTAACACGATGTTATTATTATTATTATTATTATTATTATTATTATTATTATTATTATTATTATTATTATTATTATTATTATTATTATTATTGATGGTGGTTGCTGTTGCCAATTGTGGCGGCACGAGATACAGCACTTCCAGCTTTCCTCTTCCAAAAAAAAAAAAAATCAGTTTCGCCAGAAAGGCGAAGCTAGAAAGAAATTGTAATGTTATTCGAAGTGAGACTGTTGGTACGATCTCACGTAACTTTACAAAACGCTGGTGTAAGAGAATACGGCTGCTCCAGGGACACTTTTCGCAGTCCCTTCGCGTTGACAGCGCAGCATGTAGAAGGTTTTATGAGCCGCCCGCTGATCGCTGACGAGATAGCGCGCGCCAGCGATGGTGACCGTGCGAAGTCCACAGTTGCTGCTCGACCAACGCCCCCCACCCCATTGCGTCTTTTCATGCTCGTTAAAGACGGGCGGGGCGTTTCCCCTCCGCTTCGACGGCACGCGTTCCGATGGGTGTGATGTTATCTCATGCGTCCTCCAAGCGACGAACATGGGCCGAGCTCGTTTGATCTCTGTTTCAGCCGTGTTCGTCGCTCCCACTCGCTTGAAGTACAGCTTCAAAGTCTTGTTACGATTTGTAGAAAAGGAGTAGGCTTACCTTTGAGCAAGGGGAAAGCACAGTCTAGGAGCTCCATCACAACACCGTTGAGGACTCCCATAACCTGCGTGATGTCCAGCAGGTGCAGAATTACCGGCTGCGAAATGCGAAGAAATGTTCACTGTCGGGAAAGCGAAGGCGACCATTCGACGTTCCACAGTTATACTTCTCCAAGTTTGATAGCCGAAAACAATTACGCTTTCACAAAGCGTCGTAGGGTGAGGTTTGGGGACGAAGATCGTCACCTTCTTTTTAAAAGATAAGTGTCATTTAAACTCAAGATCAAACGGTACCTACAGGATAAACATTTCAAACGTGTTTTCCTGCAAAGGGCGGAATATAGACCGAGGGATATACCTGAAGGATAATTATTGCGGTTCGAGCTTACCATTATAAAATAAGGTTGCAACTCATAATGGTCTTTTCTGTTTTTATGCACCGCGTTTTTACAAGCTCAATATGGCCAGACCTGCTAAGGGGGCAGACCTGGCCATATTTCTCGGAATAATTTTGGAGCTTTCCGAGATTAAGAAAGAAAATAAAAGGTCTAGGGTTCCTTATAAGGGAGGATTTTATGTCTTAAGGTTATATGCGCAGAGTGATGCAAAGAATAAAAACACATGACTTACAGCTTTGTAGTGAGTTAAAGATATAAGAAAATAACACGAGCAAGCGAATTGTTGGATACTATTCATGTCGAAATCCATTGTTCTGACAACCTTTCTGCTTGCTTCATTAGGTGCAAAATCATCAGGCCTTCCTTAGCCAACCAAACGGCTTGTTTATAAACGTTTAATATGCTAACATGTTTCTACGGTACATCGATACTGGCCAAGTGCAAGCACAACTCAAGCCCAACTCAAGCTCACCTGGTCATAGCCGAACACGTAACCCTTGGCTATGAGAGGGGCCAGAGAGTAGGCGATCTGGCCAGCCGCGCCGGTGATGAGCACTCGTACGGGATCTTTGGTCTGTGTGGAGATGCGATTGAATAAGTCACTCATGCAGATGAGTGTATTCAGTTATAGTAACGTCGTTTTATATCAAAAGGACAGAAAGCCTAGTGAGTTGGTAAGGGTCGATAGTGAAAAGAACCGGCGTGCAAAACACGGACGCAAGGGGAGAGAAGTAGAGAACACGAACGCCGTTTTTAATCCTGTTCGCGTGTCCACGTGAAGGTTGAAGAAACCCACACAACGTCTGAGTTCCTTCCCCTTGTGTCCGTGTTTTTACTCCTGTTCTTTTCACTATAGAATGTTCGCACTACTTATTTTGTCCTTCGGCTCATCATTCCTACATTTCCAATAAATACTAAAAAGAGCTCCGCGTACGCTTTCACTGGGTTTAGTAAAAGTCTGTTGGCTTCACATGATATGCACAATACAGCTTAAGAGGGCAACGCTCAACTGTCGTGATGGTGTCTTACCGTGCTCCGCGAGTACCTTGTGCCACAGGCTTTATCCTTAGTGAGCCTGACCCACAGGCAGTAGACACATTCTTTGAAGCATATTGAAGTGGTTTCGTGTGGCTAAATAGCAAGGAATACCTGCGAAGGCGTTTAGGCTTGAGAGGCGCGTAGGCGAGAGTAAGCACTCGCTGGAACGTATAGTGCAGCAACATGACACCAATTTTGGGGCAAAACCGGTTATCCCATTACTCTTTTGACCGGTTATTTGAGTGGAAAAATAGCATAAAAGCAGTGCCTGGTTATTCGGTTGCTTATTCGGATTATGTTATCCCAATATTCGGGTATTCAATAACCGGATAATGTATTTCAGTGCTGGCGCCGAAATTATCGCCTTCTTTCTCTCTCTTTCTTGGATACTTGTCCTTCTAGTCAACTTTGAAAGCGCTCGTCCAAACCTGATATGTGCCCTGGTTTATGCTCTTATACTTCTTGCCTTTCAATTTACGTTTCTCAAAGGCTCTACTTCACGAAATGTCCCTCACAGATTGACGCAGTGCCAGAGTTATGCTGTATGTACGATGGGGCTCTCAAAACAGGAAGGACGCAGCTACCAATTAATGTTTCGCGGCAGTACGTGTGTTGGTAATCCACTAGGTCTTTTATATGCGCCCAAACCGTTATTTGAATTGCAAAAAAAAAATTCAATGGAAGCTCAGCTGGCTACGTCATGACGTCCTCTTTGAATCGACTGTTAGCGACATCGAATATTCGAGCCCCATGTTAGAATAGCCGGTTAATTGGTTACTTAAACCGGGTATCCTGGTTGCCCGTTTACTGAAAGCCGAATAAGTGGATAACCGGTTTTCGAGACCGGATTCGCTCCCCAATCCGGATTACCGGTTTAACGGACACCTGGAAGCACTACTGGCAAGCGTATCATTGGTTTGGACGGCAATACGCATCGCTGAATAGCGTCGCGCAAGGCTCAGCCAACGCATCCTAAGAATACAAGGCCATGGCTGTACAAGACACGTTACTGGCTTGGGAATGTACTGTTTGAGATAGCATGGGCGTTGTGCGCCAGGTCCCCTGTGAACGTTGAAGAATGCGAAACATTAAGCAGACGTCGATTAAGAGCGGGTTACTAAAATGAGTTAAATTTCTGGAGTTCTTTTTTTTTTTAATAGTGAGACATAGTTGTTATTTATTGAACTCTGGAAAAGGAACAGAAGCGTTTAAAGGATGCTTTCGCGACCATCTGCCTATGCCCGTGAATATACGGCCTGCTATATATTTTGCCGAACGGAGAGCACATATGGTTTGGGCTTTCTTTGTCCTTAGTGGCGTTAGTAGACAAATTCGGCGGAAGCGTACTGAAGAAGATAAGGAATTTTACAGTTGGCCAAATCTTCAGCTGGCGCGCGCTCAGGCTACTCTTCTGAGCATCTCTTCTGATGCATCGCTTCTGATGCAGGCTACTCTTCTGAGGCTACTCTTCTGAGTTGAGGCAGAGGTGCAGCCTAGCGCACTGCGCCTCTGCCTGTTTGCAAACTCGCTGCGTCGTATACAAAGCTGACGTGCAAAAGATGTTGCCCGAGTGCGCAACAGTTAAATATTCGGCTTGCTGTGCATTACATGCCGCGTTCAGTGCAATCATATTTGGCTCCGACGTTCAAAGGGGCGTTAAAGGAGTACTGACACGAATTTTTGACATTCTCGTATTGTTGCTGTAAATGAAAGCACTGGCGTGGAGAACCCCAAAAAGAGTCATCGTGCCTCGCGACGCAATGAATATATTTTTAATACGGCTCCCTTAAAAGCCGACTTTCGGTTTCGATTTCGAGGGGGCGGTTTCCTAGTGACGTGTCAACATAGTCGGACGTACGTCTGTCACGTAGGGACAGCAGCTCTTAATAGCGTGGCTGCAACTCTGTCGTCTATGGTGAATTATACGTGGGACACGCAAACAACGACAATTTTACGGTCGTCCAGCGACTCTCACAGCGATTTCGGCAATTTTTAAGAGGCTGTGTTCATACGTTATCGTAGTGTCTATTGCGCTGGGGCTGTCTTGCTGTGCTGGGCGACGAAAACTTTAAAACCAAACTAAAATATTTTATACGTGTTTCCTGGCTTCCATGTGCGGAGGGAGTTAACAATACATGGCTAGAAAACGAAAAATGCACATTTTGCACCGCCGCAAAATCGTGTCAGTACTCCTTTAATTACATATTGGCTGGGTTTTCTGGCTATGCATAGATGGTCTAGTTGCTTTCGTTTGTGGGTATGAAACATGTTGCTGGCAAAGTGGCACACTGGCTAGGGAGAGGCACACAGACAACAAAGTCAGATTTCAGCTAAATTTTATTGCACAGAGAAATAGTGTATTTATAAAACAGGAGGAGCAAGTCTGAAAATGGCACTATTGCATCCTCCTGGAGTATAAAAATACACTGGTTCTGTGTCCAAAAGAAAAGAGGTTAGTTAGAGTCTGGTTTTGTTATGTATGTGCCACTTGGCCGGTAACATGTCCCATTTCCCGTTTATGTTCAAAAAGTGTCGCAAGGCCATAGGAATAAGAACAACTTAAGCCTTTTCTTTAGGACATATCGATTGTCGGTATTCTTTCTAACGGAGAGTTTGTGATCACGCTATACATAACAAGCATGATGTAACAATTCAACTGTCATGTACACTGCTCTTGTCTATTGGGAAATTCTTTCTTTTTGTTCTTGCGAATTACGTTGCACCTTTACGAAATTTGCATATAACTTGTCGATGATACATATGATAGCTCAAATGTCCTGTGCTACTGCAAAAGCCATTTTGTTTGACAAGATGCAAATAAATAACGCATAAAGAAGCGTTTCCAGATTGCGCATTTTTAGAGCCACGGCGGTCGATGTATTTGTCAGCCGCAGTGAAACGTGACTACAAATATGCTACGATCTTGAATATGGCGTAATAAAGTTATCACTATATCATATGGGAGCACATGTTCCAAAGCTGTTGTTAAGCATATATAGCCTCAGGGCAAGGCTTCTGGCCGCCATCACCTTATAACGTTGATTTTACAATACACTACATTTTTATTCTTTTTCGCACAAACTGCTGCCAAGTCTATGAAATCTTCTCTGCAAGTTATACCAGTTGAATGTACTGTCGCGTCTTCGAAAGGCTTTGAGACTGGCAAGAACTTAGTATGTGATGGGCGTTCTGTGTGCCGAACCCCCAGTATGATTACAGTCGAACCCGGATATATCGAACTCGCCAGAAAACGTTTATAAGTTCGATATATGGCATAATTCGATATAGGCTCGCTATAGAATTTTTTGACGTAAAAGCGCCATATTACTAAAAGGGCTTTATTATATATAATGGCTGAGTTGCGTGCCATATTTTCGCATGAAATAGTCCTGGATGTTCTTCTGTTTCAGTCTTACTTCTGTCTGAACCACTTTTTCTAGGGTGGTACCGGTACTTTTCTCCGCCATCGCGAGGGAAAGCCAACTCACGGGCACTTTTGAGGCATGTGGAGTTTGATATATCGGTTGTCGTTGCTATGTTCGTTCGATGTAACCGCAACTTTTGCTATATGTTCTCAATGTAAACTTACCGTGTTTAGAAATTGTTCGATATACCGGATAATTTGATATAAACGGGTTCGATATAGTCGGGCTCGACTGTATGACGTACGCTGCAGCGAGGGGCTCCGTTTTAATTTGACCCCCTGGGGTTTTCAACATGCAGTGGTAACGCACTGTACGCGGGCCTCTGCACACATCATACACGCTTCCGAACGCTTACTGTGGAAGGCGTCGTGAAACCTGTAGAGCCGGGGATGTTGCTCTGCGACATGGTTCCAAATGAACGGGGCCTGCGGCGATTCTTGCGCAGTTCAGGGTGAACCCTGAATAAGGACGACGGCGGGGCCGTAGAACGCGGCCATCGCTGGAGATGGAGATGATGAAGATAATCAGGTCGACGATGATGATCATTAAAACGCCGCGAATGTCCACAACTGAAGAGATTCCAAGTATCGATGGTTGTAGAAAGCGCAGGTAGAAGTATACAAGCGAATAAAACAGATAAAAGAGGATAAAACTAAAAATTTGGATTATGATCTTGTTAGATTATTTCGTAACGTTAGAGATAGGACCGTTAGTTTTAGTGTGACTGATCGATTGACTGATTGATTTATCAATCGAATGAATGCACATGTGTTAGGGCGCAGATTTCGCGTGTAGAAAGGGCTGCCAGCCTGGCTCCTCTGATGTGATCCGCTACCAGCATGTGACATTTTAGCCATTGTAGTGGGTAAAGGTTATCACTGTAAAGTACGGCGTTCCATCGCTGAGAAGTGGGAAGGGACCGAGTAATATGTCTATTAGCTTTCAGTAATCGTCCGCAAATCCTGCACTCAGGCCTGTGGCATATTCGCACAACTTCTCCTTATGTATTTTAGGGAGAGATCTCCGCGTCACAGCCCGCAGTCGCAGAGTCCAGAGCCGATGTGCCAAGCGGCGCGTCCAGCCATGCCCTGGCCCACGCTATAGAATCCCAGCGCGCTCCCCGCACCACACGCGCGCTCACTTCGTCGTCGTCTAGTCTTAGCCTGGCAGTTGGCAATCCCCACAATATATGTATTAGCGGGCATGACGGCGAGAAATGGCCATCTGCACGATGCAAAGCGAAGTAAATCTTCCTTCGAACAGTAAAAACATTAGGTTCATTTTATGCAACGTTGTCTTCGTCAGGCATAGAATTTCTGTTATTGCTGTTCGAAGGAGGATTTACTTCGCGACACACACAAACACACATATACACGTAATATATATATATATATATATATATATATATATATATATATATATATATATATATATATATATATATAGCGAAAAGGCAGGGGTCAAGGGCTCGCCAACAAACATAGAAGCCTAGGAAAGCATAGGGGAAGTTATTTATGGTATTATAATTGTTGAGTAAGTAGAATAGAATTAAAGTGGACGTAAATACAAACCTGCCTTCGCAGGGAACCGTACCCACTACCTTCGGATAACGCGTCCGATGTTCTACTGCTGAGCTACAAAGGCGGTCGTCCCTCCGGCTACTTTATCGGGTATTTATGTACATATTATCCTGGGAGTGTTAGGCAGCGTCACTCGTAGCCATGGCGGCGTGTGTGGAACACACATTCTTGTCAGGATACGTCACGTAGAACGGTGATCTTACTGTGAGATGGCAGCTGCCCAATAAGCCCTCGCATGCTACCTGAAGGCAGCGAGTCTGCTGGAACGAGGCCTCAGATTAACCAAAAAGAAAGGTGTAAAAATCAGGCGCAGTGTGGATTGAAAATGAGCGTACCATTAAAGTCAGCTGCGCATACACAAGGAGGTGATGTTTTAAGTATACCGCTGCGGTGAACGTCAGGGGGCCTATACCGTAAAACGGAATACGGAATAGTACTCCGTATTCCGTTTTACGGTATAGGGCCCCATATTTGCGTTACACTGTACAGTGAATGTATTGTTGCGCTTACTCTAATGCTACACAGGTTAGCATTTCTTTGAACCTAAATTTGAATATGAGTTCCAAAGATGACACAATCTTGCGCGATACCCGGGAATAAAGCCCGAGAGCCTTGCTGGCTTTGTATGCCTTACTGGTTACGTATGTTGAAAAAAAGGTTGATTGATGATGATGATGAAGAGCGACTTGGAGAGCCTTCACACACGTCGGGATAACGGTAGTTTCAAGAAGAAAAATATACATTTTGTGAGAGGACAAGGTAGGGTTCGGGATTGGGTGCCCGCCCTGCAAGGGCAAGGAAATCGAATAAGAGGCAGAAGAATAGAACAATAAGCCTATCGAAAGGGCATTGCGTCTGTTTTCCTCTTTACAACGTACACAGTGCATTGTACTTGGTAGGAGCCAACTTTATGCAAAAGCAGCAACATTGTCCACGGCTCATGCACGTACATGTCATGCTTGCGATTGTCGTGCGGCAGAAAAGTAGAAAAATGCGGGCAGCTTGCAGTTGTGGAGCAAGGCTGGAGTAAGAGCGGAGAGTGTGGCGGACCTAGCTTCTTCCGGCTTTTAAGGAGTCAACTAAGCCGCGTGGTATGTCACGTTACTAGCTGTTACGTGGTTTTGGGCGGGGACATGTCACTTGACTAACTGTCAAGTCATGTCAGTGACCTGGGTCACATGTCTATAGGTTCAAGTTGCATAGGCGGGCAATGTCTGGTTGTGACGTCGTTCTCCTTTCCCTCGTCACCCTCGCACCATTCCTCCTCATCTTCGCCTCCCTTTCTCACTACTTGCTGTAGTATACCAAATTATGGTACGTTACGAAACGCATCCGTCTTTATGCAATATTGGGCTGAGGGCATGAGCGCAAGAGAACAAAGTGCGCGCGTAAATGCCGTGCATTTTCCATGCCATGCCGTGCAGTCTTTATTATGGTGCTATCCATAGGTACACTCTTAGCACGGTAACGTTTAGTTTATTTTATAGGGACACAAAAATGTGAAAATATGCTCCTTTATAAAGGCTAAATTGCTTTAACATTTAGTAAAAGAGCATATTTCCACATTTGTGTTTCACAAATGTGAAAGTATGCTCCTTTACTAAAGGTTAAAGCACTTTAGCGTTTATAAAGGAGCATATTTCCAGATTTTTGTGTCCCTATAAAATAAACTAAACGTTACCGTGCTAAGAGTGTACGCCGTGCGGACGTTTTCCAATCAGAAAATTGGGAGTAAGATTGAAAAAAGCCCAAAAATCTTAACGATATAATCATGAAAATAAGGTTTAAATGATTCTGGGTGATGATTGAAAGTGATTAGTAGAATAAGTTGGGGCCATAAGAAGTTTAGCTACCGCTGTGGATAGCTACTTAAATATTCTTTGAGCGGCCACCCAGACGCTGTAGCGAACGAATTTGCCAGGATAGTGGCCGTAGCTCCGTTGTAAGTGCAGGAAGCTGACGTTCGGTGTGTAGATAAAGCACGAGTGTTTACCCTAGGCGACGTTTATTCACCACGTGTAATACGTAACGTCTATTAATAAAACTCTATTTATATCCGAGAGCGACCGCTAGAGCGACGCAGACATTACTGCAGCTCCAATGTAAGTACGCCTAAGAACATGTTGTTTGTCACGTACGCCGGTCTAAGGTGCATACGCTTAGATTAACTAATAATAACTTGGACTCGAACTCTGGACCCTTTCAAATATACGAGTGCACTCGTCAAGTTTAGTGCAAACTTTTATAGGTTCGTTTTAAGGCAAGAAGGTTTTCAATTCGATTTGGAACATAGATGTACGGACTCAGTTTGCCTGCTATTCGCAATAGTTTGTAAAAGATGGGTCGTACTCGTAGGTAATCGTTTGAGTAGTCTATTGCACCCCTGATATCCCTCGACAGTGAAGAAGAGCGGCGTCGCATGAGATTACAATGTTCATCAAATATTGTATTCATATCTATCGTACAACTGCCGTACTCGTTATACAATATATGCGCATTCCGTCACACGACAATGACCACGTAGCCTTTTTCAATAATGCAGTGTATTGGCACTGCGTCATTCGATGTCCTGCAGCTGCATACATCTTGGAGAAGGCAAAGGGAACTCAAAAACAAAGCATTCCGTCGCACTTTATTTTTTGCGTACGTGAAATGTATAGCTCGCTTCGGCTACGTGGAAGTTGATCGATGCAGCAGCTTTTAAACAAAGCACCTCAATATTAAAGAGTGACAAAGAAATGGGCAATGGAATTTCAGTGTGCAGGAACTGCAAGCTCTGTACACTTCTGGTAACTTGATCGCATTGTTTCGCGTATACACGCTCTCCCACTAAAAAGTAACAAGGTTTATTATTATTTTTTTTAATGACCGAGTGTGCTATTTTGTTGCAGCTAGGCGGTGTTGAAAATCGGGTGACTTGTGTGGGGCACTTTCTTTCATTTTCCAAATTCTACTAACTATAGGATAAATTAATTATGAACATCCGATAGAAGCTAACCGGCTTCCACGTCAAGCGGTCTCCCTGCAGTTCTGGGAATCGAACCCGCAACTTGGAGCTACACGTTCACCGCACATTATCCTATACATTTGCTTTTCGCTATTATGTAGCAGTGGACTGCAGACAACAATGGACATCAGCGCGGCAGCGGGTTGTGAGTCGGGGCAAGAACTAATCCTTCCTTCCTTCCTTCTTTCCTTGCTTGCTTGCTTGCTTCCTTGCTTTGAATTTGGCGCGACACAGCCGGCGCTGTGGGGATCGAACCCCCTTCTTTCTCCACTTTATCGCACATTGGACTTCGCGTAATCGCTATGATTTAGCAGTGTGATGAGGGAAAGGGTAGTTAGAGTGTGGCAGTGGGTAGTCGAGAGCACGTGCTGGTGCGCTTTTCCCTCACGCATGATGAGCATGGCACAGCCTCGCCCCGCCCCGCCGCGGTGGTCTAGTGGTTATGGCACTCGGCTGCAGATCCGAAGGTCGCGGGATCGAATCCCGGCCGCGGCGGCTGCATTTCGATGGAGGCGAAATGTTGAGGCCCGTGTGCTGTGCGATGTCAGTGCACGTTAAAGAACCCCAGGTGGTCGAAATTTCCGGAGCCCTCCACTACGGCGTCTCTCATAATCAGAGCTGGTTTTGGGACGTTAAACCCCACATAACAACAACAGCAAGCCTCGCCCCCGAAGAGCTGCGCTGTTAAAGCAACTACGTGGTCTCGCCGCTGTCGCAGCGCCCCAAACGACTGGTAAAATACTATACACATACGCTTATCTCTGCAGCAGTGGTACGTAGTTTCAAACACCATCTTCAGGTAATGCGTAAATCTGCTCCAGAACTTCAGCACTGACATTCTCTTGCTGAAGCAAGATAGCTCCTAGAATCTATCGCTGAAGCGAATCTTTTAAGAGCTCTATGTTCCCACTTTAACGAACTAATTTCAATGTTGGAGATCATATCATCTGACACTGCACCGAAGAAAGTGCGAGGAATTTTTTAGGCTAGTGGTACTTGGGTGTATTTCAATATAACGTGTTTCTATAGCACGGAATGCAAACGATGTAAACTTCATTCAATTATTTATAAGCTTTATCAGAACGGTCGCCGGCGCATCAACACCGTTCTTTTTAACAGCGCTCAAGAGAAATGGAAATACGTGATTCGGCTCCTCCTCGCTTTGCATTGCGTCCGAGATTTACGCGTGTCGGCGTGCCAAATCTCTGCGGTCACGCGCCGTGCTCGGTGCATCCCATTTTTTACCAATGCATTCGTTGTAAGAAAACGCAATATGCAACAGAACCGCGACTGGACAGTACCACAGCGCCGACAGGCGCAGCAGTAGCGCTCATTCGATAGTATTCGACCGTCATCCGACAGCCCAACGACCACCATACAACTATCAAGATGGGATATTTGTATTGAATTTTGCACTGCCAAAATATGCGTTGCTCTAGAAAGGCCTTTTGTTATGTTATTAGTCATTGCCCCTTCTGCGTATATTATTTTGTTGGCATTGTGTGCGATCTTTTTTTCTGCTATGTCGCCAAGGCAGCACGTATGTTCATGACGGTATTGACCAAGTGTGCAGCTGAAAAGAAGGAAACTGTATGAGCCACAAACTGCACTGTTTTACTTAGGAAGATGAGCACACATACTCATCTATAGAAGTAATCCGGTGACGAGAGTCTCACTTTGATACTGTCGTCACTAATACGTTCTTTGCAGCAGCGTTTCTTCATAAAAGCAGAATTATTTTAAGGGATGCATGCGTTATACCAAGCAAAGTATGAAAAAGATTCACGTTTCCAGCAGTCTAAGCCCCGCAACGGTGATCTAATGGTTATGGCACTCGGCTGCTGATCCGAGGGTCGCGGGATCGAATCCCGGCCGTGGCGGCTGCATTTCGATGGAGGCGGAATGCTGAGGCCCGTGTACTGTGCAATGCCAGTGCACGTTAAGGAACCCCAGGGGGTCAAAACTTCCGGCGCCCTCCACTACGGCGTCTCTCATAACCACAGCTGGTTTTGGGACGTAAGACCCCATAAATCAATCAACTCAAATCCAGCAGCCTTAAAGGGGTAAATTATATTTTCTCCACTCATTACTAAACTAACAAATCTGTATACAAGAGACTGCTTTTGGGGGGATGTCATTATTGACTTTTAGCGCTTAGAAGTTTAATTATGTTACGTTTTACACCTAAGCGCGTGTTTTGTGTGCAGGTGAGGTGACGCTACGTTTGTCCATTCCACGCGATCCAAGTGTGCTTGCTCCCCAAGGATTAGGGTCTCTTCCAGTCGTTGTGCAGGAGAAGCGGACTTTGAGCCTTCCCGATCTAATCGTAATCGTGTCCTGCGTAACGTGTGAGAAAATGTCCAGAAGCCGCCTTTTCGCCGTCGCCCTATGCGCCACGCTGGCGTGCTCTACGCTGTCTCACTGCGTCACGTACGGATACTGTGGCACGGACAGGGCATCCGGTAAGCCGCTTCCATGTGCCATTGAGCGCTCTCCGGCCGCCCTGGAGAACGACGTCCTCGAGAAAGTGTGTCCCGCACTGCTCAGCGCAAAAGGGCGGTCGACACTTGCCTGCTGCGACCGCGGCCAAGCGGAGGTCTTCAAGTCTCAGTTCAAGAAGCTCACCAGGCTAGGCGTTAGGCGGGACAGTGACTGCTTCCGGATGTTCCAGAACGTCGTCTGTCAGGCGATGTGCTCGCCGCGCCAGTCCGATTTCGTCGAGGTCTTCGCCAGCCGCACCGATGGAAAGTGTCCAAAGCCTTCGGCCACGCAGCTCGTCTACGCAATCGAAAGGAGCTACGCCGAACAAGTGTACGACGCCTGCAAAACTGTACGCACCATAGTGTTCGGAGCAAATCTGATGAAGTTCATGTGCGGAAAGTACGGAGTCGACGAGTGCTCGCCGGACCGCTTCTTAGCGTTCGTGGGCTCCGTCCGCTCCGAGGGGGGACACTCGCCCCTCAAGTTTCACTATATCCTCACGGAGTTGCCGATTCGTGTCAACGGCAAGTATTTGACTCCTTACAAGCCACAATAGTTGCGAGCTAGAGCGTCGTATATATGGGGTATTGCAAGCACGCGGGCTGGTGGGCGGGCGGCTCTGACGGTTGGAAAAACAAATAGCGACCCTGGGAGCAGCAGCAGGCAGTGGGGATTGTGTCCTTAGCCTCTACGACAATTGTGGGTTTCTTTCTTGTATGAATTTTTCCGGGAACTTTTTGTTTTTATGTTCGTGTACCAGCTGCGAAGCTCATGATTCCGTAAATGTGACTCTGGAATTAAATATCGCCTCAATTTTACCACCACCTACTGCAGGATCAATGTAGAAATGAACGTCAGGGTCCTATTCATGGTGGACAGCAGTGGAAATACCACCCACCGCCGTACTTAGCCACCCTCCAGTCTGGTTTTCCGTTCACCGCTTCCGATTGGACGCCCATCGCTGCGGCTGACCGCATTGCATTTTTTTGGACGCTTCCGTAACCAAAAGAGGAACACGGCAGGTGACCTTGTGGCCGCAAATATAACCAACCCCGGTACGAATGCTCAAACAAAAGCGCCCTTGCCTCCATTTTGTATGTGTGGATCTCTTTGAGAGAGTCGATGCGCATCAACTTCAGACGACGGATGCGCGTCGCAGCTGGTAGAAATGGACAAACATGGAGGCTCTTCGCTTTTGTTAGTTGATCTATAGGGGCGCCCACCTTTTAAGACGCCACGGCTCCATGAGACAGCTTATATGAGCAGATATTTTTTGATACGAAGTTTTGTGTGACGCAAATTTGGAAAACGTAAACTCGTAGTAAATCATCTCTCCCCCGCCCCGCCCTAAGTATCACCATCGCTCAAACATTCCTGGGAATATCCCTGAGGGCTTATAATACTGGAATAAATTGTATACAAGTTCTATGGGACAAAGATGTTGCACCTTTTCCTGTTTTATCATACAAAGTTATAATTGACGATAGTAGCCAGCAACAAATTATACAAATGAAATATAACTGATATGTACACATATTATTATCCACTTAAGGTATGAATTTAGTGTACACGCTGCATGTGTTCTTTTCGACACACCTACCTTTCTGTATTTTCCTGTAGTTTGATGGCACAGTAACATTTAGCCTGATTCTCAGCTACCAGGACCACCACTGCACTCGAACGTTGCGCCTGATCTTATTTGTTCAGCTTTGGTACATATATCACATTTTAACTGGATACGGTATCAATACATTGAGGGCCCCGCCACGGTGGTCTAGTGGTTATGGCACTCGGGTGCTGACCCGAAGGTCGCGGGATCGAATCCCGGCCGCGGCGGCTGCATTTCGATGGAGGCGAAATGTTGAGGCCCGTGTGCTGTGCGATGTCAGTGCACGTTAAAGAACACCAGGTGGTCTCAATTTCCGGAGAACTCCACTACAGCGTCCCTCATAATTAGAGCTGGTTTTGGGACGTTAAGCCCCACGAATCAATCAGTTAGTTACTTTAAGGTACGTAATCGCCCTTCTCTCTGTTTACGCCGCGGTCTTTAGGCGTTTAGAGCTCATCGGTGCTCGTCGGTACTCACCACAAAATCTCATCGTGACACTTGTCGTGCACATCACGATTAACGACAATGCGTTGATTGATTTCTAGGATTTAAAGTCTCAAGACCACGATATGATTATGAGAGACGCCGTAATACAGGGCTCCAGAAATTTAGACCACTTGGTTCTTTAACGTGCACTGACTTTCGTACAGCACACGGACCTTAACATTTCGCCTCCAGGAAAATGCAGCCGCCGCGGCCGGGATTCGATCTCACAACCTTAGGGTCAGCAGACAAGCGCCACAATCACTAGACCACCGTGGCGGGGCATACGATGATATGTGGCTCATACCCTCTTATTGGGCTGAGGTGTACGGGCATGCGCCGCAGGGGATTCAATGGTAAAATCACCGCCTGTGACAGTCAAATTTTAATCAATGTAGACATTGAAGGTGCGTACTTTATGATCAGAACACAGTTTGCGTGGTTTGAACAGAAACCTATGTGGTTTGTTGTAGAGAGTTAAACAGAAAGGTAGAGGAGAGACAGGGACTGCAACCAGAGCAGATATCTGGTTGGCTACCCTGTACTGGGGAAGTGCAAAGGGAGAATAAAAGAGGGAAATATGAGAAGACATTTTAGGAATACATGAACGCCATTGTCACTTTACAGGGCGCTGTCACAGTCGGTCATCACGTCCCGTTTCTCGGATAAATCGCAGCAATGCCCCGACAGCGACTCGCCTTGAACACTGTGTAGGCCAGTGCCCCAGGATCTTGTTTGCTTTAGCGTGTTGCAGCGTGAGGAACAAGGAAATGATGCTTGGTTCTATTAATACTGAGTGGGACTCGTGCGTTCAGCTAGTAAAAGCAAGCAGCCTTTCCTAACTAAACTGAGGCTTCCGTTTAGTGGCACTTTAAACTGCGCGCAGAAGCTCACTTGCCATGTCAAGGCGGGACTGTAACAAGATATCTATATCGCAGCGCTGCTGAGACCAATGAGACAGACACACGGCAGGTACCCTTAATTACGTTCTTTCCCTGCTACTTTTCAGAATAAGCTTATTGGACAGTCTCTTGAGAAAACTAGTTTACTTTTAAACTAGTCATACGAGTGTTTTCTGTACTATGTTTCAGTAGCTCCGTGCGGCACTGTGAAGAGCTACAGGTCTCTTCGGCCAATCAGAATGTCCAACACATGTTAAACGTGTTCTTCCGCGCCATGTAATCCACCAGTGGTGAGCAGCGTCAGGCATAGAAGGAGGAGGAAGAGAAACGTTGGTTCTTTATTGGCACCGGCGGCATGCTCTACTGTTGTAAAATTCATAATTGATTAAGGCCGGTTCTGTTCATAAATTCGTACTCTTCACCGTTAATTTCATCCTGATTATTCGATTCTGATTGGTATTTCATAGTACTTATGACTTAACTCTTTCACTTCTCACATCTTGACCAATACCCCGGGGTGGGTATGTGCCGGAATTGAGGACAACAACAACAACAACAACAACAACAACAACAACAACAACAACAACGACAACAACAACAACAGCAACAACAGCGATAAAAACCGGCGGCGCGGCAGGTACGTCTCTGCACGCTGGCACACCTCGCTTCAGTGCAATGCTGCACTTGATGGCCTCGTTGCACTGCTGGCACGGAGCTACTGAAATAGTGTGCATATGGCGTTTGACATTTCGTTCATTAGACAGTCAATCGGAAACCGGTTACCTGTTGACGTTATACCGCACGTACATTTAACATGCGTTAGACAGCAGGAACACTGCGTCAGACAGCAGGAATATAACCGTGAATTAGACGGTGACAGATGCACAGATAACCGTAGATCAGGTAGCAGCAATAACTATGTGTAAAACACATATGCGAGAGGAGATTTAAGTGGTAAACCCACTCATGCGTTCTCTTGAAACGCTTTTGTAAGGAAATAAAACAGATCCATGCGTGATGCCGACAGCATCGAATGTCCTCAGTCTCAAAACGCCCTTGTCGCCATTACTGAGACACGGCGCGCTTCTTTAATGGTGCTGCTTGACTTTTGCACAATTTTGCCCATGTACCGAGTGGTGCAGAAGCGGTGCTACGCAACATGCCAAATAAGAGATGAGGTGGATCTGCATTAATAATGCTTGCATGCACGAATTACTGTCAGTAGGGAAATGGGTGTCCCAGCTTAATCTTCATTCAAGCCGCTGGAATTGTAGTTTGAAATTCCTTCGTGCATCTTGAGAAGTGCACTTTTGATGTCAAGAAAGGCAACGACAAATCGAGTACATTTTCTTCACATGCAGCCTTGAAGGCGCACCCAAACAGAGAAGATTTCAGAAGGACCCGTTATTAATGAGATCGCGAACCCGCACAAAGATAACATCTCTCGGGACGACATCAGAAATTATCAGCCGCGTTGGCATTAGCCGTTTTGTGCTTCACGCCAGATGGTCCTTGTCTCTCTCCGCGCCTGCGACTTCATCCCAGACCTGCGCCTTCTGCGCTCCTCACGAAAGAACCCAGGGATCACGAATGCGCCAACAGCGCACCATTAAAAACCGTCATTTAAAATAAGTGCACGCCATGGTCGTCAAAATTTTTGTGTTACACAATCGTATCATCATTGGTGTGCGGTATCGCTATGCTGCGGAAAGAATAATAAATGTGTTTGCTTTTAAAGATTTGTGGTGTCATGCAAGTGACGTGGGTTTTAGATGTGTGAAGCCGCGAGGTATGTGCATATATGAAAAAAAATTACGCCTCTAATTTTTACCCGTAATTCTGCGAATGGCTGCTGCCGCTCTCCGTGCGCCTTCCGTCTTTGTCTTTACCATTGCGACACAGTAGCCAAGCATTGCGACCGGAGGTATGGCTCCTCGTTATCAGTTAAGCAGGTGACAAACTGTCGCCCGTATCCGTCTAATGAAGGTCCCGCACTCATCCGCTTGCACTCTCCCGACAAAAGTCATCCACTGCATTATCTAATCGACGGAACAATATATGGGCCAAGCGTTATACGAAATCAATTCGCTGGCCCTGACTAGTATAAAGGAAACAGACATTCGCTGCACCAATTCAGCGTTGAGGTCACCGGTGCAAGCACTTGTCACGATGTCCAGGAGCTGGCTTTTAACCGTCGCCGTAATCGCGGCGCTCGTATCATCCACATTGGCTCAGTGCGTGACGTACGGCTTCTGCGGCACCGACGAAGACTCCGGTAAGCCGCTTCCATGCGCCGTCAAGCGCGATCCGGTCTCCATCGAAAGTGACTTCCTCGAGGGAGCTTGTCCCGCTCTGGTCGACTCCAACGGCAAGCCGGTACCGGCCTGCTGCGACGCTAAGCAGGCGAACAGCATCAAGTCCGAGTTGAAGACCATCACCGCCCTCGGCGTGAGCACGAGCAGCAAGTGCTTCAAGAACTTCCAGAACCTCGTCTGCCAGGCGTTCTGCTCGCCCGGGCAGTCCGGATTCGTCGCCGTCAACGGCACCTCGACCAGCGAGGAAGGCGGCCAACCCTCGGCCACTGAGATGGTCTACGCGCTGAACACGAGTTTCGCCCAGCAGGTATTCGATGCGTGCAAGGACGTCCGCACAATCATCTTCGGCACTCATCTGATGAGGTACATGTGCGGAAAGCCCGCCGACGGCAAGTGCACGCCGCAGACGTTCCTCGACTTCGTGGGCGCCGTCCACTCGGAGGGTGGATATTCGCCCCTCAAGATTCACCACGTGCTCACTGAAAGCTCAATCACGGTGGACGGTCAGGAGCTGGAGCCGTTCAGCCCCGAGATCCTGTGATATAGCGGACGTCCAATGACGGTGGAAAGCGAGAGATGGCGCAATAAAATGATATACCAGGAAAAATTTGCTGCACCACTGCATTTCTTTTCCTTTTCATTACGTATACCGCTGATCTTAATGCCCTTCAGGCATAACCGAGATTAAGCGTCAAGAAATGAAAAAATTCGAAGTTTGATTCCGTAACAGCTTGAAAAGGCGATAAGTAACTGCTTTCACATCAGGTTACAAGTGTTTAAGACGTAAGGTAAACGATTCAGGGTACATCGCACTCTACTAATGAGAGAGCTCTGTGGAGTTGTTCCTGTGAAAAAAAAAAGGAAGCACAGAACTCAACCAAGAAAGAGACAAGCAAGACAAGCGATTGAGACAGTGCAAAAGTCCGAATATTTTTTAGGGAAGACGTCTACACTTAGTGCAAATGAGTTACGCCACGCGATCTACGCATCGCTCCTGTTCGTTTTTTTATTCCTGAGTCTGGTGAGGAGCCCTTCTACTCAAGTTTTAGTAACTGGTATTTTCAACGTCCAAATGATTTGCTTTTCCGGCTACGGGAGGTCCGGTAATCAAGGATGTAATAGTGGACTACTAACGGAGCCTGCATGCTGTAAGTTCTTGTGTCACGTGACCAATACCTGGCACAGTATATATGTGTCTCATTACTTGTTTCCTGACGAAGAAGCTGTTCCTTGCCGTGTACAGGACACATGAATTCCCTGGCATACAAACTGCAAAAGTTAAGGAGAACGTCTTCAGTTTCGTGTCGAAACATTGATGCTTGACTGTTAGAGTTTGAGCAATAATAAAAGGACCTTTAGTCATATTATTGAGTGGTATTAGCATATTTGTTTTAAGCTAAATAATACAGACACAAACATTGGAACTAATGCTTTCTTTACTTCAACTGAACGTAAGCTGCCGTCTAGAGGCACATTGAACTGCACGCGAAAGCTCAGATTGCAAGTCAGGAAGCAAGTGTAACCATGTGGAAGGTGTCTATCGAGATAATTGCCAGATTTACTGACATATTTATACCGCAGTGCTCTCAGGTGTATCACTTCTTTTTGCGGATAAACGCATTAGAAAACCTAGCCACTACCTACCATTTTCCACCTCATTATTCGTTCCATTAAGCTGAACCCTGGACTGTCAGCTAGTAAAGAGAGAAAGCGGCGAATGTGTGTCACTGGGATTGGCTTGGCGGAAAGTTTAAATATAGTTCTGAGTTTCACCGGTGCTGACCAATGAAATACTATTTTCGTTCAAAGTAGGCGTTTTCATGGTACAAAACAAGCACTGCGACATTTCCTGAATGGTATTTCAACTGTGCACGTCGACTTGATTTATCTTAAGCGTACCTTTAATTAGCCGGAGAAATGATCAGACGCCGTCGAGACAAGAACGACGTATACGGTACCAACGTCGGGCGGCACCAGTTGTCCTGCATTCCTTTGTGTCAGGTGGTACGACAGAATGACGCTATACGTTGTAGAGTAGTCTCACCAGTATCGGCCATGGGATAGTGGTTTCACAGGATGAAGGGAAACTTTTGGCCGATTTGTTCGCTTCAAGGCATAGGCAAGCCCAGCCCCAGGAAGGCGCGTACACTGAAGCATATACGGCATTGCTTATTTAAACTTATTATTATTATTATTATTATTATTATTATTATTATTATTATTATTATTATTATTATTATTATTACGCAGCAGGATCCCGTTACAAGAGACACATCTTATTAAGGACAACTTTTCCGGGTCCCTAGGGCAAATTCCTCACTATTTAGAAAGGGAAGGGATCAACGGCTTGTTTTTTATTTGTTAGAAACAACTTAATGGCCAACAGACAATGAAGCCTAGAAGACACACAGCCTGGACATGTTCAATTGGTGGACCGCCTGTGCTCCGAAGTGCTTAGAGATCATGCACCCCTCTCACGTGCAAATTGTGCAAGTCGCCTTGAGGATGAACTAGGAAAGGAGGAGGATACCGAAGGCATTGCAGGGCAGAAATCTTCTGGTGATGAAGCTGACAGACATCCAAGAATGCTTGAAGGAAGGAAGGAAGGGGAAAACAGAAAGGCAGGGAAAGAATGCTTGAAAATAAGTAGCGTGGTAGACAGGGAGGCTCCTAAGGGGAAGTGCTTCACCTGCAGAAGTTGGGAAGGACGCTAATACAATCTGCAGTCATTAAAATAGCTACTCCTTCAAGCCACTTTGAGTCACATCCTGTAAATGTCTTTAGACATACTTTTGTGATGAGGCATAACAAAGCGAGCTTGTGCGGCTCCTCAGTGTGTTTTGAATTTTCGGTTAAAAGAGATCTTGGTTACAAGAGACATGTTGCCTGGTTCCCCTGGGTCTCTCTTATCAAGAGGTCTTTAGTATTGGAGCAGCACCGGCAGCAGCAGCAGCAGCAGCAGCAGCAGCAGCAGCAGCAGTAGTAGTAGTAGTAGTAGTAGTAGTAGTAGTAGTAGTAGTAGTAGTAGTAGTAGTAGTAGTAGTAGTCTGAGTGCTTGAACTGGAGCGATAGGTCAAGTGCCCTCAATAGTACTACCTGCGCGTTTTCGTTACTTGCGATGTTAGACGCGGATGTTCAGGTAAGGTGACCGTTCACCGATCTAGTACCCGTGAATCTTCCCGTCTAGTGTCCTCCTTTGTGAAAGTGCCTTATTTTTTTATCTGTGCTGCGAAATATGAGCTCAGCGTCGAGCGATGCACTAGCCCGCCTCGCCACCTTTCCTGCTCAAAGCTTCTTGCAAGACACCTGGGATATTACACTGCTTGCGGGATCGACCTACCCATTATTATTATTATTATTATTATTATTATTATTATTATTATTATTATTATTATTATTATTATTGTTGTTGTTGTTGTTGTTGTTGTTGTTGTTGTTGTTGTTGTTGTTGTTGTTAGCATGCACAACCACGACATACGTCACGAAAAATCTCGACCGACAGCAGGCAAGAGGCTTCGTTGTGGAATGATGTGGCACGAAGAGTCTCTGCCTTCTAAAGGGTTTCCTTATAAAGCGTAGCTGATTAAGCTTTTCATTCCGCGGTCCAGTGCGAACAGAAAGCTATCATCGTCAAATGAAATGCGCGGTACTTGCCCTCGCACTTCTTTCTTCTCTTGCACTCATGCCCTCAGCCCACATAAACGCCGAAGCGTTTCATAGCCAGTGTTGCGGAGTTGCCACTCCGGAATTGGAATGATTCCGGAATCATTCCACATTTTCGCGACCCCGGAATGGAATGGGAGTGGAATGGGGACAACGCTTGGAGGAATGGAATGGGAATGGAATTAAGCGCCTTTTGCTCGGAATGGAATGGGAATGGAATTACGTTTTTTTTTTCGAAAATAGAGCACGTTTTCGTCTACGCGCTGTTTTTCAAACTTCAAACATTAGTAAGTCAGAGCCTCTAATTTAACAATAAAGCAGTATTTTTAAAATGGCTTGGCTGGTTACAAGCACGGTGCATTTATAAGCAACGCGCCCACTACAATTCTGTCCTTATATAGACTGTGTCGCTCCGACGTTTGTCTCTATTCTTGGCGTAACCATCGTGAGGAACTACGGCGGCGGCTTACCCCCTCCACCCCCCCTTACGCCTTGCGATTTTTTTTTCCTCATCGGCGCCCCTGGCGCCTTTTGACTCCCCACGCTTCAATTTTTTGTTTTTGCTTCTGTCGCCTTCGGCGACCGACGCATATTCCAAAAGCGCTTCTCTAAGTTTTGACGCGTATTGACGCTGGCTGGATGCTTGTGTTCACTGCAAGCTTTCTTATAACAGCTTGCGCGCCGTCTCACCTCATACTCCTCCCCCCCCACTTCCCACCTATTTGCAATACTGCCCTCCCCTGACTAGACACATGAGCGCCTTTGCCCGAAACTCTGTCGGCGAATGTCTCTAGGTCAGCGCAGCACACAGTCGTACACGATGAACTGTTTACCCTCCCCATCCTTACACAGAGAGAGAGAGAGAGAATAAATTTTTGAAAGCATTGGTTCGGGAAGCCAGGCGAAGCAGGAGAGCCCACGTAACCACGGCCGCGGTCGCGGTTACGTGGGCTTATCCCTGCGCGTTGGTTCCCATTGATACCCCCACACGAAAGCAGCGAATACTCTATGCACACCTGATCTTTATCTCGATCACGAGCATTTTAGTACCTGGCACACGTAAATAACCTTTGCGACAAGGAAGACATTGCATACCTGCGCACAGGCGAATAGAGAAATTCCTCCTCACCCCATTCATGCTTGCGAGCCGCGCTTGACAAGCGTGAGTGCTGACGAGCAGTGCGGCCCATTGTTCCGTATTCGATGCAAAGGCACAAAGTGTCCGAGCGGTGCACTGTCCCAACTAGGGGGTTTTCTTCCCCATAAAACAAATCTTAGTTTTCTCCATATTCACGACCGCTCCAGACGCGTGGCAAAACTGCTTAGTCTTCCTGAACCCTACTTTTGTCAGCATAAAAATACGCTATGTCGCCATTTTAGCATTAAGACACTTAAACAGTACTAAAACATCACCATTCGTTCCAACACGCTGACCATGCAAATACTATAGATAGCGGGAGAACTGCCCCTATGTGAATTAGTAGGGCGGTCGTACTGCACGAGATGTGTCACCAAGCTACTGTCTCTCGACCTTGGTAACGTGTTTTGAGTACTTTTGCAGTTCTTAATGTATGTGATGACATCAGCTTTATGGAGCGTTCATTCTTAAGTCGATAAAAGTACCAAGATGCCTTTACTACGTTGAGGAATTACAGGAATGGAATTGAACTGCTCGGCCATTCCCGGAGTGGGAATGGGCTAAGTTTTTTTCATTCCGAGGAATTGAAAGGAATGGAATTGCGGCAAGTTCTAATTCCCCTGAATGGAATTGGAATGAAATGGAGGCGCCCATTCCGCAACACTGTTCATAGCATAGCATAGCATAGCATAGCAAGGCATTGGAAAGGGATCTGAGGCTGAGGAGGAGGGGACAGAGTAAACCATAGCATTGCCTTGTATAGCGTAGCATTGCAAGGGAGTTGGAAAGTGAAGTGAGGGGGAAGGGGAGTGATAAAAGGAAGGGAGAGGGTGAAGCATGCGCAGGCATGTACCATATAGTGTAGAAAGAGGTTAGAAAGGGGGTGGGGGTGGGAATGTGGAAAGGAGAAATGTGGAGGTTAAACAGTAGCATAAGCTTTTGCGGTATTGTGTAGCAAGTAATGGGAAAGGGAAGTCAATGAGAGGAGGAGGGGAGCGCCACCAGCTACGCCGTATCCTCAGTGTTCGCACCACTATTGCGTAGCTACCCGAATTCTTTAGCAACCACATAGTCGGCGCTGCTACTGCACAAACGCCATACTACTCCCGTTTTCCGGCCTTACGAGACCGTCGCAGAGATAACACATCGACCTTGTAGTACCGATAACGTATCAGGGGTGCGGCGCGTTGACAATACCTCGGCTGACAAGAGGCTATAATCACTTGCTTCAGCATCCCGCTACTGTTACACAGCTTACAATACACAGCTGTACACTGATCTTTCTCGATAATAAATATTTATCGTTGTCGCCGCTATTAGAGCTGCTGACCATGGAGAACCTTATCGGAGGTGAACGCGATAAGCGCTGCTTGAAATCAGGGGGCTATTTCGCACTTGGAGCGGACGATACACTACCGAACGGATATGACGGCGCTGCCGAAGAGGTTATGTAACCCCTGTGACGGTGATGTCGTAAGATACGCGCGTGTGATATCGTGGAATAGCGTCACACAAAGGAAACACGAAAGCGCGATCGAGTAGCGAGTCGAGAAATCGGCCAAGGATACCATTAGTCTAGTGACTCTACCGAATGGCGCTAGTGCCTAGAGTTTGGTGCACTTTTGGTTGACTGAGTTGGACTGTTGGTTGACTGTGGCATGCATTAGATTAATTTTATATGGACTAGTTCAATTACTCATGTCAAATGCGGGTATGGGTTACGCAAGATTACATTTTTCTTTATTTATTTCCATTTCTATTTTCTAGAGAGTCGTGCGCACCTGCACATGCAATGTGGCGCGCACTAACCTGAACCTAGTCGTTTACATACGCGAAAATAATCATCGTGAAATCAGTGCGGGCTCACTTTGTTTTTGTTTTTTGAAGGAATAGGTATGGCGCTGAATTGACGGGACACAGACAAGGCAGAGCACACACTGGCGCCTGAGTCTGTGTCCCGTGGCGTCTGTGTCCCGTGTATTTAGCGCCATACCTATTCCTCCAAGGAATGAACCAACTAGCTCAACAACATGTCCTTTTCACTTTTTTTCTTCCGTTGTGCTTCGAGTATATTCAAGCGCAAATCGTGCGCCACTGACAGGTGCACGTTCTTCAGTACACGCTTGGCAAACGAAAATGTCAACATACCTGAGCGATACGATCTCCTGAAGTTTTTTTTCAAGGAAACAAAAGAAAGTAGAGACAGAAGAAATAAGGAAAGAAGGTAACGATTAAAAGAAAGAAGGAACGAGAAAAGGGGAGAGAGCAACAAGAATGAAATGGAGAAAGTAACGAACTCGGACAGACAGAAGGGCAGAAAGAAAGAGGAGCGACACGTCAAGCTTCGATTGCCCTCACTTTCCCTGTCAAGGAAGGCCTCCTGAGATTTGTTTTCTGCTTCGTTTTCTTTTCTCTTAATAGCTAACCTGTTATACAAATCATAAAAAAAAACCGCAACCGCTATCAACATCATTAGTTGCGGTCGCCAAGAGTTCGCGTGTATTTATTTTATGCAATGACCAATGTACGGCGTTCCGCTATACATTGGCAAGAACTTCGGTGGGAGGGGGCGCGTGTCGCATGTGCAAGCAGAATGAGAAGACATAGGCAACGTTGATTCGATTGATTTTCTAGGTTTTACGTCTCAAAACCACGATATGATTATGAGAGACGCCGTACAGTGGAGGGCTCCTACAGTTCTTTAACGTACACTGAATCGCGCAGTACACGGGCCTCAATAAGGACAGTAGTGGCAGCCAAGCAGCTCCTGATGATGATTGTGGTTCGTTTGAGAAAAGAGCGATTGATTGATTGTGGTTTGGTTAGGAAGGGACGCTAATTTCTGCAGCCCATGTAGGGAGCACGGCTAAGCGTCCGTGGGGTTGGGGGAAAGGGACGGAAAGAGATAGAGAAGAGAGAAAGGCCGTAGTGGAGGGCTCCGGAAATTTAGACCACCTGGGGTTCTTTAACGTGCACTGACAACGCACAGTACACGGGCCTCTGGCATTTTCGCCTCCATCGAAAATGCGACCGCCGCGACCGGGATCGAACTCGCGTATTTTGGGTGGCAGCCGGGCACTGTAACAACTACACCACCGCGGCGGACAGAAAAGAGCGCTAATTTCTGCAGCCTATGTCGGGAGCACGGCTAAACGTCCAAGGGGGGGGGGGGGGGGGGGAGACACTGAAAGAGATAGAAAGGAGAGAAAAGCCTCGACCCTAAGCCCCTAAAATAACTCCTTCCTTCCTTTATATTTTGTTTTTTTTTTTCTTGTCGCCTGGTACAGGTCGCTTGCATCGAGCTCTCGATCGTCGTCGTCTTCTGCACTGGCAGTGCTGACTTCCTTTTTGTTTGTTTGTTTCAACATTTATTAGAAGGAACCCGACCGTGTAATAGATCTGGAGGTGCAATAAATGAACAGATATAAAAAGAACGGGAACTCATGAATACTTCATACTAACTGCATTGTTCTCCGCAGCGCATCTGCTCACTTTATCTCGGGCGTTGCAATAACCGACGCGTTACTACCGCCGCTTCATGTCGTATAATGGAACGCAACGCACTTTATCGCTCCTGCCAAGCTTGATCTACATCGCGGTTCCTTTGTGTCGTCGTGCGCGTTCGAAGGATTGTGTAGGAGACGCTTCTTCCAGACGCACCTGTCCTCTCAAAGCCTGCAAACATGGTAAGTACGAAGCTATTAGTTTAATTATGGTCGGAACTACATTCTATTTCACTATAGTTTAACTTAAGTGTGAAAGCTTCACATGAGGGTGGGCTAGGCGAACAGGAAACACGCAATAACCCCGTAACGCATACAGCCGACGAGTTTTCTTATAATCGAATCGTCGAAAAAGGATCAGGCAAAGTTGATTGATGGATTTTGTGCTTTTACGTCCTAGAACCACCGTGTGATTATGAAAAACGTCGTAGCGGAGTAATTAGCAAATTTCGACCACCGACATCCCACAGTTCAAGGGCCTCAACATTTCGCCTCCATCGAAACGCAGCCGCCATGGCCGGGATTCGATCAGCAGCCGAGCGCCATAGCCAATAGACCACCGTGTCGGGGCGATCAGACAATGTCAGAACAGCCCATTTTTGGCAGGTTAAAAACAACTCCAGGAAATGATTTTGAATGAAATTTGGGACAATAATTGGGATTCGAAACATTGTGCCAGTTGTAGTGGGAGACAGGGGTGAGTGCTAGATAACGCTTTGTCCTGTGCTCCGGACCATCCCCCGCGTCGCACTTTTCGAAATTTTTAAGGTGCGAGCCTTAAAATTTTATGTTTCGAGGTGGCGCTTTCACGTATGCAAAAGGTCTACGGGCACGCGAGCATCAAACACGTGAGACGCACCGTGACGGTGCTATCACCTTCGTTTCACCATCATGTTGCTCTCCGCCGCTGTGTTCTGGTGGTTAATGATAATTAGTCCTGTAATTTTACGTCCTGAAATCGCCATATGATTATGAGAGACTCCGTAGCGGAGGGATCCGGAAATTTTGACCACCTATTGTGTTATATATAACGTCCTCTGACAACGTACAGCACAGGAGCCTCCATACAGTGTTTCGCCAACATCGAAATGGGCCCGCAGCAGCCGGTGTTCGAACCCGTGACCTTCGGTGAGCATTCAGGTCGGCAGGCCGCCGCGGCGAGTGCTGTAGTAATTATGGTGCTTGACTGTGTACCCGAAAGAAACGGGTCCAAACACGGCCTTGCCCGTTGCATTTTCGATCGAGGCGGAAATGCTCGAGGACCGAGTACTGTGCGTTGTCAGCGGCCGTTATGGAACCCTAGCTGTTCATAATCTCAGAAGCCCTCCACTACGGCTTTCATCCTCTTTCGCTCTCATTCCCTTTCCCCCACGAACGATAAGCCGTGCTCCCGACAAGGGCTGTGAAACATACACGGGCAATTTTTCTCGCAGTTCCGTATGCTTTAAGTAGAGTCACCGAGACATTACATTACAATATGTAAACGTCACGCATGTATCGACTGATGAAAATGCGTGTATATGTTGGCTAACAGCTGGCTTCTGCGAACTGTTGTTCGATTTAAGCGATTGACAGTGTTGGCTAGAATGGTCTAACGTTTGCCAACTGTCGCCCAGCGTATGGTAATGCTAGCTGGTGTTAGCTAACGATAGTTATGGGCAAGTTGTAGACCTTTTCACAGAGTCAGAGGGAACGCCACCATGTTGGCTGTGGCACGTGAGCACAAAGGTTGACGTCACAGAAGAAAACATTAGGTGATCTCGACGATGCCTCGACTCGATTACATGGTCATGTTTATTACAAACCTTTAGTCCAGCTCTGTATTAAGCGGTACCCCTAGCGCTTGGAGGGGTGTCGGCGTTCTTGTGTTTTGTTTTTGTCTCCCAGCTCCTAAGGGGGTGCACAGAAGAACGCAACAACGCAATGCCGCTTGGGTACGCAACACTAGCCGTCTCGTAATATCGCGAACGCGCAGCTCTCGAGGCCAACACATAAGGCGATGATGCATCCAAACGGCCCCATCAGACTCCGCCATCACGACCGTTAAGGATACGGCAAACGTTAAGAGGGATTACACTGAAATAAGAAAAAGAAGCTTAGAACCACGGCCAAACTGCTGCAGTGGAGATCGAGAAATGGGAACTGTGAAAGAAGGAATGGGGAGATGGCGCCACTTGGGTTGACCATTGCCGCCGTGGCTGACGCACCAACAGGAGCAAGGACACAACAAACGCTGACGCACCTCTTGCAGCGCCACGCAAATTTCCCACTGGAATTTCACGCTTACTTCTCATACCCATAGCTGCTGAGCTACGTTCCAAATGCACTACCACTATGCCATAGCACTTATTCAGCCGTGATTTGGCCTTTCCAGTCGAAAGATCCGATTCGTGTGCTGATAACCGGAGCAGCGGGCCAGCTCGCATATTCTCTCATTCCCATCGTTGCTAAAGGCCACGTGTTTGGTGAGGACCAGGTAAGCTCAATGACCTTGGCGTCGTTTATTTTGTTTTCGTTGTTTTAGTTACCCGCGTACACTAAACACTATACTAACTCGGTACTTTGTCTATGATGTTTTGTTTAGTGCAACCGAGCTTATTTAGTGTCACTTGCGATAGTCTGCAGGATAAAAGGAGAAGTTTAATATTACTGGCACGAGAACTGACAATGTGACGTAACTTAATCAGCAAAGGGTAAGTGAAGGGCTTCGTCGTTTACGACCCTTAGTGCGGACGTCGCAAGTGCAATATTGAAGCCGAACAGTCATATAGCACTTAATATTAAGAAGGAGTCTTGTGTTTAGAACAGGTCTCCGAAAATGCATGTTCAAAATTTGCAAAGCGACAACGCACAACTCGGCCGTCACCTCAAAGCCTGTGCAGGTTCTGTTGTCTTGGGCAAGGGGAAAATCTCTAACGCCACGATAGAGGGTAGCCACGTATCAAATGACTTCTTGGTTTGTAAGGCAAACCCAAGGAATCTTGGTAAGACAGCGCACTCTTAAATATTGCTAAAAGGAGAGCTTGGTATTTCGGGTTATAACATATACAGATGAGAACTAAAGAAGACGACCTGTTTGGTTCATTTGCCATATCACCGCATTGCGGCACAAGTGTTCAACCAGGAGACTAGCTAAAAAAAGGTGCTTATATTTCTATTTCGAATGGTCGACAGCTTTCCAAATGTTTGCGGTCGGTTACTGGCGGATGTTTTCCCCTTTGAATTTTCAATAGCGTAGTAATCTTTTTCGATAGAAGGCTCTGGCTCAAACGGCATTTAGACCGTCTCATTTTGTCATGAAATTTCAATTCTCCTGCAAGTCGATTTGAGCGAAGTGCTGCCGCTATAACCACCCTCTTTAAAAAAATTTTTTTGTCTCTTTGTACGAAAAGTGGTGGTTTCTAAAACGTCACTTCATGGACTTAAAGTGTCGACTTACTGCGCCGGCGATTTTGCAGCCAGTAATCCTGCACCTGCTGGACCTGCCAAAGATGATGAGCGTCTTAAACGGCGTTTGCATGGAGCTCCTAGATTGTGCCTTCCCCCTATTGAAGGGTGAGCCATTTTTTTTTTTCATTTCTCTTCACAGACCTGCAGCACGGCAATATTTATGACCCATTGAACGTTACGCCTTTTTCACTGTGGGCAAACTGCTGATTAGGAAACTGGCTGGGTCTACAGTTCGTGTCAACAACCTACTGAAAATTTGTCCATCATCCGTAACCGTAATCCACCTCTACGGTGGAAATTCTTCCATCCTAATATGGTGGATAGTGCGCTTGCCATGGTGGAGGCATGGTGGGTGGTGTTGTGTCCCCATCCAAGCAACAGGAGATGCTGCCCACCAGCATGCAGTTGACTACTTTGCACCGGGACTGAAATAGAGCAGCATACTACGTCGACTGATGCAGACGGTATAAGCGTCGCTGCCGGGTCAGAGAAGACGCTTGTCGTACGCATCTGTTACTTTGGGTTGTTGCTCTCTTTCGTTCACCTTTCAGCGTGGTCAGCTGCACGAGGACGCATATATACGTTTCCCATTTTGCCAGGGGATTTCTGGGACGGCTTAAGCAGTGTGAAGCGTGCATTCACGGATGCACGGTGCTTATCGATCGAAACGCTATACTCGGACCTCGTGATGACTGGCGTATTTTCCGCTAGTGAAGTGCGCTGGGTAACCATACGGAGACCAGACTGAAGCGCAATGTTTCAAAAAGCCTCTCGCTGAAATTGCGTCCCAAAACTATTTGTATGGGTGCGCCCAGCGCACAGCGATGGTGCAGAAAACGTTGGTGGGCGAGCGCTCTGGGTGTCGGGTGTCATTCGCTGAACAACGTACACAATTGATTGATTTGTAGGGTTTAACGTCCCAAAACCAGCTCTGATTATGAGAGACGCCATAGTGGAGGTCTTCGGAAATTTCGACCACCTGGGGTTCTTTAACGTGCACTAACAACGCACAGCACACGGGCTAAACATTTCGCCTCCATCGAAATGCAGCCGTCGCGGCCGGGATTCGATCCCGCGACCCTCGGATCAGCAGCCGAGTGCCATAGTCACGAGACCACCATGGCGGGGCAATACCGTACACAACATGATGCATGTGGAGAAGTTTGGGCGTGTTGGTAGTTCATCGTAATGTGGAAATCATAGAGCATGGTCTTTTTTTTTTGTGGAGGGGGAGGGGGGGGCACTCTGCAACGCTATTACCCACGCAGCTCTCCCCCACGCGCCCACCGCAATATCCACCACTATAATGGAAGCGTTCCAACATCATTGTGGATTATGGTGATGGATGATGTGCTGGTTCTCTTTGCTCGAGCTCATAAGTACTGCCTCTCTGTATCTTCCGTCGCCTCATTGTTGTGCGGCCCAAGGAGCCGCGTCATTTCCATTCAGCAATATAGTTACTGCAGGGTCTTCCCGTGCCAAAAGCACGATATTACTAATATCAAACACACCGTAGGGGAAAGCTCCGGAAATATCGCTTATGTGGTGCAGCATAGGAGCCTATAACACCGCTTGCCTCGCTACGGTGGTCTAGTGGCTATGGTACTCGGCTGCAGATCCGAGGGTCGCCGCAAAGAATCCCGGCCGCGGCGGCAGCATTTCGATGGAGGCGAAATGTTGAGGCCCGTGTGCTGTGCGATGCCATTGCTTAGAGAACCCCGGGTGGTCGAAATTTTCGGAGCCCCCCTCTACGGCGTCTCTCATAATCACAGCTGGTTTTAGGACGTAAAACCCCAGAAATCAATCAAGCAGTATAACACCCCCTAAGGACGCGAGAACTTTTCTATGCGGACAGATTCGCTTTTATCCTATACAAATGGACGTATCCCGACGCAGGGGTGGTGGCCACAGACAACGACAGGACGGCGTTCGCGGATATCGACGTGGCCTTCCTAGTCGGCTCGATGCCTCGCAAGCCGGGCATGGAACGGAAAGACCTTCTGGTGGCCAACGCCAAGATCTACAAGGCCAACGGTCACGCCCTCGACCAGTATGCCAAGAAGTCTGTCAAGGTATACGACAATTCTTGTCCTCGGCATCTCTGCCGTGTGATCTAAGAATGCATGTGCATCGATTGTCCGAGTTTCCACGGTGGATTGTGAATTGCGGCTGCGCACATTTGGAGTGTGTTCCAAGTTTCAACTCTAGGGGTTCATTTCTTTCACGCAAATTTGCCATTTTTTGTTGCCAATCCTACAGGGTCCACTACTTTGATGTAGGCGCCTTTACAACGCTCGCAGAAATTTGAGATTGATACTAGGGTGCTTCAGCTAACTTGTACCAGGGTTTTCAAAAATCCGCTGGAGCGCTACAAGGATGCGACCATATTAGTACTGTTTACTTCCATTCTTTTGTCGTTTTCCCAATGGTGCGTCTTGCCCATTGTGTGATGCCCAATCCAGAATGTCACAATGAGGCACCTGCTGTGGACCTGCCCAGGCCTACATTTAAGCCGTCTTCGCCACCTCCGTGTAGCAGGCCTTAGGCCTGGTCGACCGCCCGACCGAGATGGCTGGATCCATGCACCATACCACCGTTCGCTTCTGAATATCATCCACGAATCCAATTGTTTATTTTTGATGCCATCACTTCATGCCTAGACCAAGCTTTCGAAATAAAAAGAACTGTTTGCTGAATGATGTATTACTAACTGATTACCTGAGCATATTGAAAATATTGTAGGTGATATGGCCAAGACGACAACAGACAATGCTAAGATTCTTGCACCCTTGTGACGAGCACTTGGATTTTTTAAACCCTGGCGCAAGTGAACTAAAACGGCCTGCGTACAACGACACTAAAAAAGGAACATGTTTAACCAAAGCATCATATCTGCCTAATTATAACCAACACCGCTGGCACGTGCGGTATTTCCGACTTCATGCCTTCTGCTTGTCTTTGTTATGAACCCTCTAGCTCCATGTTTTTGGTGATCTACATGGAGCTGGAGGGTATTAGGAGATTTTGGTCGCAATGGAACCGTGAAGATACGCACAGAAGCTACCCTTCTTTCTTGCTTATTTACAGATATGAGATATACGTCATAAATGTTTTCGGCCCGTATATTAAAAATACACCTCATGCTAAAGATGTTCCTAAGGAAATATTTCAGCCGGTTTTGACGAATGTTCAACACACGACTAGCAAAGCCAAACGGCCAATAATGAAATGCGCTCACGAAAGACAAATTTCGTGAATTTCGCCCCTTGTTTTCAAGGGAGTCGGGATGCATACAACACATGGTAGTGAGTGTTTTTTGTCTTCCGTGTTATAATGAACGCGTTTTCGCTTTACGGGTGTCATGCACAGGTTCTCGTGGTGGGCAATCCGGCCAACACCAACGCGCTTATCTGCTCCAAGTACGCCCCATCTATACCACGGATGAACATCTCAGCCATGACAAGGCTCGACCACAACAGGGCCAAGGCACAGGTACGTGGTCAGCGTGTTGCACGCCCGGTTGATGTTCGTGTTCCTGGACGCTATGTGGAGTTGCGTTCAGTGGAAATCTCCACTGACTGCAAGAGGTCATCAAAGAGAATTAAAGCACACACATGGATCAAGCCTAAAGGAAGGACGGCATGCGTTGGTCAGTGACGACGTCATCACTCCCAAGGCAGGTGCACTATACCTACTCTGTCGCTGCGCAAGGAACGCGCCTAAGTATGGCGTGTGTCACGGAGGCGTCTTCGCGTGAATTGCACGTGGTGCGCCGTTAAAAACATGACCCCAAGCAAAGAATGGCCCGTAAAACATTGAAAGATAGCGCAGAAAGCTGAAGCTGCTTTAGGCGAAAGACAGAAATCTCGACGGGCACGACAGGCTGCTAATACAAACAACGGGAAGTTTGCCATACTCCGTAGGGCAGTTTATGTGGTTATCCCCTGCTTTTATATAGGTCATTTTACTAAAGGTTCCATCGCCTCGGATAAAAGGTTTATAGAGGGGTTCCTTCCCAGGAACATTCAGGGTCACGCGCTTGCGTTTCCTGCGCTTGCTCTGCGCCGCGGCCTTCGCTGCAACGATGTGACTTTGTTGTTTGGCAGCATCAACTTCTTCCGCTTGTCAGCTTTTCAAATGGCTGAACGGAAGGCGCATCTAGAGACCACGAGAAATGCATGTGGTGTGGTATACGTGGTGTGTTTGGCACCGAATCTTCGCAGTTTTGGGATCCTTCTTAAGTGTGCAACGGTCCGTGTCGTTTTTAAACGCTGTCCTAGAATCACGTGATCTTTCAACAGATACTTCACAGAATGCATTCTTTTCTTCACCGCCATCATTCAGTGCCTTTCTAAACGAGAGTTTTCTGGCGTGCAGCGTTTGGTCGCTGTCCTTTTAAAGGAGAGTTCAGTTCCTTGATGACGCTCTGATGCAGATTGCCCAAAAGCTGAAGGTGTCATACGGCGACGTGCGGAACGTGATCATCTGGGGCAACCACTCGTCCACCCAGTTTGCTGACGTCACTCACGCCTTCGCGACCATTGACGGTCGAAGTGTGAGAGTAACCGATGTGATTAACGACGAGGCCTACGTCCAGGGCGAGTTCCTCACTGTACGTGACGATTTTTTTCACACATAATAATATTATTAACTGTTGTAAGTTTTGCATTAACAACAATATTTTTGTATTATTTCTTCAAACATGGAACATCCATCAGAAAATTCCATTAAGTCCCAACTTGGCTAAAGCCACGTTGGTGTCGGCTATAGCCGGGTCTGACAGGTAGCGCACAAACTTGAAATTCACTGAAATAATAATGAACGGCATTGGTAAAGACAAAAACAGTGATTCAAATGTCTGTATATTCTTATGCTGTTATCAACACACACATGCCAGGTGGGGGGAGGGGGGAGGGGGGAGGGGGGGAGGGGTTAGAGAATGGTATAGTGTGGGGATGCACTTATTTATGTGAAATGGAGGCGGCACCCACGCGAAACAGTGCATGGGAAGCTAAGGAAACGATTTTTGCGCCCGTACGCCACGAAACCCCAAATGTGAGTTATACGCAGCTTGGTTGCAATACCTTTCAGGGGCAAATAGAAATCGGCACAGCCTAGTTCATTGAGTTGACCGAAATTAGTTGTTCGCATGCAGTTTGACCAAGCAACTAGCAAGTTCACTTGAACACTGGTTAAATTTCGCAGTACGTGTTACACATCATCATCGTCATCAGCTTGTATACGCCCCACTCCGCGGGGCAAAAGCCTCTCCTATTGATCTCCAATTATCCAGACACTACGACCAATCTCGATTACGTATAGTAAGCTCATTCCTTTGTTGTCGCGAGAGCTCTCACTTGCACTGCATGCAATGCATCTGCGTGTCCTTCCTCGCAGACTGTGCAGAAGCGTGGCGGCGCTGTGATAGCGGCGCGCAAACTCTCCAGCGCCATGTCGGCTGCCAAAGCGGCGGCCGACCACATGTACGACTGGTGGCATGGTACCCCTGAGGTAAGTGCCCTTTGTGTTTGGTCACGTATTCTGCTATACATGTCTTGAAACCTCGAACAGCTCTCGTAAAAGCGCGATGGTATATTGCATACGTGCCTGCAGGTCCAGGACAGTCGGAACCCTGCCTTTGCTAACTTCTGGGGAATCGACGGGAAATACGTACGAGTTTCGAACCGACGTAGTGCATTGCACAGGAAAATGCGAGACGACATTTTATTTGAAATCTTTAGGTGTGTTGTCCCAGAGTGTGGTGTCCTCAGTCCAAGGCCCCGTTTGCTGCTGTAATGCCTCTGGCGCAGTGTGATCAGTCATCGCTGGTAATCCAAGGCTGTGTTGGAAAGAGCAACGTCCGACTGAAGGGATTGCGTATTCTATGTTGTGCGGGTGGTTTGAGGCATTCCCTTGTAGAAAGGTGACGGTTAGGGCGACCGCCACAGTAGAGACAACGGTCGAGTTAGTCGGTTGATTAGAAAGAGTGGATTAGTGTGCTGGGGAATGTATTAGCTTGCAGCTGGCACCAGGCGGCTGCGCCTGCATGGTTTAGTTTCGCGTGCTGTGAAAGCAAAATTCTACGGGATAGTCTACTATAGTGTTGCATTCACCTGAGTGGTACGTTTTCGAACTTTTCAGTGCTAATGCCTTCCGCTGGTGCCTGGAGAGCCAGTAAGCAACGTCTGCATTTCGCAAGTTACATTAGCACTTTCCTGTTGTTGCGGCTAGACAGTTTGTCACGGCCATCGAAACAGTATGGCATTTTTCTTTTTTTGAAACTGTACCTATTTTAGTGACTCTTGACTTACTATATCACACTTCCTTTCAAATGGTTTTGTTTAGGTAGTAGGCATAATTCAGGCAGAATAGTCGCGCTTCAAATTGGCGAGGTTTCGCTAGCTATATCTTAGTCACGGAGAGCAACAGCGAAACTGGAACACGACGTTATAGAAGCCGTCTTTACTTACTAGAAACACGCAACCTAAGAATGATTTCGATATATCCTCCAGGATTAGCCGCATGAGATGCCTAATTAGAAACTTGTCCTCCCGAGTAGCGCGTTGGATTACACAGTTCCTCTTGCCGCTCCCGACGAAACTGACTGTTGGAAGATACTATATCTTTCGGCCTATATAATCAACCTAACCTTAGTATTACGTAGTCTGCCTGAACGAGCTAATCGTTTTAAGAAATTGCTTGAGCAAGAGTTGACAAAACGTGAGATTCGTCAATACCTAATCAAAGCCATTCACTTTAGCGTCTTTTTGAACGTTGGCGTGTATGGCGGTGCAGGACGGCACGTATAGCTGGAGTTTGTGCAACTGTTACCGCTTTTTCGAAACGCCGAAGCTTCGTAAAAGTAGTGAATATCACGCAAGGTAGCCTTCGTTCAAACAAACAGTGCAAGAACCTTTGATAGTTTTCTTTCCTGTACGATTTTGACAAACTACACTTACGCATATTATTCTTGACCCTTCACTGCCAAGAACACCAGTTTTGCTCTCAAACAGTCATTGAAAAACAAAAAACGCAGCCGTTCCCATGTCGAGGAAATTGGAGGAAAGCGAAGCTAGGCGTGTGAGTGCCTGTCCTACAACCTTTCTTTCTTTCTTTCTTTCTTTCTGTCCTTCCTTCCTTCTTTCTTTCTTTCTTTCTTTCCAGTTAAATAATATAAAATCCAAGCCACTCATGTGGTTCAGGTATGTTCAGATCTCGCATGCGTGGCTGTGTAGTCTGGTTTTTAAGAGACTTGCCTCCAGAGGATTAGTGCCAGAGTTTTTGTTGTTGTTTTGTGGGGTTTAACGTCCCAAAACCAGTTCTGATTATGAGAGACGCCGTAGTGGAGGTCTCCGGAAATTTGGACCACCTGGGGTTCTTTAACGTGCACTGACATCGCACAGCACACGGGCCTCAACATTTCGCCTCCATCGAAATGCAGCCGCCGCGGCCGGGATTCGATCCCGCGACCCTCGGATCAGCAGCCGAGTACCATAGCCACTAGACCACCGTGGCGGGGCAGTGCCAGAGTTCAAGCTCTACCGCTAGTAACAAACTTTTCCACCGCAATGCGCCTTTTTTTTTTATGCGGCGGAAGGAACTGATTTGTTACTCTCTTCCGTTACGTCATAGAGGGCGTCAGGGCTTCCATTCTTTCCGGGCGTTTTGGCGTGACGGCCTCAACAACGCCGACACGGGCTAGACTAACACAAGCTTCGTTTAAAAAATCGCCGGAGGTGATGCCCCCGAAGCAAAGCATAGCTACGTAACAGCAATTTGTGATAGACGCTGCCGCATCAATTTTTGGAAACTGATAACACGAGGAAAGCGATAGTGATCCATCTGTTGATGGTCCATCTGTCCGTCTGTTGAGAGTCTCTCCTGTTGTTGATAGTCTCTGTGATAGTCTCGTCTGTTGATGGTCCATCGGTTGATAGTGCTATATCTGTTGATGCAATTTAGCACCATTGGTGTTTCTATCAAATGTAATCAACCAGCTTGAGGAAACAACTTGCGTTCGCAGGGCGAGTGGGTGTCCATGGCGGTGCTGAGCGACGGTTCGTACGGCGCACCGGCCGACGTGATCTTCAGCTACCCTGTGCACATCGACTCTCACCGCCACTGGCACATCGTCGACGGGCTGTCCATGTCGGACTTCGCGCAAAAGATGGTCGCAGTCACGGCCAAGGAGCTCTTGGAGGAACGAAGCGAAGCACTGGCTTTCTGCAAGGACTGACGAGGCGCTGCACTAACTGTCACGCCCGCAGTGTCTGAAAGCTGCCTCGCCTTGAGCCTCTTTCGTCTACTTTTGGAGTTTCTTAGGATTTTTTTTATTGATGGTTGACCAGCCATCTCATGCTCATTTAGGCTAACCATACCTTATCTGGACGCCGACCGCCTGGAATGCGGCACTAATGACAATAGTCAGTGACCCACATGAATTCCTGGAACACGGACTAGAGCGAAAGAAAATAAACGCGCACATGTTAATGTATCTAGAAGCTTGAACAGCTAACGAAGCGAGAACACGTGTGTTACTAGAGGAGCTTGTTAAATTTTGGCTACAACAGGGGCATCCTGCTCGCGCTCTGCACGAGCGCGCACGGTTGCCGGAGAACTTAGTGAATGCACTCAATAGAAAAAAAGAGCCTGCAGATCCCACGCACTGTGGGAACAGTGTCATCCGAAGCAGCCAACGAGGAAATTGTCTAATGCGAATTGTTTGGCATTCATCCCAACTGTTACGAGTAGGACAAAGGTTTTTGTGCAAAGCGCACGCACCCACTCACGACTATGCTTAACAAGGGCTGACCAGGAACGTCGACAGCACCCTGGCGACTGAATGGTACTTCATGGTACGATGTAACGTTGCAAGTAATGTCAGTCCCAAGCACAGACATCTGTTTTGTCGAAGAAAAATGCACTAAACGGTGCGTTGAGCTGCTATCATGAGCGTCGTTCGTGGAAGTTTTCCTATGGGATCGAACAAAGTTGCACAAAAGAGTACCGAATGCTAGAAGAACATATGTATTGCTATGGTAGTGCTTATCATGCACATTAGATGCGGAATTAACGTTATACAAGCACCATCGTTACAATGCTGGTGCAATAGGTTTGTTTATATACCGAACGGGAGAAGCAGCCGTAGCTTAGTGGTAGCGTGCTTGCATGCCACCTCGAGAGCCCGCGTTCGATCCCACCCTAAAGGTTGGTAGGTTGCATGTGTGTCTGTGTGGCTGTTATGTCTACATTTCAATGGCAACCTGCGATAAGCGGTGTTCCTTTCTTGTCTCAAGAGCAGAGCTCTTTGAGCCGGCCGTCGCATGCCAACCGCGAACCCAGTAGTGTGGGCCGATCCTCGAGGCAGTGAATCGGGTAAGGTGTAAGAAACTTGAGGCGCCGCTCAATGTTGCGGATTCGATCCCCGCAGTCGGAGCGCTTAATATGTCTATTTACCGCCGCCCCGGCGTTTCGTATGTCTATTTCAGTTCGTCATTGGCTGACGTAGGTTAATATAAGATTCAAACACCTGTGGCACATACCCGCATACCGTAAGCTGAGCACTCCAGGTATGAGCCACACGTGATTGTATTATCGTTAATCATGACCTAGATGACGAAGATATGACTAGCGATGTGAAGGTCAGGGATTCATGTTCGTCACATATTTGTACCCTACCGTGCAAACATTCGGGTATGTCAGGTGAACGAGATGACCAGGCGAGCACCGAGACGTAGGTAGATATTCGTCAAGGTGACCCAAGTTCGCCGAAGAACTCTTTACATTTAAAACTAATAAAGCGTCATTAATAGGGTGGAAGGCGAGCCCGGTATAATCGTAGCCACTCCTTCTAGGAGCGCCTTGTCGCCCTTTTCAACAAACCTACAAGAAAAAAATCACCAGAAGAAGATGGAACATTGCGGAGCGTTAGACTTCAACATGAATTTATGTAATAGACGGAAAATGCAATGACCAACGCATAAATGAATGTGCAAGCCGGAGCGTAACGAAATAAAACCGTCCAAGACAAGTGCGAATCATTGAATACGTAAGGTTCTCACAGTTCAGATGATTTAGGTTAATTTTTGTGCATCTAGAAACTGCATCACCCAGCGAGGCTAACTGCACGAACTAGCCAGACTTTCTTCTCGGGATGCACCACAGGTGAGGCCAGCTAAGTGACGAACCATGAGATAAGATATATACATAACATGCGATAACGCGTGGAGAGCGTGCCTGCTAATTAATCCCAGTTCATGGACTCGTTCTGGCACTCCAATGTCGATGTCGTTTAGCCATCATGGTTATTAAGACACCATGGCTGTTTTCTGCTGTTTTATATTACCCCGCTCCTCACATGTGATTTCACTTAATGTTGTTGTTGTTGTTGTTGTTGTTGTTGTTGTTTGTTGTTGTTGTTGTTGTTGTTGTTGCCTCTATAAGTGGCACGTACCGACGAGGGGGATTGGCCACACTACAAGTAATGATGTAGAGAGCAGGAAAATAAAAGGCCAAGGCAAAAATCTTAGAAGAAATAAAAAGGAAGGAAGAAGTTCTAATTAAAAATAATAGTTATAATTTAATAAAAGAAACATTGGGAATGCACTCTCATTCAAGGTGACAATTGTGACTGTGCCCCACGGCGCACGCTATACGAACTTGCAAGAAGGAATATTAAGGATAACGACAAACTACAGCGCAAAAAAGACATGGACGAACAAAAGGAATGACCAGGAGCCTCCTCATTAGGACACTGCCACGGGGATGTGTGCTCTACTGTTTCAAAATTCGTAATTGATTCAGGCCGGCTCTTTTCATAAATTCGTACTCTTCACTGTTAATTTCATCCTGATTATTCGATTCTGACTGGTATTCCATAGTACCTCAGGCTTAACTATTTCAACTTCTGACATCTTGGCCATTCCCCTAGGGTGGGTATGTGCCAGAATTGTGGGAAACGCCAACAACAAAAACGACAAGCGCCGAACTAGAAATGAACTTGACTAATGTGGCTAGTTGGGCATGTTGGTAGATGGTAATATAGTTCAGCGCTTGTCCTGGTCATTCCTTTTTTTCGTCCTTGCCTTTTTTTGCGCTGTAGTTTGCCTTTACCTTGTACCAACATGCCCAACTAGCCACATTAGTTAATATTCAGGAGCCTTTCCTCTGGCGGGAAATTGTAGGCAAGCGAAGCTTGGCGTGCGAATGTCTGGACCTACTTGTTTTCCTTCTTTCTTTGCACTAGGTAGTTTTACGCTACGTAGGAAAAAATACGGGTCGTTCATTTGGTACAAGTATGTTCACATCTCACAAGCGTTCGTGTGTAGTGTAATGGTTATGGCGCTTAACTCCCTCGAAGGGTGGAAGCACAGGTTCATTGCGCCCCCTATGACGTGGCCGAAGAAACTGGTGCATTGTTTCTTCCGCCACTCGATAACGGCTCCGAGGGGTTCTACCTTTTTGGGGGAGTTCTGGCGTGGGAACTACGTAACACAACGCCTTCAACGCCCACAAAGCCTAGCCTACGCAAGCTTTGCTTCAGAAGTAACCAGTCATCGTAGCCAACCTAGTAATGAACACGGTGCTGGTACAAACCCATTTAGAACGCACAGAACAATGCTTTATTGTATTATCCGCTGCACGGCAGAGTGTAAACATGTTACGCTTCTCATTGTGACTTTTTATTTTATTGGAACCTCTCCGAGCAATTAAATGGGACGAGCGTCAAGGAATAGTTCGCAATTCTTACACGTTCAGTCTGAGAGAAACAATAGAGTGATTTATTTCTGAATACGAATAGGCAGCCAACCACGTATCAGAAGAGCAGTAGGAGCGAGAGGAGAGACGCCGTCCTAGCTACATCGCATGTCTGGACGCCCAATCAGTCCTTGCAGACAGCAAGCGCTTCATCGCGCTCATCCACTAGCTCCTTGCCGGAGACATCGATCTTGTGCCGTGCATAGTCCGACAAGGACAGTCCCTGGACGATGTGCCATCGCCGTTGAGCGTCAACGTGCACCGGGTAGCTGAACACCACGTCGGCCGGCGACCCGTACGAGCCGTCGCTCATTACCGCCATAGACACCCACTCGCCCTGCAAGTAAACGTGCTTTTAACTCCGGCTAACACCTCTCGCCATCAGTGGTAGTTACACACATTAAGAATGAAAGTTTACCCCTTTTTCTTACTTTCTCACTTGATCAAGTTCTTTCACATGCTGACCGTGTCGCGAAATTTGCATAGGCGCCATTCAAGCATTAGCAACAACTTGATGAGGGCTAGTTGGTGCATATCCACAGCAAAGAAGTAACAGCGCAAAGGAACACAGACGACGAAGAAACGAAGACCACAGGACAAGCGCTGACTGCCAACTGAATGTTTATTGCGTGAAGACCAGCCTATTTATACATTCTCAGAAGAACACGCGCACATCAAAACACTCACAATCACAAATACAATCGTTCTTTTATGAAGTCTATCTCCTTCTGTGATAGTACAAGTGTTGCTGCTCATCAAGTTGTTGCTGATGCAAATTTCTTCTACAATGGGCTCTTTCCTGTCATCACCGGCCTGTACAGACCCAGCGTACGTATGCATCAATCTCATCGCAGTCACCACCTGTCAGTCGCGTTCTTTGGGCTATTTCCTAAGAAGACGAATCGTTCCGCCCGAGATCAACGCCTTTTTTGGTCTAGTGGAACCTTCTTGGGGGCATGCAAAAAGGTTGTGCAAAATATTGAAATCTGAAAAGTGGCGACAGATTCGACTCTACAATGACTGGCTAAATGTACTTGTGGAAGAAGAAAAGGACCCTTGCCGAAAGGACCGAACGCTCTGCGCCTACAGGAGATTAGCAGGACAGTGCACAGAATTCCTTTGGCAACGCACCAGGATTTTTTTTACCGAAGCCGCCTGCGAAGACTGCCAGCGCAAACGTGGTAACTACGCTTGGGGACGCGAGAATTTCAGACCACATCAAGAAGATTTTAGGAAAAGGCCCAAAATACAGTTTTGAGCCTCGTTTAACCGCTCCGCAGCTTCTTGCCATGGGCAGGAGCTTAGGAGATAAAGCGGACGACCAAGACCGCGAGCGAGTTGTCGGCGAGGCAGTAGATTGTGTCCTCAAGCATGCTCCGAGGAAGAAGTCAGGAATTCCCCCGTTAAAGAGTGTTCTCACATGCCTGAAGAAAGATGAACTTCAAGTGATACAGGCCGACAAAGAAGGTGGCTTTGTCGTTTTGCCTGAAAGGTTAATGAAAGAAAAATCCAGGAACGCCGTTTTAAAGAACTTCAAAGAAATTTCCTTCGAACCGACGAAACAAAAGAAAGCCGCCCTGAAGCTGCTCAAGGACATGCATCTGAACTCAACGAGGCAGCTTGTCAAATCCGCAGATGCAGAGTTCCTGGAAGTTTTCTTCACTTGCAAAACCCACAAGCCTGATTACCCTCTTAGGGTAATTGTGTCCGAGAAGACATCTTGGCAACGCCATCTAGGGAAGTTTCTACAGACCCATCTAAAGAAGTTGCCGATAGTGGACCCTTTCCTGGTAAGAAGCTCCGACAAAGTTATTTTGTCAATTAACGAAGATCAAGAGACTGATCGGACTGCATTTTCTATCGATATTGAGGACCTGTATTACTCTGTGCCGCATGTTGGTCTTATGTCAGCTGTGCGTGAAAGAATAGACGATTTTGGGGAACTTAAATTCCAGAATTCAGTGGGTCTTAGCAGCAACAACTTTTTGACGCTTTTAGAATTTTATCTCCATTCAACAGTCATTCAGTTTGACAGCAATTTTTATATTCAGCGGTCTGGAATCTGTATAGGTTCTGCCATAGCTCCAATTTTGTGCGACATATTTTTAGCTTCGCTTGACAACGTGATTGTAGATAAGTTGATAGACACGCCTGTAACACAAGTGTTCAGGTACGTAGACGATTACTTAATTGTTATGAAGAACAGCGATCGCAACCATTTTCTAGACCAAGTCTTCGTTTCTTCGTCGTCTGTGTTCCTTTGCGCTGTTACTTCTTTGCTGTGGTCAAGCATTAGAAGACGGTAGTATTGATTATCGTGCATACATTTTCCAGTACATGTCTACTGGTCGATGGTTTGGCGCCATTTAATCCTTATCTGAAATGATAACGACCACCGTGAAAATATGGTACCGTTCTGCACGTAGTTGTTTCTAGTCCACACCGTTCAACGCCTCAAAGCAGCAATGCGCCTGTGAGAGACGTCGTACTAAGAGGCCCTCAACCATCGTGCCCTAAGCTAATGTCTACCGGGGTTGGCTAACTTGCACTTGAGTCAGCGTTCCTCGCGTAATGTTTCATCGAAGTGCTGCCGCCGGCCGTTGAACCCGCGGCTTTCTTCTCAGCACCACAATGCAGTTTAGCCCTTAAACCGCCTGGCTGCATTGTAGTCGTATAACAATGAACACAATCATGCGTATACAGATATAGTTTTAAATGAAAGATAGATGTCTACAAGAGGGTGCTTTGGAAAGTCACAGCATATATGGCGGTGATAGCAGCTGTCTCGAAGAAGAGAAGAATCAAAACAGAACTGACTTCAGGGGTGCCTTGCCACCAGTCGCGCACGTGGTCGGCCGCTGCCTTAGCCGCCGACATGGCACTGGTGACTTTCCGTGCGTTGAAAATTTCTGTTCCACGTTCCTGCACCGTCTGCAAGAGACATATGCATTACAGTAGGCCGTGACCAACGAGATAGTGAGAAAAAATAAAACGTGTTATACTGTCTGAAGAATTGGGCGCTTCAAAACTCGTTCGTATGACACACCAGGGAAATTTACCAACAAAAACCGATTACACGGCGATTTGTAATAATTCTGAATCAGTCGAAGTATCCCTACACTTACTGCATTAGGGTGTCTTAAAAGCAGCTAGTTGGTCTTAATAATACGAGGTTCAAATAACCGGTAGTTACAGTCGCATGATATAAGTCAAACAAGAGCTGCGTCATGTACATTTTCGAATCGTCATGAGCAGTAAGTACCGGCATCAACCCCGGGCGGTCCAGAGGGCCCGGGACATCGCCGCAAGTCTTCGACTGCAAGCGCCACCCTGGGCGGAGCCCCGGGCTAGCCAGATCCCCGCGGACCTCCGCTAGCCTCCTCAGGATATTTTAAATAAAGTCTTCTCTCTCTCTCTCTCTCTCTCTCTTCGAATCGTCATACACCTTCAGCGCGAAGAAAATCACGACTAGCATGTGTAGTATACATACGGTTGCGACTGATACGTCGTTAACCGAAATGGCCTCGAAAGAAAGTTTTGGACACCCTGCGGCTCCACATCATATACCTTTCAGTTCTTTAGACTAAAACTTTCTTAGACTGGTCATGGCATGTGACCAGCCGGTTCGATTTAGTGCAAATTAGTGGATCCAAAGTGAAAATCAAGAGAAACAAGGTCGCCCACGCACGATAAGCCTAGATAATTAAATTATCCATGCAACTTTCTGCGTTCTCTTAAGGCAAAGAGTAAATTATACTTGAAAGCTTCACAGGTTATTTACTGTCCCCGCGAAAGCGCCGGCAAAGATCCTTATGCTCTAACATGTGTTAAACGAACATCACTGGCCTTGTGAGTCGCCCGACAGCGACTCAATAGCACTGAACAACAAGAAACAACAACAAGTGTCCAGACAGTTCATTAATAAAAGAAAGGATAAGAATACCGTGTAGAAATCGTTGTGTTATCACTGCTCTCAATTTTTTTTTCTTTGAAAATGGAAAGTCTGACGTACGGTCACAAATTCATCCTGGAAGTAGGCCTCATCCTTTATGGCATCGGTGACTTTGACCGTCTGTCCTTTTATAGTCACCGACGCGTGGCTAACGTCCGGGAACTGGGTGGAGGAGTGGTTGCCCCAGATGATCACCTTGCGCACGTCCGCGGTCGTCACCTTGAGCTTTTGTGCAATCTGCAGCAGCGTCGGAGAGGAATTGATACATTTATCAAGAAGGGCCATCCGTCGCCCTGCAAGTTTTGGTATCACCGACAAGCATGATTGATTGATTGATTGATTGATTGATTGATTGATTGATTGATTGATTTTTGGGGTATTACGTCCCGAAACCACGGTATGATTATGAGAGACACCACTGTGGAGAGCTCCGGAAATTTCGACCACCTGGGGTCCTTTAACGTGCACTGACATCACACAGTGTACACGAGCCTCAGCATTTCGCCTCCATCGCAATGCAGCCGCCGCGGCTAGGATTCGATCCCGCGACCTTTGGATCAGCAGCCGAGTGCCAGAGCCACCAGGCCACCGTGGCGGGTCCAATCACTAACGAACAAGCGTGGTGTGCACGCCACGCAATGACGATGGCGTCCGGGAGGCATGAAGCAGCTTTACGGTGCCGAAAACTTCTGAACAAAAACGCGTGCGCGCTTTTCTGCCAGAGAAGCGAAATCCTAGCCACTGGAACCGTGACCGGAATAAAGCGGACAGTCATACATATTTTCCAATTGTCTCATGCAAGGCACGCTGTTGCGATACGTCTCGATTCGTATTTACAACCGGGAAATGCAAGCTCCGCACTTACGGTACACCTTTTACGAGCTGCAGAGGGTTCGTTATCATAATTTATTAACTAAAGATTTTAATTAAACAGTAACGTGACGCTAAGGTTACCACGTACATGGTTTCTTTCTTGTATTTTGTTGTTTTTCTTCGTGCACATCTATGTACTTCCCATGGTCAGAAATAAGAATGAAGTGGATGTTTTAACAGTTCTTGAGGGTAAACTTTGCTTGGATATTACAAGGTTGACGTCGCGTAGATCTGGCCCACATGTTGGGTTATGAGACTCGAAGGCCTCCTCAAACACGTCCTCGAAAGGCCTGAGAACTGGTCGTATTCAGCAAACTTATTCCTTTTTTTTTTACGATTGTAGTCGCACGACTGCCAGAAAATGCAACGTTCACCGATTGCATAACGAAAACTCATGAAAGCGCGTGGTGACAAGTCTGCGCAGGCAGCTATCAGAAACACTATGACTCTTGGGTGCCTGTAATTGCGCATTTGTAAAGCAGCACTGAAATGACACGCACAACTAAGCGCGAGAGCGGAAACTTGTGAATCTGCGTACCTGCACTATGGCCCTGTTGTGGTCGAGGCGCGTCAAAGCTGAGAAGTTCTCCTTTGGAATGGAGGGTGCGTACTTGGAGCACACCCACGCAATTGTGTTAGCCGGGTTGCACACCACCAGCACCTGCGGGATGCGCGACGAAAGGAAACAAAGCAAGTTTTCACGGAGAGAAGGCTCTATTATGCTCGCTACTCCAAGACCAGCGATGGGCCGTCCGTCAGGCCCGAGCAGCTGCCGCCATGTAAACTCACTGTCTGTCCCTGTGTGGGAGAAGTCCGCTGCGTGCTGACGCGCGTCCTCCCGCAGGACCTTCAATAGAGTTTATCCAATCCAATTAGGAGGATTATCCAATTAGGAGATAATTAGGAGGATAAGAATGGGGTGGAGCGCATTCGTCAAGTGTTGTCAGATAATGAATGGTAATGAATGGACCATTGTCTCTGAAAAGGAAAGTGTATAACAGCTGCATCTTACCGGTACTCACCTACGGGGCAGAAACTTGGAGGCTAACTAGGAGGGTTCAGCTTAAACTGAGGACGACGCAGCGAGCTATGGAACGGAAAATGGTAGGTGTAACCTTAAGGGACAAGAAGAGAGCGGAGTGGGTTAGGGAACAAACGCGTGTTAGGGACATACTAATAGAAATTGAGAAGAAGAAATGGGCCTGGGCGGGCCATGTAATGCGAAGACAAGACAACCGCTGGTCATTAAGGGTAACAGAGTGGATTCTCAGAGAAGGCAAGCGTAGCAGGGGCGGCAGAAAGTTAGGTGGGCAGATGAGATCAGGAAGTTTGCGGGGATAAATTGGGCCCAGTTAGCACAGGACAGGGATAACTGGAGATCTATGGGAGAGGCCTTTTCCCTACAGTGGGCGTAGACAGGCTGATGAATGAATCAATGAATGAATGAATGAATCCAATCCAATAAACCGCCAGTATCCGAGTAGAGATAATACGGATCATTTAAAGGGCATCTCACCAGGTAGACCAGGCAGTGGAACGCAGTCGCTGTTACGTCGTCCCACTACAGCTTTAAAGGAGTTTTCTATCCGCGAAAGTGTTCTAGTAAAGTTCGCGTTAACCGCGGTGCCCAAAGCAATGCCAACCATTTTAGGGACACTTATGCGAAACAGTGCAGTGGTTTTGACTGATAGAGTATTCATATGGAATGGAACTCTACTGTGACTAATTTTGTCATCTTATGTTCAATATCAGAGAGAAAATCCAGGCCAAAATTTCACCTTCGAATTCAAATTGTCTGAAACGTGCCATACTAATCATCCGGCTTCCTTAGAACACAGTGTATATCTCTTTTACCCATAAATAATTATGTGGGCGTTAGTGGACTGTCGTGCGAGGTGTATTACATCACACGTATTAGGGTTCGAGCCTCCCTGCGGCCTCGCAACTTTGCGTTTTCATTTTAAGAATTTTCGGGCTTAGCAAGCGTCTTCTCCGCGCGAGAATGAGGCATTTTGTAAAGGGAAAAGAGAAATTACTAATACGAGAAAACTTGTTTTTTATTTGAGTATCCTTAAGGCGTGCTTGTGGAATACCAGTGTCTACAGAGAATGCAATTGGGCCTTATGATGGCGCTGAGCCGCGCTACCGTTAATGGTCTGCAGAAAAATGCGCCTATTTCCTTCCTTCGAACCACTCTCTCTCTCCCTTATGATTTGCTTGGAAATGCGCATCTTACAGCAGGGTAGCCCCTTAAGCTGCTTTTGTTTGTCTGTTAGTGGGGTTCTTTACTAGACGTATACACGAAATGACAGTCCCTTATTAAAGAGGCTTTGTGCATCTTGCAGGCGCCCAAAAATGACGCTGTAATTTGGTGAGCGCGTAAGGCATTTAGAATAATGGCACTACTTACTCCCACCGGGTATGAATAAAAAACAAGCGTCAGAAAAACGTTTTGCTTTCCGTTCTCAGGCATAACGACTTTTTGAAGAAAGTTTATGGTGTATGGCATTACATTAAAAGTGCTAGTAATAACTGCAGCTTCGGCACGCAACTTGTCCGAGGGGAGTATTAGTGTTCGAAAGGGAACAAATTTAAATATGCCATAATATCTGACATGCCACGCAGAAAGTTTGATATGTCAACAAAAGACATCTTATTAAAGCGTAGACTGTAATTTCATCGTTAAGAATTCTATGGCAGCATGTGCATGACGCTTTCATGGTGGGCGCTCGGAATATGGCAGCTAAAGCTGTGCACCATCACATGGTGGAAAAAGGCACCCTCCCATCAAGGTGGCTAACCTTCACGGACTTCTTCGCGTATTGGTTGAGGGCACGTCCTTGGCTTTTGTACATTTTGGCGTTGGCCGTGAGCAGATCCCTGCGTACCATGCGTCCCATGATGGGCATCGACGCGACCATGAAGGCTGCGTCGATTCCGGAGAATGCCTTCTCCGTGTCATCCGTGGCCACTACATCTGCATCAGGGACAGAGAGAAAGGGAGCAGGGGGAGAAAGCATTTACTGACCGTATTGTCATCTCTTAGGTCCCGTCACGGTGGCCGAAGGCCGCGGGATCGAATCACGGCTGGCGAGGCCCGTGTATACTGTGCGATGCATAGAGTTAATATACTGACTCTATGGTCTGGTGTCATTGCACGGTAAAGAAACCTAGTTGGTCGAAATTTCTGGAGCCCTCCACTACGGCATCTCTTATAATCATGTATAGTCGGGGTTTTGGGGACGTAAACCTCCATATTCATGATGATGTCATCTGATGATGATGTCATCTGTTAGGGAAGGAAGTCTGCCAGACAAGCCACCTCCTCTGCTTTATGCATGGCTCGAAGCTGCAACGTCGGTTTGTGGGACGCAAGTATGTCCTCCCACAGCACAGGAGAGGGAATGGCCAGCAGACTAGGCGCGGGAGGATTTTCCTTGCAGGCCCAGAGAACATGTGAAAGCGTGGCGATTCCTCCATATAATAATAAACTGTGTGGGATAATTAGGTCAAGGTGAAGGGCACCATATACAAAAAGATAGCATCTCTCAACCATACAAAGGACGCAATGTGCAAGACAAAAACCAGGGCTCAATTCCTTTCCGTGCGGAATCCTACTCGACACCTAATGACACAACTGACGTTACCGTTGGTATTGACATTTGAGCTGATGTGGAAGACAAGTGAATAAAGTAAAGATTTTCAGAGCACAGCACTGATATGACATCTAAACAAAATAAAATATTTGTCATGGGGTCTTTTTTGTTATGTGTTTTCCTCGTTAACGTGAAATAACTACGCGAGAAGATAACACGCAACGGCGAATGTAGGTACGCATGGATGAAGTGTAGTAAGCGCTATAATTTATTTAATCTGTAGAAAGGACAAGGCCCCAACAAAGCAAGCCACGACATTTTTCACGAACGACACTTGAAAAACTTCGTTCTCAATTTCAAGAGTGCTTAATTTTCTCCTCCTCGGACACAGTGTAGTTGGCGCGGTTGCAAAGATTCGGCACATCCTCGACGTGGCTTGCGAAATTCTCTCCTGCCTGCCACACACGCCAGAATCGTGCGGGACGTCCAAGGTCGTCCACAGTGGGAAACCTTAAACATGGACCGATTTGAAGCAGGAGGGAACGTCCGGGAGCGAAGCTCCAGGCCGCCACTGGGCAGCCACCTACATCCACGAAATGCGGCGTAGTTTATTGACGTTTAAGCGTCGAGGAACATCACTGAACGTCAAGGGCGAGAGTCAAGAAACGGCAGGCGTCAAGCAGCAAAAGTTCGGACAGGCCCGTACTCCGGCCACGCGGAAATGAAAACATGACATTGTAGCAAGACTCTTACCCAAGAAAGGACAGGAATAAAATGTAGTACCATGAGCTACAGTGCTTGTAGGTTTTAGCTCTGTAGAATAAAACTAACCACTAGAAACGCTATCTCGTTCTTTTCCTCTCTTCCTACCATTTTTTTACGTGTGTACCCACTTTCCAATGCCACAGTCTTATACAATTCACATTTTACCGCAAGAAATCCGCACACATAGTGAACAACTGGACCTTCCTATTGTTATCTGACAGTGACGTCACCCCCTCTAACGGTCGTGCGCACTTGAGTGCAGTCTTCCCATTCATTCGTTCATTCATTTACCCAGTTTTGCCTCGATGCAGTCTGTTAACTGAGTCCCTCAACGGCTGCCATCATCCATGTAAGTGTTCAGGGGAGTCACACCAAGAAGGTGTTGATTTCTGCCCGCTCGTCTTTAGAACGCCTTTATGACAAAGCGACCGATATACCTCGTGTTCCTGCTTAATGCAACTGGTTACCGAAGGAAAGTTAGCATAAATTTATCCATTCCTGCTAATTTATGCTATTTCTGCACAAATGAAGCTGATTGATTGATTAGAAGGCTAACCGTAACCTGAAATAAATAATGAAGCATACTCACCCTTAAGCAGAGGTAAGGAGCAATCAACCAGCTCCATGACGGCACCATGGAGGACACCCAACCTGTCCGAGATGTCCAATAGGTGCAGTATCACTGGCTGCAAAGTAGTACATCCTCTCGCTCAAATATAAGTGTGCATTAAAAGGAAGAACGCTTAGCGAGCATGGAGTACTGGTGACACTCAGAGTCAAGGAAAAGATGACGGATAGAGTGACAAACTTTTTTTTCTTGTGTCCACTTTTCGCACGTGCCCCTTTTCTCCTCCTGTCCTTCTGAGGTTGGGAGAGAGGGTGCAAAGCGATTCATATAAACAGACGCTAGGTGAGGCACTTGTTTTCCTGGCGAAGACAAGTCCATTTACCTAGAGGTGCGAAGTTCCTTCTTTTTCATCGTTTGCGGCAACCTCTTCGTTCGCGTATAAAGGAATAACTTGATCTTAGCTCGAACGGAAGCTCCATAAGTACAGTCCCACTTGCCTGGTCAGGACCAAACACGTGTCCACTGGCAATGATAGGTGCCAGGGAATAGGCGAGCTGGCCTGCAGCACCAGTGACGAGAACCCGGACAGGATCCTTGGACTGCAAAGATTGAAACATGTCTAATCAAGAGTGCGTCAAATACACTCACATTTGACTGTATGTGTACCTTCGTTTCGGTCATCGTCTCGCTCAGGCAGCCTGTTTCTTGACCATGACAGCTATCATTTTCCGCTCCCTTCCTCGCTGCGTCGTCCTCAATTTAACTTGAACCCAGGGACCCCAGAACCGTGGGGGGGGGGGGGGGGTCAGGAAAGGGGGGGGGGGGGTAGGTCGCCCCCCTAACATTTTTCCAGAGGGGGATGGTCCGCATGGTGGTCCAGTGCTTTCCAAAGCGCTGGACCACCACGCGGACCATCACACAAGCATGCGGGTCGCGTGGTCTACCAATGCAAAATTAGCGAGGATGTAAACATGTAAAATTTAATAGGCCAAAATGAACTAGAACATCATTAATTGATGTAATATTTCTACTAATAATATTATATAATATGTAGTTTAAACACATAAGAGCAGAAAACATTGAGAACATAAATAATAAACACAACATACAAAGACGACAATACTTGCCCCGCCGCCTTACTCTTAGAAACGTTCCGGAGTCCCTGCTTGAACGCCTTTAGTGAGCCTCAAGTTTCTTCCCCGTAGGTAAGTATTGGAAAGATGCAGTTGTTATGCACTTTCCTCTTGAAGGACAATGGTAAGCTGCCATTCGTTACCTGAGAATGCCTGCCGCACGCGCTCATTTCCATTCTTACTAGACAGGCAAAGCGGAATGGTCAGCTTGAAAATGAATATGCAGAAAATTAATGTTCAATAACCTTGCGCGAACACACCTGTTTGAGATAGGCGGTGAAGCACTGGAAGCGGTGAGCAAATATATCTACCCGACCCCTGATCCGAACCATGAGGCTGAGATAATCACAACGAAGAAGTAGCGTGTACATAATCGAGTGTCCTGCGACTGTAGTCGGGAGTGTCATCATTACTTCGGCTGGAATATCCGACTCCGTTGCAACCACAGAACGACACTACAACATTCCTAGCGTGTTGCTAGGACGCTGGTATAGTGCCTACCGTGTGCGACAGCGAGGGTGGCGGCACGAGGGTTGAAGCACTGCTGGAGACCGAGTTGACGTGTAGGCATAAATGCTTGTGTGGGCGAAGCAAGCGGCGACCCGAACGCAGTCCCAGGAACGTCCAGGATAACAAAGGGGTCGGACTTGAAGACCATCTCCACGAGCTGCGAATGAGGCCGACTGAAATCTTCATTCTGAATGCTGACCAGTACGCGTGTAAAAATGTATATGTCGGTCCACACAAAATCTGATGGCACGCACCCACTCTGGGGGATTGGCCAGAAGCCAAGTAGCTAGAAAAGATATCAAAATAGAACACACAATCACTCAATAATGTTGACGAAGTTAAAACACGTGAAGGGAAATTTCAATATATTACGATGACAAAAAAAAACAAGGCACGTAAATAATTGGTGGAGCGAATAAGCTATAGCAGAGAACAAGCAGTGTGCTAAAAGAATTAACTGCGATGAAGACAATGGGCTGGTGATGGCCACGATGATGATGATGATGATTGTGGTGGTGGTGGTGGTTACCACGCAGTAACGACACGCCGAAGCATATACCTGTAATATATTTCGACCTTGGACATCAGAAGAAAAAAGCGCGTAATTAAACCTATAGTGCACGTTATGCCACAAGAACAAAATGTCACAGCGCGTTTAAAGGGACCCTGAAACGCGCCTGACGGTTTGTTACAAATCCGCAGAACCCTCTGCATGTGCAAGGTACGTATTTTACTATAAAACTGTAAGCTGGCGTGTACACCAGAATACACCATACTAATCTGGTGGGTGCGCCGCAACATATCACACTAGGCTGGTGTATACACCAGAACACACCAGCGTATTCCGGTGTGTTCTGGTGTATAACACACCAGCGTATTCTGGTGTTCACACCAAAATACACCACAACACATCAAACCCACTCCGGTGGGATTTTCTACTGGGCGTCACGTGCGGATGCATAAATATTGCAGCGCGCTCTCACACAGACTCTACATCGCCCTTGTTTTCGGACGTGGCATAGACATACGATGTCCCTCAGGCCACCGATCCGATTGGCTGGGTTTTTAGCATTTGTGTGTACCTGAGAAGAAAAAATTGGTGGACCCGTAGATTTCGCCTTTAAGGGTGCAACGCGATAGCGTTCGTTGTTGTTGTTGTTGTTCCATCTGTTTGGGACACACCCGCGACTGGGATTGGCCACATTGTAGTTAATAATATGGATGAATAAAAAATAGGAACCATTCATAAATATAACAGACGATAAAAACAGGACAGAATTGCTGATGACACCAATTTATTCATTCAAAGAATGAGAAACAATTATAATTTGCAGAATTTACATTAAAATTTATATTTTCTAAAGCCAGTTTCATGCCTGGTGAAACAAACTTCTTCTCGGATTATTATTATTATTATTATTATTATTATTATTATTATTATTATTATAACAACTTACTTAGAAACATACTAAATCCCGGCCGCGGCGGCTGCATTTCGATGGGGCGAAATGTCGAGGCCCGTGTGCTGTGCGATGTCAGTGCACGTTAAAGAACCCCAGGTGGTCGAAATTTCCGGAGACCTCCACTACGGCGTCTTTCATAATCAGAACTGGTTTTGGGACGTTAAACCCCACAAATCAATCAAACATACTAAAAAGCGTTACGGTATTAGGCTACATTCCAATAAGATTTCTCATGAATTAGGTTTTTGCATGTTCCGAGACTTCTTTACTAGAACCGTTATTCTGTGGCATAGGGGAACGATGACTTCAAAGTGCCTTATGTTACTAGTCGATCACTGAGAGAAAAAAAAAGCGTTTTTATGTACCCTGCTCGTCCACGAGATATAGTGAAGCTAGAAGAAGTGTGTATATTCCGAATATTTTTAATGGATTATCTGAAGAGTTCTCTTGTGTCATTTCAAAAAAAAGAGTTGAAGAAGGTAATCGCAGACTTAAAAAATTGTTGTTATGGCTTATTTGTAATTTATAATCATTCTTCGTCTCTTCTCCTTTTGTTTGTTGTTATTACATGTGAACAAGAATTCTTTTCAATTTATCTGTGCGTTCAAAAATTTTGTCTGAATATTATGTAACCACATCGCTGTAACCGACGCTGCCAGGCATAGTCACTCAAGACTTCAGAAACTTTGACAGGCCCGTTTCTGTGTACTACTTCTGGATGTATGCAAAAAAGATATTATTATTATTATTATTATTATTATTATTATTATTATTATTATTATTATTATTATTATTATTATTATTTTGAGGCTTACTGCCCCTCAGACGGCTTTTTCAAAAACTACCTTCAAGACTGGCCCACGGAGAGTTTCTTTTTTTTTCTTTTTTTTTGACACAGATAAATAAACATCTAGCCATATACAGCGCTGTGTATATGGTCGGTGTTCTGAAAGATTCCAAGTTGGCAATAGCTGTCGGGTAATGTCCACGCATGCTCTATAGCCATATGGCTAGCAGACCTTCGCGCTGTGGGCATTGAATTGGCAAGCACCGAGATAATAATACGCTTCGATCGCGCAACTATGTACTATTGTTAAAAACAAAACAAAAATCCACAGCATATCCACGGAGTGAATGATGATGAGTGGGCGAAGCTCCGGAGGTTCATCGTAGATCGTGCCGAGTTCCGGATTAATTTAGTTAACGCGCACGCTACGAATCCTTATGGTTCAACTACGCACAAGTGAAATCTCCCACCGGCACTTCATGGCAAGTCAAGATCCAGTGCATATATATATATATATATATATATATATATATATATATATATATATGGGTGGCCGGTGGACGGTTCTCCAGCGCGAGCAGTCGGTATTTATCTATCAGGAAACTCGCTAGAAGACGCTGCCTGCGCCAACGTTGTCTCTCGCGGGTGAGGGCGCGTTCTCCTTCTTTGCGAGCTGGTAGAGCGTTCATCGAAGAGCGTTTCCATAGTCAACGCGCGCCTTTCGCTCTCTCTCTCTTCTCAAGACAGCAGATGGAAGAGAGAGAGAGCTCGCGCGCCAGGAGGCACGCGCCGAGGGCGAGCGTGGCTACGACACGACAACGAAACAGCGAGCGCCGCAGCGCCATCTATTGATCAATTCACGTACTAGCTAAGCAGCACCGCAGCGCCATCTCGTGATCATTCTGAGATCATTCAAGAGCGAGCGCATTCAAGAGCGAGCACGAGATAGCGGTCTCGTGCGCCATGCGCTGCCATACTACGCGTTCCCATACATCTGAATGAAGTGAGCACTGCAGCGCCATCACGCCATCTAGTGAGCACTTCACGAACTAGACGAGATGGCTACGAGGGACAACTACAAGGGATGGAACAACCCACGGCATAAGGAGCTTCGCCCCTAAAAAAGCAATCGTGTCACGCCGAAGGCGGCCGCGTGACCCACGATGCGGGTGAGGTTTAAGGTGAGGTCGAAGTTTAACGGCACTCGGGCACACCCTCGACCTGGGCGCACGGAGCGAGATAACGCGAGATCTTGTGGCCGCGCACGCGCTCCGGCCGCCCAAGGCATGGTCCATTTACTTTTTTTGGCCGGTAGTACACTGAACTCTTACTGTAGCGAATGAGTTTTACAGCAATGCATCTTTTTTTTCTTTTTAGGTTTCCATTCGTCTTACTGCGACGGCGATGCCGCTGTTGTACTTGACTCAGATATGATGATGATGATGATGATGACGACGACGACGTGTTCAGTAGCGCGAAGGCGTGTAGCCGTTACAGTTGCACTTTCACCGACAGAGAGTATATGACGTAGTCCACCAGCCACAATTCTTGAATAACGAATTCCGCTCGTGGGGTTGAGCTGAATATTCGACAAGGAAAGGAATAGCATATGCTTGCTTCCAAGTACACAGCTGATTATTCCCATATAGTAGTTCTTTCGACTTTCGTATACACGCACACAAAAAAAGAAAGAGGGGGAGGCTACGGCGACGTTTCACTCAGCGCAAGTCCCGGGTTATATCCACCTCTAATGTTTCTCAGGAGTCCCCTGAGCACGCGAAGCGCGTGCCTGTTGCCGGTATTGTTGGAGGAAAAAAAACGTTAATATATTACAATAACAGCCGTAAGGGACGCAGTTCCTGGCACACTGATGCTTGCCCAGACATGCGATAGAATGTGATCGCCTTATGCCTAAGGCGCATGTATGCGTGCTTGCATGACGTTGGCGAAGCGGGTGCAACACTGCGAACTTGAGCAGATATACGTTAAGAAACATACACGTGAGTAGAAGTGCTATCACATCTGAATCAAAATCAGCTAGTTCAAGCTGCTACCTCGCTAGCGAACCATGTGCACGTTTGCATCCGAATCCTTTTCCGCTTGCAAGAGGAACTTTTCTTTTTTAATGCCGTCACCACAAGGTGGCACTAGAAAGTTGCACAGTCAAAACGCTATCAGTTTGACTATCGCAGTCCATAAGCTCAACCTTGCCGCCAGGGCCTATATAAACGGGGCTGAGCTGGTGTCGTCTTCCGCGGTTCACCGCATCGCTTTCAGTTAGTCCTTGTCCTTCCACTAGGAAAGGCTGCTCCAGCATCATGTTGAAGTTCGCAGTGTTTCTGCTGCTGTGCGCTGCACTCGTCAGCGCCGGCACGCCGGACCCGCAAGGTCAATCTTGGGACCTGTTCGAAGGTTGCGTGGACATTCCGAAAACGGAAGTGGAAGATATGCCGGGCGTGTGCACTTTGGTGCCCGAGAGCGAGGTTCACACCGACGGAGCGCTCATGCAGCTTGCCGAGGCTGTCATGTACAAATACTCCTACCGTTCGAAGACACGATATCTCAACACTGTCTCAAACATAACTCGTGCCGCACTTCAGGTGAGTCGCCTCGTTCAGACCTTAAGGTGTGTATTTTCTGTGTGACTGCTGGTTTCCGGCGTCGCGGCTTTGCGAAATCGTTTATTTTGAAAACCTCTCATGAGTGGGCAGTTCTTCTCGAAGTGGTGTTCAGTCGAATGTGCATGGTGTTGTTAGGAATGATCAGGTAAGCGTTACAAGCCCCGCCCACGGTGGTCTAGTGGCTATGGTACTCGGCTGCCGATCCGAGGGTCGCGGATCGAATCCCCGACGCGGCGGCTGCATTTCGATGGAGACGAAATGTTGAGGCCCGTGTGCTGTGCGATGTCAGTGCACGTTAAAGAACCCAGGTGGTCGAAATTTCCGGAGCCCTCCACTACTGCGTCTCTCACAATCATAGCTGGTTTTGGCACGTACAAACCCCACAAATCAATCAGGTAAACGTTATAATAGCTTTAACCGTTCAAAGCACTTCGCGCACATTGCTAGTCGTTTGTAAGAGTCTGTTGACTCATTTTACGTAACTTCGTCGCCATTCTAGCGCGACGCGCTCATATGATAGGCGATCCAAAACGGCTCTTTTTCAGTTAATGAGTGTATTCGTTTCTGGCACCGAATATTGCGTGCATTCTGGCGATAATTTCGATCGAACGATCACATTAAGAAAACTGTGAATACGATACAGGTATACACTTACAAATACATCGTTGAATGCGTTACACTAATTGCCGTTGCTAGTATGATGTCCTGTTAATGTATAGCATCTACACAAGACCAGGCACGCAGACGTCCACACATAGTGCCCTTTAACAGACTGCGAAGTGTCACACTGCAAGCCGCACGGTGAATTTTTATTTTAAGGTCTTGTCGGCTCATCAGCTGACGGCGTCGGCAGCGCCGATTGCCGCTTATCGGCGACGTAAGAATACGAAGCAGTATTTTCGTACCCCAGCACCCATGTCAAGTGCATTTTTGCTGCTTTCAGAAAGGTGGCAGTACTTCGCTACACTTGCATGCAAAGCAATGGGCACCGGAACTTTTAGCAGCAGTTATCTTCCTCCCTGTCACGCTGGCATGACGGGATCCCGCAGTCATCGCTATGGCAGTGTGCATACGATTGCAAATGGCGGATACTTGTGCCTGTTGATAGTACACGTTTAAGAAATGACAGCGCGAGGTACGCGAACACACGAAGGGTGACAAACTGAGCGCTGACATCGAACAACCGCACCGACCAAGCGATGACCAAGTACCCGTAAGCTAAAGCTCTTAGAACACTAAGACATTGCGCGCTTACGTAACGCTAAGGCATACGCAGGGGGAGCTTATCTTACTAAGCAGTAAATCATTTGCAAAGTGTGCGCAGAGCACGTGCACAACGTTTGGGATAGATTGGCGTGAGCAATCGTCATTTCTGTCGGAACAATTAACGGGATCTTAACACGCAAGATCTCTCAACTTAAGTAGTTTCGCAGGTTTGAACGATCAGATCTGATTAGATAAGATTTCGGAACGTTTGCGGTGGTGTAGGGATCCGCAGTCACGAAAGTAAAGTAATAATGTGTGGGTGTTTCACGTTGAAATCCAGCTACCATTATGAGACCCACACTGTAGTGAAGGCCTCCAGAGCAATCCTGACCACCTTAGATTCTTTAACGTGCACGTACATCTAAATGCACGGGTGTTTTCCATTTCGCCCCAATAGAAATGCAGCCGCCGGGGGCAGGATTTCACCCAGATTCGTTCAGCTTCGCGCCTATAGGCGCTAAGTTGCCACGGAGGGCCACGGCAGTGAATTCCGAGCTGACCTTGTGTCGTGTTCTACATGTTCTAATGCAGCACTGTGTCTGAGTTTGCCCTGCAGACTTTGCGGCCGCGGCTGCTTACCTGGAGGACGTCGGTTCGACCACATTTCGATGACACCGAAATGCTGGAGTCCCGCGAACTTAGATTTAGGTGGCCTTTTAAGAACCCCAAGTAGTCGAAAATTCGGGAGCCCTCCACTACGGCGTTGCCCATAATGATATTGCTAGTTTCGTAAAAACCACAGCACTTCATTAGTTTCCTGACTCACGAGCGGTTCTTACGTTTGACGTTTTGCAACTTGACTGTTCTCCGCTTAACGACGCGTCTCGCATTGTTCTAGCATACCGACACCGGCCTCATTGTTCGGCTGGAGTTCCTCACCATGCAAAGTAACTGCCTCGCTGCTGGCGCCTTCTCCCTGCTGCACTGCAAGCCAGTGTCGCCGAAGGTAAGCGAACCACGCGGGCAGCACCAAAATAGGCGAATCACTTTCGTCGAGCCCGCACTTGCTTTAGAAAATGAAGGAATGCACCACTTTTCATTTCTTCTATCCTATTGTCTTTAGTTCAAACGGGCCTGTAGTGGTGTGCGCGTTATCATACTACGGTCCAAGGTGTCTTGAGGTGATGACGATGACGAAGAGAAACTACGGTGACATCTGGTGAGCTGGGGGACAGAATTAACACCTTGAGAAAGGGCGAAGCCAAGAGAAGACAAGAGGACGAGGAAGAAGAGAGCTCGTGCTGGGTATCGAAGCAGGCAGTTAAATATTAAATTTTTTAGCACCCAATTCTTGGTCAATCCCCCACAGTGGGCGTGACCCATATATTGTCAGGTGAACAAGAACAGTTGCAGGCCGTACGAGCTGGTCGGGAGCGCGTCCCGAAGCACGACTGCAGCATTGTGTCGCCTCGGCTACCTCAGCCTGGCTTTCTTGGACAGGAGCCTATTCAGCCGCTCGCTACCGCTGTGCTGAGACCAATCTTGGCCGTTCGTTGGTTGTCCGGCGACAGGCCGGGCCACGCTACCGAGTCATCCGCCCTGTGTGCAAGCCATACTCGTCTCCACCGCCACCGTGTCCACCGACTCGTCGACCTCACATCGGATCACCCGGTGAACTCTTACAAACTATTTTCGCGTCAGGGACTAGATAACTGAAGAGAACTATTTAGTGGACCTTAGAACATTGGCTGGGGACAATCAGTGTTTTTTTATCATTGCGTCAATAGAAACCCTTAAAAATGCAAATGGCCTCGTCCTTCTCGGCAACGAGCCTTTTCCGGCCCTTGCAGTGTTAATCCCGAACCACATATAACCATCACAGGGTCCTGCCACATCTGCTGATATATTCAGAAAACTCTGTCGAGAAGTCGTGGAAGCTCCCGCGAAAGTACCAGCCAAATATTTTAAGTGGAAACAAACGCCCGCTCTTTTCATAAACATCAGTAGCAGGGAGAACTGTCATTGGCCGACTGGCAGATGCAGTTACCACGGACGCTATGGAGCGGCGCAACGCGTCCCCCCAGTGACTCTGACGGCTCGATCATCACCGAGCCACGAATACATATCAAGAAAAACTGGAAAAATGTACTGTCCTCTCCTTCACCCCTAAATTAGACCGACCTCTGTCAGTTACTTGGAATGCTCCAGACGGGCTCGTTCGCATTGCGGGCCTTCCTCAGCGGTGTTTCCAGACATTGAATGTCCGGTCTGCAATGAAATTTATTGTTGCTTAGGGCACATGCTCTGATAATGCCCCACTATGCCTAGCGGCCCTCTATCCATCGAAGACGACTGGGAAGAAGCGCTCCGGAGATCATCGCTCAAGACTCAAATCCAAGCATCCAGAGCATTCTTGGCACCGTGATACAGTGGGCCCAAGAAAGGGCGGGAACATCACGATGTTCCTGCCCCGACTTGGACGCGGCCAGCCGTGTCCGCATGTCCCATATAGGACACCACATGGAACCTCCTCAGCATGAAATAGTTTTCTGTTCGAGGTTATAGCGCACGTTGGCGCGGCTTCTGGACCCTTTTAAATGCGAAGCAGATCATGGTCGAGTCTGTTCCGTCCCTGCGCCGTCCACACCTCCACTGCGCATGCGCAACAGCTGGCCCAAGCTGGTAAGGAACTAGAACACGCCCTCGCCCGCGAGAAACCGGCTGACGCAGGCAGCGTCTGCTAGCTCCCCCCCCTTTCTCTCCTCTAGGAATCCTCTACGGAGCGGCGCCCGCGTCCCACAACGCATGCGCGTCCCCTCCCCTCTCTCCTCTCCTGCGCTCCACCTTTCTCACCTCTAGGAATCCTCTACTCTACCAAGCTGCGCGCACGACAGGTGGTGCGTAGAGTTACTGTATATGCTAACATATACAGTAAGTCTAGTAGTGCGACACCTGCATACTCTGCTGGGGGCGCCACTGTAGTTCTGCGGTATCAAAATGACGGAGCGTGCGCGCCTCATTCTCTCTCCTGTGCAGCGCCGCGATGAGCGCTCGGGCCGCTCCCGCGAAAAATTACACCATCTCCCGCTAAAGCTAACCATTTTTCATCCCTCGTCCCCCATTTTGTGTAGCTTCTCAAGGTTGTTTTGCCGTATATGTGTTCGTGATCGTTTCAGGTAAATGGGATCTGTCTGGCCAGATTCTTCTTGCACGACGGCGGCAATGTGCTCCAGAGTTCTTGGTGCGGTCCCACAGAGCAGGTACGTGGCATTTCCGTCAAAGCGGTACCGCACAACGGCGCACTTGCGCACGATAATCGCCCAGTACGATGTACATCGTAATCGTCCTTGTTTTTGCACGTAAGGTACTCGGACGCTTTTAGTTTCCGATAAACGCAGCGATACGTTCACTCGCGACCGTGTCTTTTCATGTGTCGATCATGATCTTGCTTGATAAACTATCAAAAAAATAAAGCATTGGCACCTAAGTACATTGGATGATTTCTGCCAGTTGGTTTGTCCCCGTCACAAATTCCAGCGCATTTCCTTGTCATAGCTTCCAGCTGCATATATTACAGTCCTCGAAATCGCCGTCTTAAGACGTTGATTTCTCGCATGCGTTCCACCTACATTTCTAAGGAAATCTCTGTGCTTAATTCACGATAACTGTTTTGGTCCTAATGCGTTTACGATATACGTTTTCGTTTCAGGCCAACTAGCACACCGAGCAAGGTTCCGCTCCTGTCCCCCTTGAGGGCACATGCGCCCGCCGGGACAACCGAAAACTTGGTAATCAATAAAGAACCTTGAACACACACATCCTGTGCCGCTGTCTTCTTGCCTGTACGGACACAAAGGACGAAGGTGGGGGAGGGGTTTCCCCCCCCCCCCCACCTTATCAGAGGTGGGGGTAGTTCACTTCGAAAGCGTTCGCTGCCCTGGCAGGAGCGACATATCCTTTTGCAATACACAGTCGCACAAAAAAAAAAAAAATGCCCGCCAATCCACCCTGTGAAGGTGGTTGGAAAGCCAAGCTTTTTACGCCACCCTCACGGTGACTGCGAGAGCTGCTGGGTTTTGCCTACGACCCTGTTGAGCGAGACGATTTTGTTCTTTCCGCCGAGCCTTACATTCACGCTCTTCTTCTGCCGTCTTTACTTTCCGTGGTCTACCCATAGTGGGGTAGTCTAGAAATGAACCGAAGCAGTTACTAGGCTGGAAGGGTTTCGAATGACGTCAACCCTCTTTCAAGCAGCTGCATAAGCTTTGCAACAGCTGCAATCTAATCTTACGGACCGCGCCGAGCCTGTTTCCGTTGTTTGCCCGCAGCCCTTATCATCCACCATGTTGGCTCATCACTTTGAAGCTTGTTTTGAAGCTCGCTAGAAGACGCTGCCTGCCTCAAGCTCGTCTCTCGCGGGTAAGGGCGCGTTCTCCTTCTTTGCGAGCTGGTCGACCGTTCATCGAAGAAAGAGTTTCCATAGGCAAAGCGCGCCTTTCGCTCTCTCTCTCTCTCTCTCTCTCTCTCTCTCAAGACAGCAGATGGCAGAGTGAGAGAGGTAGCGCGCCGGGAGGCACGCGCCGAGTGCGAGCGCTACCTCGCGAGCGCGAGATCGTCGGGATCGTTTTTTGATTACAACGACGGACACGACAGAACCCTTGGCTGGTAGAGGTACAAAGCTTCGCTTTAAAAGTCAGTTTAGCCGCAAGGGCAAAGCAATGAATGCGATAGCAAGAAACTAGTGCTATACGAAATGAGGCTCGCAGCTTCAGGAGCAATATTAACATACCGCAACGCGAAGAGCGTGGAGGCAGCTTGAAATTTCCAGCGCGTCCCTCGAGCTCAATGGAGGACGCTAAATGAACAAACAGAAGATGAGCGCGAAATATCAAGTGAAGCACGCATGAAAACGAACGCACAGATATACACCGAAAGAGCACGAATGAGCTGTCACATTGGATACTCTCAGTTTGAACAGCGCTCCTGTTGCAAAGGCGGCCGAAGCAGCGAAGGAAACTAGCGTACTTAAGTGTCGAGCTGTGACACTTGATAGTTTGCGCTCATCTTCTGTTTGTTCGTTCAGCGGCGTCCCATGATGATTGATGATGATTGTGGTTCGGTTAGGAAAGGACGCTAATTTCTGCAGCCCATGTAGGGAGCACGGCTAAGCGTCCGTGGGGGAAAGGGAGTGAAAGATATAGAGGAGAGAAAGGCCGTAGTAGAGGGCTCCGGAAATTCAGACCACCTGTGGTTCTTTAACGTGCACTGACAACGCACAGTATGGTCTCTGGCATTTTCGCCTCCATCAAAAATGCGACCACCGCGGCCGGGATCGAACCCGCGTTTTTTGGGTGGAAGCCGAGTACCGTAACCACTACACCACCGCGGCGGACTCCCTTGAGCTCGAGTGACTTTCTTACGCTCCCGTAACATCAGCGCGGACATCACGGTGAAAGCGCGAAGCATCCCTCTTCCTCTCACCACGAGACAACCGCGCGAGCAGACAGCGGCAGGGCAAGGTAGGTAGGTGACCAACTTTATTGACTCCCGAGAGAATCATGCGAGGGGGGGAGGGGAAAAGGGGAGCAGGACGGCGATGAGTCCTCTGGCCACTCTAGATGGCCGGGCACTTTTGTGCTTCGGCGACCCTTCTGGCCGCCCGAAGCTGTAGCTCCGGTTGCGAGCTGCGCAGAGCAGCCTCCCATCGCTCCTGATGTTGTGACCCTTGCCACGAGGGCTTGGACTTGTTAGGGCAATTTAGAAAGAAGTGATTGAAGTCGGCTCTGGTGCTAGGACAGAAGTTGCAGTGTGGAGAGGTTTCACCATGCGTGATAATGGAGAGGAGGGCAAGGCTTGCCCTGCGCAAATATTAGAAGCGAGCGAGCTGGCCGACGACTTTTAAATGCACCCTTTGCGCTCCTCGCGCCATCTCGCTGGTAATGAAGAAACGCTTATAAGCGCCTGCCGTCTCTGAGTCCTGCCAGCGGTAAAGGGTGTGTATACAAGACTCGCCGTTAGCTCCCTGAAGGATCTTCTCTTTGTGGCGTAGTGGTTAGCACAACGTGCTGCGGGGCGAGAGGCTGCTGGTTCGATTCCGCGCTTCGGACGCATTTATCTGAATTATTTTTCTTTGGGACATTATATATATATATATATATATATATATATATATATATATATATACTTATACATATACGGTGCATGACAGCGGCGGCGACGGGGAAGGCAAAAACCAGCCGAGACTATCCATATAATTGCTATCGCAATAATAAGGATGTTACCTCATTCCAGGGCTATTTTCTGTTTGAATGCTAATTCATTGACGGAAATTTCCTACCACAAACCAGGTTCAGTTACTCTTCCATGGAACACTATCTCGCAGGACCGCAGCAACTCCCTGATTGTACGTATTGCTACGTATTGGCCAACTGATACGTACTGTGGGGCCTCCGGCTGCGGCCATGAGCGTAATATAAAAAACCAAGATCTTGGGGCGCGCAAGCTCAATGCGCTCGCGCTATGCCAGGGCAGTCGGGCCCAGCTGTGTTTGAAACTAATAGTGAATTCCCTCTTGCGTGCAGTATATTTGTCTCACATATTCACAGAAGCTTCAACGGATTGGCAGTTTTCTTTGCTTGATCAAGAAGTGTTGCACTGCTTTTTTTTCATTGCAGCAAAGTGATTATTAGTGCAAAAACTGATTACACTTATGCGTACATTCACGAGTGCCCGTTTCTTTTTTTCCTATTCACACTTATGAGGAATGCGAAATGGGCGCCACAAGGCTTCAGTAACTATGCCACTGCAGTTTCGAAGCCATTTGTCACTATGCCAAGAGCAACCACCCCGCGGTAAACTCAGCGGACAAAGGACACAAGAGGGGACGGCGCTCTATGACCAAAGAGATTTTTTTTCCTATTCACTATTATGAGGAATGCGGAAATGGCGCCATAAGGATTCAGTAACTATGAAACTGTAGTTCCGAAGCCATTTGGCGCTGTCAAGGCGCCACCTTAGGGGAAACTTAGGGGACAGAGGACACAGGAGCAGGCGGCCTGCTCTGTAACCAAAGATATTTTTTCCCTATTCACTCCTACGAGGAATGCAAAACGGGCGGCACTAGGCTTCAGCAGCTATGCAACTATAGTTTCTACGCCATTTGGCGCTATGCCAAGGCAACCACCTCGCGGTAAACTTATTGGACAAAGGACACAGGAGGGGGCAGCCAGCTCTATGACCAAAGGGATTTTGTTTCCTATTCACTGTTATGAGGAATGCGAAGTGGGCGCCACAAGGCTTAAGTAACTATGCCACAGTAGTTTCGAAGCCATTTAGGGCTATGCCAAGGCAACCACGTTAGGGGGAACTTATCGGACAAAGGACACAGGAGGGTGCGGCCAGCTCTATGACCAAAGTGATTTTTTTCCTATTCCCTGTTATGAGGAATGCGAATTGGGCTGCTCAAGGCTTCAGTAACTATCCCACTGTAGTTTCGAGGCCACTCGGCTCTATGCCAAGGCAGCCACCTTAGGGAAAACTCAGCCGACAAAGGACGCAAGAGGGGGCGGCCAGCTCTATGACCAAAGGGATTTTTTTTCCTATTCCCCGTTATGAGGAATGCGAATTGGGCTGCTCAGGCTTCAGTAACTATCCCACTGTAGTTCGAGCCATTTCGGCTCTATGCCAAGGCAAACCACCTTAGGGAAACGCAGCCGACAAAGGGACGCAAGGGGGGGCGGCCAGCTCTATGACCAAAGCGATTTTCTTCCCTAGTTGACTTCTTATATGAGGAGTGCGAAATGGGGCGCCACAATGACTTCTAAACTATGCCACTGTAGTGTTCGAGGCCATTTCGCGCTATGCAGGCAACCACTTTAGGGGAGAAACTTAGCGGAACAAAGTAGGTCCTATTCCCGTTTATGAGGAATGCGAATTGGGCTGCTCAGGGCTTCAGTAACTATCCCACTGTAGTTTCGAGCCCATTCGGCTCTATGCCAAGGCAACCACCTTAGGGAAAACTCAGCCGGCAAAGGACGCAAGAGGGGGCGGCCAGCTCTATGACCAAAGCGATTTTCTTCCCTATTGACTGTTATATGAGGAGTGCGAAATGGGCGCCACAAGCCTTCTATAACTATGCCACTGTAGTTTCGAGGCCATTTCGCGCTATGCCAAGGCAACCACTTTAGGGGAAACTTAGCGGACAAAGTACCCAGGAGCGGGCCGGCCAGCTCTGTGACCAAAGCGATTTTTTTCCTATTCACTCTTATGAGGAATGCGAAATGGGCGCCACAAGGCTTCAGTAACTATCGCACTGTAGTTTCAAAGCCATTTGGCGCTATGCCAAGGCAACCACCTCAGGGGAAACTTATCGGACAAAGGACGCAAGAGGGGGCGGCCAGCTCTATGACCAAAGGGATTTTTTTCCTATTCTCTGTTATGAGGAATGCGAATTGGGCTGCTCAAGGCTTCAGTAACTATCCCACTGTAGTATCGAGGCCATTCGGCTCTATGCCAAGGCAACCACCTTAGGGAAAACTCAGCCGACAATGGACGCAGGAGGGGGCGGCCAGCTCTATGACCAAAGCGATTTTTTTTCCCTATTGACTCTTATGTGAGGAGTGCGAAATGGGCGCCACAAGCCTTCAATAACTATGCCACTGTAGTTTCGAGGCCATTTCGCGCTATGCCGAGGCAACCCACCTTAGGGGAAACTTAGCGGACAAAGTACCCAGGAGCGGGCGGCCAGCTCTGGGACTAAAGCTATTTTTTCCAGTTCACTCTTATCAGGAATGCGAAATGGGCGCCACAAGGCTTCAGAAACTATGCCACTGTAGTTTCGAACCCATTTGGCGCTATGCCAAGGCAACCACCTCACGGTAAACTCAGCGGACAAAGGAGGGGCGGCCAGTTCTGTGATCAAAGCGATTTTTCCTATTCACTGTTATGAATGCGAAATGGGCGCCACAAGGCTTCAGTAAGTATGCCACTGTAGTTTCGAAGCCATTGGGCGCTATGCCAAGGCAACAACCATACGGTAAACTTAGCGGACAAAGGCACAGGAGCGGGCGGCCAGCTCTATGAACAAAGAGATTTTCTTTCGTATTCACTGTTATGAGGAATGCGAAATGGGCGCCACAAGGCTTCAGTAACTATGCCACTGTAGTTTCGAAGCCATTTGGGGGTAAATCCACTTTAGGATAAACTTATCGGACAAAGGACACAGAAGCGGGCGGCCATCTCTGTGTCCCTTAGGCGTGCTCCCTACATGGGCTGCAGAAATTAGCGCCCTTTCCATAACTGAACCACTATCATCATCATCCACTCTCGCGTGACGCACAATTGGAAAATGTGTCGATTGACTTCTGGGTTTTACGGCCCAAAGTGACGATTTACGAGAGGCTCAGTCGTGTAGGGCCCTGGAAATTTTGACCACCTAGTGTTATTTAACGTGCATTGACATCGCACAGCACACGGGCCTCAATATTTCGCCTCTATTGAAGCGCAGCCGCCGCGGCTGTAATACGATCCCGAAAAAATGCGTTCACAAAAACAAAGTAACTCACCCTTGAATATCGTCACCGGAAGTATCAGTTTATTGTCTCGGTCTTTCTTTGTAGCAGCAGTGGGACTTCGTTGTACGGAGGTAAAACATACTGTTTTATGGGCACCAGGTTGTGTAAATCCAATTTTTGTTATATCGAGAAACTCATTATACTGAAGTTCGTTATGTGGAGGCTTAAAGGGGTCGTGAAAGGAACATGGAGATGCCTGGTTGTAATTTTCACTGCTTGAATATCCACTCGACAAGCCTATTCCAAAATATTTAGGCAAAACATTCAGTGCCCATTTAATAATGCCAGTTTGAAACTCCAGTTCTCTTGCGCTCCTGAAACGACTACGTGCCACTATGGGCCGGCATTGTACTATTCGGTGACGTTTCAGTAAGATATTTTTAAGTGTAAAACTACAGTGAACTCACGTTTGCTCTAAAATAGATTTACTTGAAAGCTAGAAGGAAAGTACTTAGAAACCACACGGTGCCGCCATTCGGAAGCAGGGCTGCAGCATTGTTAGTTTTCCTGTGGCCTCCGAGGGTGCACCAACCACAGAGGCCTGGCGGCGACTAACATGACATCAGCTGTAGTTAAGAGGACGCGCGCTGTGAAACCAAAAATGTTTTTTATCGCTCTAAATCAACCCACACGGTGCAATGGAACAATGTTAATTGGAGGGTCAGGATCCCAAGTACGCACTTAGTACAAGAGCTTCAGAAAACATTTCATGACCCCTTTAACTGTAGCTGCCATACAAGCCAAGTCACACCCAGTCAACATTGGGCAGCATTCGTCGGAAAATTCAGAGGTTTGCAAGGAAAGAATACAATTATCGTAGTTTTGGGGGTATTGAATACATTTCAATGACAAGGGTTTTCGAGGTCCCATGCACATCCTGTTCTTAGCACACACAAAACAGGAGTACAAGTGTGCTATAGCCCATCAGAAATGTTGCAACGACTAGTGAACAGAGAATGGTGCCGGAAAGATAGCTTTTGAATGATACGAAGTCCACAAGACTCATTTTCTGACAAGGGAACCTTTTTAAAAAATTTTATTTCACATGCTACAGTAAAACACATTTACATAAAAACTAGTACTGCACAATAAAAACAGTTCATCCAGGTACAGTATGGAAAGAACACAGAAAATGCCTTAATGTGTTTATGACAAACTTTCATAAGATGGCATTAACTCTACTTTGGTTGTGTACACTTAAGGATGACCCACAGAGCAGCCTATTGTCACATTATCTTGGAAGCCTGGCAGCCCAACCCTCGCAAACAAAGAAATTGTTGTCAGTGAATGTTGCAATACACAATGTGCAGCTGTCAGTTTGCTTGCACTGTATTCCTGAACAGTGGAAAGCTAAAAAAAAGGGCAGCATGGTAACGCTGAAGAAAGGTTACATTCGCAACCAACACATAAAACTCTGTACGGCACAAAACGGCAACATCAGATAACTTGGCCCTGCACAGGGAGTAAGATCGTAGAAACCTACTTCCGCACAGTAGCTGGTGTGCTGTGGGTATTTTCAGCCCTATGGACGTTTACTCATAGAAGAGCCGCCACATGTTTTCCCATCATCTGCTGGTTTAATGTGTCACATGCTGCTCACAGAACACACTGACAACTTTGGAACGCTTGCTTTGTGGACAATCAGCATCTTCTTTTGAGTCGTAAATGAGTGAACTTTATTTTAATTTAGGAAAGGAGCTTCAAGTTGGACATTTTAAGCAGCCAAACATCATATGTGGAGTGCTTTTCAAGTGGCACATTTTCAAACTGGCATTCTTGAAAAACTTTTGAGTGAACTCTACAGGCAATTTCTGCACTTACACACTGAAAATTATAAACATAGTGAAACAAATTTATTCCACAAATGAAGCCATGTTGCTGCATTGACAGAGTCAGCTGTTACGATTTATCTGTGTTTGAAAGTTGGTTACTTGCGAAAATAGGTGGACAAGAATCTACTGTTCACGGTAAAACATCGCCCTGAATTAACGACATTTTGCTGGCATAACACTGCCCACCGGTGCCATGAATATGAGCCGGATGAGTATACTGTAACTCTAAACTACCATTTACCAGTGTTTCAATAGTTGGCACACACACACATGCTGAAGCAAGGTCTATGCATGATATGTGTGACAACAAAAATGTGACTATAATTCTAAAACAAAGTAGCCCTTGTAAGACAAATCTTGAGATGTCTCAGTAATCATCATAACCCTGTGAATGAAGTCTCAGGCAAAGGCAAATGTGTGCAACACAGGTCAATGAGCCCACACACTGTAGACTCCATTATTCTTGTGCAAATGTCACACCTCTATTTTTGGGTGCCACTAAAAATGCCATATTGGAAGGGAAGGACCAAGCCTCAAGGGCTCATTTCCACAAAAGAAAAAAGAAAGAATAAAACGGTATACGTGTGTAAGTAGCAAAAAAAAAAACAGAAACAGAACGAACGCTGCGGTGTAATGCGCACGTCACCAAACTCGGCCTATGTATTTTCTGCGCGCGGCGGCATTAACAGCTGCAACAATGCAACTCGTACACTGTGACAACAATAGCTTTTTGAACTAGGAACTTAAATGCAGCACAGCTTTGGAGCTCGCATCCGAGGACAACTCCTCTTATCAACTGTGTAATCAGATTTCAGAGTCCTTAAACAGATGGAAATTTATTAGTTTTCTTTCTGCTCATCTATGTACTATACCAATGAAGTCATGATTCATATTAAAGAAAAGGTGCAGTCCTAACACAAGATTATGCAATAACTGAACCCATCCGCAGTGTTATGCAATGGCGACAGAAACAAAATTCTGAATGCTATGCCAAAGCATGCAAACTACGTATATTAAATTTTAAAACAATAAAAGCGGTACGATGTGGTGCGATCTCTTTTTTTCGTTCCATTGAAATTGACAAAAGCAAACTCATTAGATGGTTCCAAGCAAAGACAGCACTTTCTTGCGCCGCATACACATCACATCAGAGCTTGCTAACAGAAAAGAAACAAGAAAAACGGCAGCATACTTTTCTACTTTTGTTCACCTAAGTAAAGTTTGCTGTTTTCTTAGATGCAACATGAAAAATGCAAAATGGCTTGCAAGAGCCTACACCCAGTCTGCACTAGTAGTAAGAATGTATATGCTTCCACTGAATTTTCCAACAGTGGCAGTGAATAGCTATCCAGTTGGGAAAACTGGCATGGGAAAGGATGACATCAGCTGTAATCTCCCATTGTCAGCGCTTGAAGAAGGACGTTATTTGTTGCTGGGTGTTCAGTAGTGCCCTCTTCGCCTTGCTCTTGCCCTGCATATGATCAAGAACAGAAGATTGTAAACGCACAATTATCGCACTATAGTCGGATACAACTTAAAAAAACAGCAGTTGGCAAAAAGGGCTGACTGACCGCGTGCGCGTAGGTGTTACTGCGCCAGCCAATCACAGAAGCAAACAAAAACACGGTCATTCGACCCTTTCAAAATGGCGCCGTGTTTATGCCATTGGTACCTTCGGACCGTCTGCTGCTCACGAGTCCTTTCATCGGTATAATCCATGATGTGCTCGAGGAGTATCGACAAGAATGTGTGGAGTCTCACCGTTTCCATCTGCAAAGGGCTGCGGTAGAGTCCATTACGCTTCCGAGCCCGTTTTATGCGTGAAACTTCATGAACTGAGTTGAAAAAAAAAGAACTGGTGGCGGAGATTGTGACGCGTCGGTATTTTGCATTGCAAGCGCTTGATTTCATCTCAGTAAAGAATTATCCTTTCCATGTTCCACTTTAATAAACGAAACAAGACGTAACAAGTTATGCACCTGTCCATTATCATTGCCACCCGCGCTTTATTTTGGTAATATGGAAAGTTCCGAGAAGGAACTATGTGAAGCTTCGCGGAGGTACAGTGGCTGGCGTTTTATAAGGGCGTGGGAGGGGCTTCACTGCAGACTTGAGTTGTATCCGAGTATAGCCGAGTGTTGCTGCAACAAATACAGCTGTAGTAAAACCTCTTGATAACAAAACCAGTATTGTACGGAAATGGCTTTGTTATATCCAATAATTTGTTATAAATATATATCTGTAATACTGCTCCAATGTCAAAGAACAGATCGCTAAAAGCAGAACAGGGAATGTCATTGGAGCCAGCTTTGAGAAGTGGACTTGTCAGGACAGCAACACTTGTCGAAACATTGGCCCTAACAACGTTTCCTGTTCTACATCGTTTTTAGCAATCTGTTCATCAATTCAAGCCTTAATCTTCCCCTCAGCTTCTTTACTATTTGCTCCAATGTCAGTACTATTGATTAAGTTCGTTACATCCACAGTCATGTTGCTGTTCAACTGTATAGCGAATAGCCAGGCTGCCAAACCTCACTAAAATCTGCAAGTGGGCTTAGTATGCATTAAAAGCTATGCATTTGGTATTTTGTGCGTCCCGCAGCTGGCTGATATTGTGTAAATGGCCAGAACATGTGACCAAATCACGACTCGAATGGGCAGACTGAACTGCTGTATTTACATGACTGGAAGCCGGCCCATTTTGTTGAAATCTTAAACACAAAGATGGCGGGTCAACTTACAATCGAAACCAAAACTGTAGAGCCAATAGGTTTTTTTTTTCTTTTGGGAGGGTCTGCCTACAAAAGTTGACTTGCAATCGTCCAAATACGGTACAGTGGCTGAATCAATTATTCTCGCGACTTGAATATTACTGTATAGGTGGACTATAAATTGTGCTTAAAAGTTCAAGCCTGTAGAATAAAAGCTCACTAATCGGAATCAGGAGCTGCTTGTTATAATCAGCTGCTCACCTGACCATGCACATGTGCAGAAAGTGTTGTTTGAAAGTAGTATTGATGGCAAAATGCTTTATCTTCTGCACGCAATGCATGCATCACTCAGTGATGTGATTCCATGTCCAGTTCAACAAGGTGGCCATGAACCACAACACGGCTTGTCAGTGTTGCACCACACATGCTGCTAAGCAAACACTAAAAGATTCGTATCATGGCAGGGCTGTGTTGTATGTCATGCTTTGCGAAGTTTATCTGCGAAGGCATTGCTGCATAAGCGCTGAAGCAGGAACAGTTGAATGGCTTGTCTTAATGAAAAAGTGGAGGGCGTTTTTGGGCACATTGTGGCATCAAACACCGCAAATTGAGGTTTGTCTGACCTTCATGCAACAAAATTTGATGGCAGTATGCAGCAACCAGACAAGCCACTGTGCAAGCAAATACTATTTGTGGCAACTGCATCTTAATCGTAGTAAGTTTAAAACAGGTTCGTATTAACAACACTTTTAGTGTAAAAATTAAGCATAGCGTTCATACTTTGTTCCTCGTTTCTTCACACCATTCTGCTCTGGCGGAATATTTGGGGAACATTCAAATACACATTTTTCTTAAAAGGGGCACTGGCACTGAAATTTCACTGCGTAGATAGCCTGCAGGATTGATTTCATACACATGTACATGTCATCTACCAAATCTCAAAAGCGAATCTAGCTCGGAACATAAATCTACATTAGTATTGATGTTTGCACGCAGAGTCGGTGCTATACACTGCGCCTTCCGACATCGACAATGTCAAAGTTGACCTCTAACTTCCGCAACAGCAGCCAAGCACCAAGCAGTGCAGCTAGTAATGATGACATCATAGTCACCATTGCCCTCTTTCAGCGTTTGCATTCCTAGGCTGAGTGATACCAGGCCTCAAGAAAATCGTTGTCACCTGATGACAATGACAGCACCATTGACAAAGCGCTGGACATGCGACCAACAAAAGAATACAAGCATGCATTGGAAACAGTGCGGAAGTGTGTCAGAGTTCTGTGTGTTTACTTAGTCAAATTTGTTTTCCCCATTTCAAATGCTAGGTGGAGCCAGTTTCCCCCGGAAACTGTTCATTGTTGGAGTGCTCCTAAGCCAAAACTGAAACTAGACCGAAACTAGTCTGTAATGAACAGACCGTAACTAATATGCTGCAAGCTGGAACAAGTAATGTGCTGTGTTATGAATCACACACCCGCAGCTATGTATTGCAGCAAAGAAACATCCCACGAAAACTTTTGCGTTAGTGACCCCCCAACACAACATTGCTTTGGGTAAGAAACGCACTCGATTCACATTAAAATTTCAAACATTCAGACACCTCCAGCAAAGCCTTATTGAGGAATCGATGGTGGAGCAATTCTGATCTCCAATGGGAAGTTCAGGACGACAAACTTTCTAGAGTATTTGTTGTGAGTGTTTTGCCTTTGCTGTTCTGCAGTGTATGCGCTCTAAGTTACATTAGAATAGACTGACAAAATCGGAGCGTTCACTCCGTATCGACCAAAGCAAAAACATCTTCACATGTACCTTGTCAACACCAGAGAGCGTTTGCTTTTTGAAGAGCCTGGTCATGATCTTGTGCTGCTTCCGGCTGCGCGATGCACTCGGAGCCGACAATATCGTCTCAGACGCCACAGGACGTGGTGGTGTCTCCAGGGTCTGCAGGGGCTGGTTTTCCAAGTCACACGTTGTCAAGTCTGTCTCACCGCCGTCTCTCTTTATGTCGTCTTCGAGGGCATTGAGGCGGGGTAGCAGGCGTCGCTGGGGAAGATTCGTGGCATTGTCAACGTTCTTTTTCGGGGACAGCACGGCGTCGGCTGGAGGCGAAGGACGTGGCAGCGAGTCGCCATCCGACGATGCTGCGTCGCTGCCCAAGTGTGGGCCATGCTCCTGCAAAAATTACAAGCTCAGTAAGTGAACCAGGCAGTTAATCATTTCTTTGTTATGTTTGTTATTAGAGAAAAAAAAGCTGATTTGAATCCCTAGCCAGGGGCTAGTTGACATTAAGTGCCAGTTCATTATAACAAAGGACAATGATAGCACTTATAAATGGCGAGCATCGCTTGTAGTACAATAAAACCTCGTTATAACGAAGTTGAAGGGGGAGCTGTAATTACTTTGTTATAACCATTAGTTCGTTATAGCCAATATCCATGTCATCTATGGGAATTTCAAGGGGAATTGCGAGTGCCTCGTGATATCTAATAGTTCGTTATATCCGGGTTCGTTATAACGAGGTTCTACTGTATTTTGCAAGTCTAGTCTTTCTTTTTCTCAAAACATGCCTCAGTGATCGAATGCACAGTGAGAGGCATATGCCAGGAACCTTGTCATTTTTAAACTTTGGGCAGCGGTCAAATTTACACTCCTGGTACGGGAAGTTCTGCACGAGCAGCCATTCAAACCTCTTCAAGGGCACTCACCGAGGCTCCCGGCGTCACGCTGGCGAGACCAGTTAGCCTGCGCTTGGTGGGCGGTGTGAGCCAGTCGGCCATGGGTGACCTCGTCCTGGTCGGCGTGCGGAGGCTGCACGTTGAATAGTGCCACGGTGCGAAATGGGCCAGGCTGGGTGATGTGGCAGCACGTGCACCCACGCTCTCTGCAAAGACAGATTTGCCTCGTAAACAACAGTGAGATAATAGTGATTTTTCAAGCAAAATTGAATCGAATACAGCTGAAACCCTTTACGAGACAGTGATATAAGAAAAAACTGGGTGTAACAGATGTCTTTTACTTGTGTGGTTGATTGCCCCATGTCTCCCGTTATTTGGATCTCTTCTGTAAAAGACATGCTGCTGAGGACACCTGGCTAACGAGGACAAAATATCCCTAAATTTTGGCCAACAGCTTTGCTCGTAACAAACATTTTTACTAGAGGTGTGTGAATATTCGAAACTTCGAATAATTTTCGAACAGCGCTTGCTATTCGATTCGATTTGCACTTAACTTTTACTATTAGAATGAACAGTTCGAACAGTAAGTTGATAAAGAAGTTGGTAGTTAATGGTAAAAAAATATGCTGTGTGTCATGACAAGTGGCCGATTCCCACAAGTAGTGCGCTTTGCTGCATAACACATGATGTACTGCGGTGAAACTAACACTCGTGTATGGCGGCGAAGCTAACACCCGTGTACTGCAGCGAAGTTACCTCAGCTTTCCGTTGCACAGTTCAGTGTTGCACTGTTCTTCAAGACTCTGGAATGACACTGAGGGCATACACGTCACCCAATAAATTTTTTGCCCATGTTTAACAGTACATTTCTCCATCATTAGATATTGTGTTATTCAAAATGTATTAAAAAATATTTGATTCGCACTTGAACATAAACATTCGAATTTGCTTTGCACTCAAAAATTTTGCTATTCACACAGCTAATTTTTGCTCTAAATGCTGTGCTGTTTTCTGCTAAGTGCAGTTAATTCACTGAGGAAACAAAGGGATGTTAACCTAGTAATATGACAATAACTGAAATGATTTCAAGGGTCTCATTTTCCAAAACCATGATATGATTATGGGAGACGCTGTAGTGGAGGGCACCGGAAATTCCGACCACCCGGGGTTCTTTCTTTGACATGCACCGACACCACACAGTCAATAAATCTGAGAAGGTTGTGGCGAGGAAAACATGAAATGTGTTCAGAGTCACAGTCCACCAGGCAAACCACCTAACAGTAAGGCAAATGCTATGGTATAACAAACCATTTGTGACAGGCCTAGAGTATTCTTTTGTAGTCAATTTAGCTCTAGTGCGACCACATCGAAACAAGGGTACATTAGAAAATAAAAACATGGCACCCTGCTTATAAGAGACCACACATATAAGGGCATAACGCAAGTCCCTGAGGCCTGTCTCATAGCTGTAGTTCACAAATATTGAACATGCGTTCTTACACTTGGCGTCAATCAATGCTTGCACAATCGCATTCACAGCTAGAAAACAGAAAGCACGAATGCAGCATAAGGAAACTGTGAACAGACCCTTAGTATCCGAAAATACCAGTAAACACTGCATAGCAGTGACAGAGGTGAGACAGCCGAAACAGACTTGGGAGCAGTTTTCGGAGCAGTGAAATCTCCCTTTTGGAGCAGTAGAACCTTGATTTAAAGCAGCCCACAACAATTAATATGATGTCTTAAGAGCTCAAAAAGTCAGATTTAGAGCAGCCCAGACAGCCAAGCATATTTTTCACATCCAGGCGTCAGTACACATCTCAAATTTTTAAAAAATTCTCACGGTACCAAAAAACGATAGTCTTTTAGTTAAGACCACTCACATGATTTCACGAACTACTGCTTTGACTTTTTGTAGATTTTCTCATTTAGCTTCTGGGGGATCCCTAGCATTTTTTGTAGGTTAGTTAGTGTTCTCTTTCGTCAGGAGAGTCTGGTCACTTTGGATTTTGTCAAGATTTTTCTGCTTCACACCATTACGAAGAAGCTCATCTGAGCTTTTCACCAGCGCATTGCGCTCTATTTTAACACTGCAATACCGTGGTGGCAACTAAGCGTGGAAGATACTCCAATATCATGTGAACGATGGCATTCCACGTGTCTTGGTTCCACATCTTGGTTTTCGTTCAATGTATGCTGACATGAAAATCGAAGCGTCTGCAGCAAATCTCGGACGCCTGAGATTCAACCACGCGATGCACGTCGCACGACTCCGCTTTTTCTCTCCGTTGAAACTGACGTGACCACCAGAATACAGTAAAACCTCGTTTATCCGGATCTCGTTAACTCGGAAATTCGGTTAACTCGGACTTGCGGCGCGGTCCCGGCAAAACTGTATATACTTCAATGGTGTAAAATGCTCGTTAATTCGGAAGGATTTAGCCGCGCACCGGTTAACTCGGAGAACTCCGGAGATGGCTATCGAGGGACTCCATGCTTTTAGTCGCGCGATCTCGGCGGCTCAAGCACTGCTTGCCGTAACCGACGGTGGAACCCGCGGAACCGGAGTTTTGGAGAAACCGAAACCGAACGGACTGCAGCAGAATATGGTCATGATGATAGTGAAATGAGGAAGTGGCTAGGTGGCGCTAGTCACCACCCGGCGGAAGCGCTTGGGCCGCCGGTGCATCCAGTGTCTATTAAAAGCGGAACGCACACGGACGACGGGACGGCTTGCGCTGCCATTAGGGGGTGCCACTGCCACTGCCACCGCAGTTGTTTGAGCTACTTGCTACGCCTACGCAGCTGGTTTCTTTGTGTACGTAGCGTGCGAGCCAGAGAACACGCGAGCTCGTACACATTGCCTTCTCCGTCTGTGCTTGTGCCGTTGCCGCCGCTGTCGCGCTTCATGGTGATGGCGACCGCCACCGGAGTGAAGCGGCCACAGCAGCCAGCAATGATGACAGTCCAGATGAGCCGACACGACATCGCACCGTGCAGGAGGCCGCCGAAGCCCTCGCGGTCCTCGAGGAGTTCTGTGTCAGTTCTCCTGACAGCGAGCGTGCGCACTACCACCTGATGGGGTTGAGGAAGATCGTTCTTTCACAAATTCCGACGACGAAGCAGACAAAAATAACGCAGTTTTTCAAGAAATAAAGGTTTGTCTGTGCCGAGTACATTTTCCTTTTGTTTTCATGGTCCATTCGATAATCCGGAATTCGGTTAACTCGGACATTTTCACCGGTCCCTTGAGATCCGGGTTAACGAGGTTTTACTGTACTTGTTTTCCAGGATGTTTTCGAGCAGTCTGGAGCAATTTTCATGCTTTTAGAGCAGGAATACGGAATTGTATCAAAACTGCAATATGAGCAGCTGTCTCACCCCTACAGTGAGGTCATCCACTCCTGCTGTACCTGTTGCTTCAAAGTGGCCTATTGTACTTCACATTTCTAATGTTTTATGCCCATAATATGCTAATGGGGATAACATTCACTGTGCGACTGCACAAATTTTGTATTTGTTCCGGTGCAGTTCGCACCTTGAAGTACAGTATAGTACAACAAGGTCAGTAAAATTGGCCATTTGCTTAGTTATATCAAAACTCTGTTGAATCAAAATTCAGCCTTTTGTGCCATGTATTATAAGGTGCTTTAAAATTCAACTTGTCGGATACAATAACTCTTCTTCGAGTCAATACTGAATTTCTTATAACGAGGTTTGACCACATCTTTACCAGTCTAGAGATATACCGTAGTATTGGTTACTGTTTAGAACAGCAGACACAAATTTTCGTTTCCATTTAACCTAGAAATGTATGGTCAATCTACTGCTGCTTTGGACGCTTCTGCCAGAGCTAAATCTAACACACACAGTAGGCAAGTAAGCGTCCCACGTCCGAAAAAAAAAAATTAAAAAATCCGGCACAGTAATGCGTACCAAAATCTCCCTTCATCTCTGCTTGTGCTTGGCCTCAAATGCAGTGAAGATACGACACGCAGCAGTGTGTGTGTCGTGTGGCAGCTGATCATGCAGCTAAAGTAGGGCAGGAGCTCTCGCCAGCAGCGAGCATGACAGTAGCGTGCAGGCACATGCAAGCCAAGGTCAAGAGGCTGCTGCAACAAGCTCCAATGGTTGTCCAGAAAAATAAAAAAAACAAGCAAGCAAAAAAATAGGTGGGGGGGGGGGGCAGTGCCAGGCAATGGGATGATTGCAAAAAGCAGCATGCAGCCACCACCACTGCAAACCAGGGGGGGAATAAGGAGGCCCGAGAAGCTCAAGCTCAGCACCGCAGCGCAGAGCCGAAAGTCAGGTGCAGGTGACGGACAGGTGAGGGAAGGGAAGACCAAGCTGCATAGACAGATGACAAAAAAGCAGCAACAAGAAACAGAAAGCAGCGTGTCGGATGCGTGCACACTTTTCAGAGTTTGGCGGTGGATGTACACGATCGCATCGATAGCGGCTGCAGGTTCGGCAAACGGTAGAACCTCCACTCCAAGTTCTTGGGCATCCCCCCCACCCCTACCGCAGCTGTTGTGGCTAGCCACATCACTCTTACACTCCTTGCGCTTTGTCAGTTCTACACTGCGGCTAGCCGCATCACTTTTACGCTGCTAGCACTGCAGCGTTCCGTCATCGGTGCTTGTATATTTGCATTCCAAGACGTCTTCCTCGTCTACCACCAATGACCTTAAGGCTACGACATGGCAATTCCTGCCACCATTACAATCGAAGACATTGTAAATGTTCTGGCATGGTGTCATTGTGTTCTGAACTGGATGGTTATGAAATAACTGCACAAACTGTCAAAGGGTGACTACGACTCAAAATTGGTGCTGTGTGGTTCAGAGCCTTCACACACAGATCTGACTCGAGCACTTAGTGTCCTTGTATTGTTGGAAACTGGCAGAAATACATGCGGACTTGGTCCCATGTAAGGGGAAATACGTGCAGCAACGCATCAACCGCTTCTTTCTAGCTCAGGTGTCTTAAAACGCAAATAAAATGGTCTTTTTTTAGTGCACTTGTTATTTCAGACGTTTGATAATTAGGACTTTTTTACGATCACTGTGGAGTCCGAATTATCGGTCGTTGATTGTATTGTAGTGTGTTTCCATCAAATTATTTGCTCTGCTCTTACAGCAAAATTTTGCCTTTTTTGTTTGGACTACAGTTCGGCACATTTATTGATCAGTCTACCAGCCCCACATTGGCTCTCTAAAAACCAGGAAAGGAGATATTACACATCCTTAACTTTAGGTTCCATTTATGCAACAAGACAAAAATTGAAAAAAAAAAAAAAAAGATCATCTCCAAAGAAAAACAAAGTTCATCTTGATATGCCAAATGTGCAATCTGCAACAGAAGCACCCACGGACTTCCGAATCTGGGTGCGTGGTAATGAACCGTTTTTAATATCATGCAGACCAAACTATAAAAATATTGCTATTGTGAAAAAGTTTGATATTCTTAAGTATGTTGCAGTGAAATAATTTTACAATGAAACTGTAGACAGTCAGCACAGGATTTCTGAAAAGGTCGTTAATCATTGAAGTTGGTTAACATTTCCGCTAATGTGGTGTTCGTCGTGATGACATATTATTGTACATTCGGTACTCAAAGGTTCCACTGTACCATTATCAGAGGTTCCCATGAGGAACGTGTCAACGAGATTCCGCAGTACTCACACCCACATACACCCTCTAACAATACACCCTTATCCTACACTTGTGTAACGAGCAAGGAATCAGTATGGATTGGTGTATCACTTAACAGTTGACAACACACTTTAACAAGAGTGCGGCAGCACGACGTCACCATGCACACATCAACCGTACAAAGCAACAAAAGCAACGTACCTGCAACTGCAAACACTTCAGCGCGCGTACAGTCCAGCATGCTGCTTTTGTTTTCCTCCTCTGCGCCTGCTGTGTCCCAGAGAAGCACTCGGTTGTCGTCGCCACAGGTGGCGAGCTGCAAACATTACGTGCACGCACAAACTACCTAAGCGATGCCAATGACAATGGCATACAGACATGGTACAACAATTGCAGTGCTAGTAACTAGAGGTGCGTGAATAGCAAAATTTTGGTGGAAAGAGAGTTCGAATAGCTTCTGCTTAGTCTGGGGTTTGTGGCATTGCGTGTTCATTTCGGCAAGCAAAAGCAAGAATACCAAACATCCTTCTCCTGTATGTGAAACTATTGTTGCTGGCAATGCGATGCAGTCCTCAGGAAACACATGGCATATGTGCAAGCTGGGTCGAGAGGTAACTACTTTCTGTTGCAGCGTTCGTAGAGAAAACCTAGCTCCTAGACAGTGATTAAGCAGTTCTGAAGGCTTCTGACAAAACTGTTTGCTGCGGCTGCTGTAAAACAAAGAGCGGTCACTATGTCAGGTTCCAACTAGATCATTAACAGCACTTATGCAGTTCCTGTGCAATGAATCATAACAAAACTGGTTTCATCGATAACATGATTATGGATGGTGAGTGGGCTTTAGTGAAGGCACATGACCAATGTCATGGTAAACTGAACAGAATTGAACTTTATGAGGCCAGAAAGATAAGAAAGCAAAATACATGACAGGCACCTCGATCCTTAGCATAACGCTGCTAGTTTGGATCCCTACGTAAAATTAACACACATATATGTCAACACAATAGCAATTTTAACAATTACTATGGTTTAATAAGCATATTGCCAACATCAATGTTAATACAGGTCTTTGTAACGCTTGTAAGTGTGTGCAGCAGCATTCTGGTTTTTCTAACATCCCTGCATAATTCATGCCAACAAAGATGGCGATTCAGAGTGCGCCACCTAAACCTGTCTGGACATTAACACCATTTTCGCATAGCACATTCGCAGTGCTTCGTGCTCAATGTGCTTGGAGGAATTCCCGAATCAAATGGGATGTAGCCATACGTAGATGAATTAAAAAGAGAGTTTCAGGCCACCAAATTTGCCAGAACCAGAGAACAACTCTGAATTTCGAGATCTTCAAATGAGGGTCATGTCAGTAAGCTTCTGCTGTACACATACACAGGTGTTTTTGCCTTTTGCATCTGTTGAAATGTGGACAGGAACTGAAACCAAGCTATAGCTCTTAGCATTGACATATCTTAGCCACTAAGTCACCGTGAGGGACGCCTTCAAGTAAGGCGAGATTATTGAAAATCCAGTGCTGGACCTCACAAAGTCGAGAAACAAGTACAAATTCGCAAAGTTTATTGCTGTGCTGGAAAAGTAGGAAGGAATATGCCCTGTCTTTCAATAACTATCGGGGATATCGAACCATGACAAGAAGAAGTCAGGCAAGCAACACGAGCTTCAAACAACTCATGCACCGGCACCAGAGATGATGCCCAGTTTCCTTTCTTGCAGTGCAAATAGACTCACCCTGGCAGGGTGGAAGGTGTCCCAGGCAAGTACGGCCACCTCAGCCCGGTGACCAGCAAGCCGCAGCAGGGGCAATCCTGGTGTGTCTACCTACACACAGTAGACAGAGGTTCCACATGAATGACACCATCAGAAACGGTGCAACCCCTACAGCTACAAGAGGGTGTCTTCATGGGTGAGTTGGTGCTTGCATAACATTTCTTGTAGTAGTGCTAAAGACCAACAGGAGTGAAACGGAAGGGGCAGAGTAAACAAAGATGGCACTCCTTTTGTGTTGCGCAACCTTAATTTATTCTGCCTTTTCTGTTCCTTTCCTTGTGAGTGGGGGTGTCGAATATTCGAATTCTTTACAAATAGCGTTTGCTATTCGTTTCGATTCGCATAGAACTTTTGCTATCTGAACTACTTGAATATGGTCATGTTCAAGTGGTCTCGTGACAAACTTCATGTAGTACGCTTCACTGCATAACACCCATGTACTGCAGTGAAACTAACATTCGTGTACGGTGGCAAAGCTAACACCCATCTACTGCGGCGAAGCTAACACTCGTGTACTGCGGTGAAGTTAGCTTTCTGATGCACAGTTCTCTGTTGGACTGTTCGTCAGGACTTTGGAATGACACTGTGGAATTACACTAGCCATGCATTAAATTGTTTTGCCCATGTTTAGCAGTACATTTCTCCATAATGTGCCATGGTATTATTAAAAAATATTCAGATGTCCGATTTATGTTTACGTGCGAACTATTCAATTCTATATTAAACATAAATATTCGAATTCACTTTGCAGCCAAATCTTGTTATTCGCACAGCTCTACTTTTGAGTTTTGATGCTACTACTAGGAATGTTAACCTTGCCCCTAAGGATAACTGGCACATCTGAGCGAATAGTAAAATTTTGGGTGCAAAGCGAATTTGAACACTATGAGCAAGTGTGAACAGAACATTTTTCAAAGAACGTTCAAATTTTTTTGAAGAATTCCACATTAGGATACATAGAAAACAGGCTGACAAAAAAAAAGGGCAAGAGATAAACATAGTATCACGCTGGTTCATACCCACAGTGTTGTTCCTGGAAAGCAGAGACCAAGAGAACTGTGTAGATTGCACGAGTTAATTTTGCTGCCGTGCACGAGTGCAAGCTTCTCTGCAACACAGGAGTGTCAGCTTCACCACAGTGCACAAGTGTTATGCAGTGAGGTGTACTATGTGTGGGAGTAGGTCACACGTCGAGAGACAATAGCCCATTTTGTTGCTTGATCATGAACTTCAAGAAGTTCGAATAGCAAAATGTGAGGTGTGAACGAAATCAAACAGCGAAAACTATTTGAAAGCTCGGGTGTTCTGAATGCATGCACCTAAAAGCAAAATAAAGGCTGGACTCACCTGCCATATGTATGCTGCCGAGTCGGAAGAGCCGCTGGCCAGGAAGCGTCCATCGCAGCTGAGGCCCAACTTGACATAGAAGCTCTGGGTGCTGTGCCCAGTATAGGTAGCCACTGCAGACAGAAGAAAACCCAGCAAACATTCCTACATTCCATTACAGACACTGCAGGCAGGCAGCACTGTGAAAGCTAGAGAGACCTCGGGTTCCTGCCTGCACCTGCAACCGAACACTTGCATGCTGTGCTTGCAACAGAACCACTGGAATATGTTGTGAAGAGAATGAAACCTTAGTCCTCATGCTGTAATACGTAGTCGGTCAAGAAGGCTGATCTGAACTAGGTGTACAAATAGTGGTGCAGAAATGTATCAAATAGGCACTACTTTCTGTCACCCTTGCGGGGCACGGCTCCATCACTGACTGGCCCACCGCCAGCACTGCAACCAGGCAAATCATCGGTGGCAGAGCAAGCAAGAGGGGCAGATCCTAGCGGCTCCGTCATATTGGTGTGATTGCAGAGAAGCCACTGCTCATTCCTGGGTCTAACAGGCACCGTACACTGAACAGAGGGCACTGTAGAGGTACTACTTTACGGCCCAGAGTTGCCTTACCCACTGAGGCAGCGTTTCAGCCACCAATGTTCTGTGGACCTCTTGTGTACATTGGAAGTAATGGCGAACCCTTTACAGAGACAAAAGGGCAGGCAACGTACAGTTAAGCATATTATGGGGCGTGAAATAGATGATGATGAACTTCAACCGAGTCGACCTTGCATGGATTGCTGCTGTAGCTCCAGAAGCAGGTCCTGTAACTGTTAATGGGCCAGGGTTAAACCTTCAAGCTGGTCTTAAGAAAAAGGAAAGTTATTTTATTTTTGGGCGTTGCTCCCGCGGACCTTCAGAAATGGCTCGCCAAATACTCTGGGGTCTGCCGATCCCCGTTTGAGAACCATTACACTTGGGCAATAAAGATGCAGGCATTCTGCAGTTATGTTTGTGTTCACTTTTTGCTGAATGTACGAACGGCTTCAGGCACACACACAGCAGTGCACTTGGCCTGGGTGAAGCCTGTCATGCCGGTTTCTCACCTGTACCAAGGTCCCAAAAGGCTACATGTGGCTAATCAGACTGTGGCATACTGCATATGCGACCTCTGTTGAATTTTCCACATTCTTCTTAACAGGACAATATGTATGTGACAGGGCACATTCGACCAGGATCATAACATTCTGGGCTCCGGTCGACACTGACAAACGTCTGTCTGAGTTTCAAGTGTTCGTCCACTTTTGTACCTGCTGCATCTTCTACACCTCTGCAATGCAGCAAGGCTCACTTTTGCAACGGCAGTAAATAGATTGACAAAAGAGCGCTCTAAGGTAACATAGCAGTAGCTGTGGCTTCAATCAGCATTGCTTGATCCCGAAACCGGCGGAAAGTCAGAAAGGCCCCGCAGAGAAGATTTTAAGGGCTCGAAATTCCAGTTCTCCTTATACAGTTGAAACTGCCTACAATAAACCTCAATACAAGGAATTCTTCAGTATTGAAAAACATTTCAATTCCACTTTCCCGCTCTGTAGAAGAACATGTATATGTAACAAAGTGGCAGCAGGAGACGCCCTTGATACAGCCGATTCATCTGACTAACCACCTACAGTGGAACCCCGGTTTTACGACGACCCTCACTTTACGACTGATTAGTCTAGTCTTGGCGAAAGCCCCATAGACACAATGCATTAAAAACCTCAATTAACGATGCGATCTTACGCCGAACCCGCGTGTGTGCTATGTTTCGCTACGGCTGTTGTGAATCACCCCAGTGGATTGCGGCGCACTCAAGGGCATAAATTTTTCTGTTCGGATTTTACGACGCTTTTTCGCGGTCCCGAGAACGTAATATAATCGGGGTTTCCCTCTAGTAATTTCGGCCAAATTTTGTATTTTAGCGCAAACAGCAGCCACATGAACACATGTCGAAAAGGCATAAATGCATTGGCGGCACGGCGCCTTGCTACATGTGGCTTCCAACTCGCGCATTGCCACTTCACAAGGTGGACATCAACTTCCACCACCCCTGCGAAGAAGCGCCTATAACGATAAAAATCAAGTTTCGTGCACTTCTGTTGCAATCATGTGGCAAAACTGAAACAGCGAAAGGCCGTTGCCACAGACGATGCGACGCGCTGAAGCTGGAAATCGGTTCTCTTTATCCCCACAAGAAGGAAGCACAATCAAATTGCAAACGCTTCCAAGTCCTACGAAGTCGAAGCATGTTTCAGTGGGCATGCATCATGACTACGGCGCAAAATTTCAAATAGAAAGTCGGAACCGTACAAGTACAGTAAAGACCTTATGGGACAGAAAAGTGCTGCCGTACATGTGTGGCAAAAACCTTGTTACAACGAATTCCCACCACCAACCACCTAATAATTTCACCTAAAATTTTAAATTAGAAGGGTTAATAATCACGCCAATCTGTACATCAAATTAAGTTGCTACAACAGCTCACGCTGCCTTTCTTCCAACTTAAAAGATGCTTTCACCTTCTTTCGGCTCAAAACATGCGTTTTACCGATGGACCATTTGGACTACCCATGCCCTTTGCTTTTATACACTAACCCACCTCAAAACTTCATTTGATGGCAAGGAAATTATAAAACGTTCACACAAAGAAACTACAACATGAATGCTTTGCATGTGTAGCCTTTCTTGGAGCTGCAGCTCTACAAATTAGAAGAGCAGCGAAATCCAAACAAAAGACAACTTGCAACATACATGGTTCTGAAGTGTTGCTGGCCAGCAGGTCGAACTGGTAGATGTGGTGGTCTGTGCAGCCGGCAAAGACGCGCCTCCTCGACGCATCCAACACCATGCTGGTGTAGCCTGCAAGCAGGGGAACGAGTGAGACACCATTTTCAGGCCAAGAGTGCTACACTGCAACAACAAACAGATTCAGGGAATTATTTCGGTGGAATGATCCTAGATGGCGCTTGGCGCTGGTTCCTTCAAAGTGACCCTGAAACTGTTTCGATGATTTTGTATGAACACACTGAGCTGGTAGCGCAATTCCTTCTAATAAATAATTAGTAGACCAATAGAGTGCTCTACATTAAGCGTGTAATTTACTATACTACATGGTTTTAGACATGCACAACTCTAAATACTCAACCAAAAGAATTTTTAACCAGCCCTGTCCACAGGTCGTTCCATAGACAAGCAGTGTCACGATCAGGAGTGATCTGATTGGCTACAGACTCCACTGATGTCATGACTAATTTCTATCACAGCACAGTCACAGCGAGAAAGCTGGTGATTTAAATATCCGCAACAAATGGCGCATGCCGATCTTGGAAGCCATAGAAAAATCCACTGCCCAAGGTGCAAACACCATGCGCAGAGCATCTGTCACTAGTGCAAACACAGCAGAATCGCCAAGTTTAGAAGGAACAGCACTTTTGAGAAGAGAATCTCATTTTGCATGTAGCTGCTTTTATACATAGTGGTTCGCATAATTTATGGTGCCAATGATTTGTTAACGCTGCAGAATTGGCTGAAACAATGTCAAAAAGGAGTTCCAAGGGCCCTTTAACGAAACAAACATAAGCGTACGAGCTCGCAACAACAATGCTGGGGACACTTGCCATGAATGGCCATGCTGCGGCCTGGATACGGCAAGGAGGTGACTGGCCGAGGATCGTTGTTGTAGAGCTGGTAGTTCTTTCGCAAGTCCCACACCTTCACTGCCCTGCGCAGAGTCAACAGCAAGTGCAGTGTTCATTTTGACATTACCACGATGAAAATGATCACTCAGCTACAACGTCCCGGCATCAACGTGAACAAGGCTCTCACAGAGGAGTATGCGAGAAAGTCCGGGGGTGCTACACATACACCACTACTTCGTTTCATACATAACAGGCACCATTTGAAGGCGACCACCAAATTGTCTGAATGATACCTCAGAACTGCCAGAAAATACATAATGTTATTTTACAAGTGGCCAAAAAGATAAGTGTAGCTAACTTTCAAGTTGTTAGTTCCAGGAAGGATGCCAATAAGGACGCCTGGCGCAAAACTCATCGGCATCTACGAGAGAAGACATTCTTGGCACAATAACAGCGCACTGCCTCACCTCATCACCAGAGCTGTGCGAACAGCAAATTTTGAATGCAAAGTGAACCCAGCATTTTTCAAATAATGTTTGAATATTTTTTAATGTATGACTAAAGAGAAACAATGAATCAGTTGAGACCAAGAGATTGTTTGAGAATTCTATTGTCGTCGATTTCACTACCATAGATTCCGTATTAGATGAGGAAACAGAAGTTAAAACTTCATTTTTAAGTTTCGCACCGAAACATAGGCACCTGAACGCAAGTGCGATGCCACCGATTTCAAAGTATTTTCTTTGTATTTTGACCACATTGGCTCAATGAAATTTGGCGAGTCTTGCTACGTTAAGTCTATGGCCACCCTAATGCATAACGTGACCGATCTTTGGTGGAAAATAAATTTGTGCTCCATAAAATTCACCTTTAAAATCTATGATGTCACGACGAGTTGGTCCAGAAACGTGAAGATGGCGTTGCCACCTGTACTTCTGTCTTTTTGTTCCTTTCTAAGGGTAATTTAATCGCTACATTCTTCTTACTCAAAGTTCAATATTAAGGGACAAAATGCGCTATCTCCTGTGACAAGCGGCCCATTCCTGTATGTAATATGCTTCGCCACATAACACTTGCACACCGTGGTGAAGCTAGCACTTGCGTACTGCAGCAAAGTTGACTAATCCATATGCACAGTTCACTGTCGGACTGTTCTTTAAGACTTGATTGTTATTTTTCAAGGGACAACATTGTGGGAGTGCACTAACCGTGCAGTGCCCCGTGTTTAGCAGTACATTTTTCAGTAACTTATCATAGTGTCCGAAAGTATTTGAACATTACTCGGAAAATATTTTATTCGATTGACATTCAGACGTTATTAATCGATCTTCATACACTCAAGATTTCACTGTTCACATAGCACTTTGGAAACGATAAAAAGAGCGTACAGTGCTAGAGACAACGTTTCAATAAGTGCACTGGTCTTCAATGGGACAGGCACACTTGTCATAACATTGGCTCTGGACACATACACCATGTTCTATCTTTTTCAGAGACATTTTTCATCACTTGAAGCCTCCCACCTACCCCCTTAACTTCTGTTCTTGCTTGGATGTTCTCATGACAGTTGCTCAGTGTACGTACCCATTGCTGGCACCACATGTAACCAGGTTGTTCTCGTCACGGAACACGCAGGCTGTCACGCTACTAGGCATCGTTGGCTGCAACAAGCAGAAAGAGGAGGCAAGACAGGGCAGGAATTCTAACGGTCTCAGTCTCACAAACTTCTTCACACTTCACAGAGTGCTAAAGGAGCTTCAATGTTAGCGCGTGTAATTTGCTGTGAAAAAAACCTAACCGTGAGGTTTCATGTCACAAAGCGACATGCAAGCTCCTATGGACAACGTTGATTAATACATACGATTTGAGGTTTCTCTTGAATTCAGTTCATGCTTAGACATTAAATCTAAGGAGACAAGTATTTTTGCATTCCGCATATAGAAGGATAGGTCTACCGTGATCGAGATTCGAACCTGCACCTTGCACTCTCCAGCACAACACCACGGCAAACAAGCCACCAATTGCCTATCGCATTGGTTTCAAGTCATGTGTTGCACTTACTGCACAGGCTGTCTAACACTGAATGTCGGTGGGTGCTCACTCTCCCTCCCCCAGGCACTCCAATAAATTGCTCCACTTTATTCTAGACATGTTGTATAACACCGAAATGAACCTTGGCAAGCAAACTTCCAAAGTGCAATCACAGCAATGACAAAGGAATTTGGATGCCACACTCTCAAGGCATGGTTAGACAGGCCTCACAGTCAGCACCCCCCACTTTTCTTTACTGTCGATGCTGGCTTTGTGAGACAATGGGCAGGCAACCGGGAACAGTGCAATAAATGCATTATTCAGAAGAAAATCTAGATTTTAAGAACTAAACCCAGATCCTTGGCTGTGAAATCTTTGTAAACAGCGGAGGGGGGGGGGGGGGGGCAAGGGTGTCAAGTACGCTTTCTCTATTGTGTGCCACTATCATTATGACTGTCATCATCATGCAGCAGTGCGCTGAGGGAAAGGGTGTGTTTACAGTGGGTCGACGGCAAGTGCGGGTACACTTTTCCCTCAGCTCAGAGTGGAGAAAACGAGGCGTGGAATGTGCACAGAGTTGTTGAGCCTCACCAAGGCAGTGCCACCACGACTCCTCTTCCGGCTAGGCGTGACTCCGGATGCTTTGCAGTGTGCCCTTGGAATGGTCACCTCTGCAAGAATCGTGCATGCGTACCATAAACTCTCTCTCCACAGAAAGCTTTTTCCATGTCATAATGAGTTTGTCATAATGACATTTGAGTGCACATTCACTATGTCAAATCAACGTGTTCAAAGTGCCCCTAACGTCCGCATTGCGATTTTAGATGCAAAGGCTTTAATACTACGGGTGTGCAAATGTTCAAATAATTTCCGAATAGCATTGGCTATTCCATTCCAGTCACACTGAACTTTTACTATTCTAACTATTCAGAGTTTGAAATTAAATGGCAGAATATGCTGTCTCGTGACAAGCGGCTTATTCTTGCATGTAGCATGCTTCACAGCAGTATGCGAGTGTTGTACGGCGAAGTCAAGACATAAGATGTATCGGTGGGGTAGTTTGTTGGTCATAATAGCAAAACAGTTAAGGGGAGACGTGGCAATGAAAACTATCTTTGTTATTTATGGGTATAAAGTGATGAAATTTGGTACACTGATGTAGTTTGTTATGCTGATATCTGAAATGAAACCAGTTTGAAGCTACATATTATAGTTTTTGAGTTGCATCACCTTATAGTTACAGTCACCCCCTAATTAATCAGTCAGTTAGACAATATATCAGTACCATTTTTACTTAAGCATATACACTAAGGCCCACTGTGTGCAGTAAAGCTGTTCGTTGATTTTTTTTATGTCCAAATGAGTACAGAAATTTTTGAAATGTCCTCCAACATATTTTCTTACTAACAACATTGAAAAAATACAACTATAAAAGTCTGTGGGACGTGCAGGTATAAATGAATAGCTTTATGGCACTCACCAACATTTCAAGATGCAAGTGAAAAAGACAGAATGAATTTAGCTTAATTAGTTATGAAATGGCACTGGGATGACTGACAGCAACCGCTCAAAAAATGGAAGCTGAGGAAACGGAGCTCAAGGTTTTATTTCATGAGAACAGTTTTCGCTCTTGCAGGTTTTATTTTTTTGTTGGAGAAACACAGTGGTGTGGCTATCCTCAGGTTCGATTGCTCCTTTTTACGATAATACCAAGATGGCAGCACCTTTGCAAGCCCAATTTTCTTGCGATTTTGGATGACAACACATAAAGTGGCAATTTCTGTGTTACTACCGCATATTTCATTATAATATTTCACCACAAGGTAAAAGAAGGTCCAAGGTTCATGAAAAAAAATTTGAAAAATGGAGAATTTTGATCAAATTGAGCATTCCCACTGCCACGTCCCCCCTTAACACTCGTGTACTGCGGTGAAGCTACTAACATTTGGGTGTTGCGGCAAAGTTATCTCATGCATATGCACACTTTCCCGTTGGAGTCTTCTCTAGGACTTGACTGTTCATCTTCTAAGGATGACATATCGGGAATACCCTGGCCGCGCAATAAATTTGTTTCTTTTGCCCAAGTTTAAGCAGCCCATTTCTCTGTAATTTAACATATTCTTTAAAACATTCGAACATTATTAGAAAAATCTTCTATTCTACTCGCACTTAGACATTAATATTCGAATTCACTTCGCACTCAAAATTTTGCTATTTGCACAGTTCTATTTAATATACTAACGCAACTGCCCTCTTTTGTTGGCCAATGAATATTTTTTTTTTTAATGCATGACATGGTGGAAGCATGCCCACTAGCACAGACAGTGCTAAAGACCTTGAAGACTTCAATGAGTACGGCTAGGCTCTAACACTGATGTACATTTGCATGACGCACATCTTTGGAACAGCCATGAGAAACCGTAGCTAGGAACTGAGAACAATGGACAAAGTATTACAGAAATAAAATCATTTTAAGTTGGTAATTAAGGGACAAAACGTGCTATGTCCCACAATAAGCAGCAAACTTCCACGCGCAGTACGCTTCACCGCATAACAGTCGTGTATTGTGGCAAACCTAGCACTTGTGTGCTGTGGCCAAGCTAATGCATGCACTGCACAGTTTTCTGTTGCAGCATTCTTCAAGACTCGACATTTTCTTTTTTCTAGGGCCATTGTAGGAGTAAACTAGTGATGCAGTAAATTTTATTGTCCAGGTATGTAGTACCCCTTGTGCGCAATCTAACATTGAATTTTTTCCAACAAATACAAAATTACACAATTCGATTCGCAATGAAATGACCAAAATTTTGCTATTCGCAAGCTTAAAAAAAAAAATAAACTAGGGGTGTACCAATTTAAAATTTTGAATTTTCGAATAGGGTTTGCTGTTCGATTTGATTCGCACTTAACTGTTACTACTCAAAGTTGGTAATTAAGGGGGAAAAATATGCTGTATCGTGACGTCGCCCATTCTCGCATGTAGAGCACTTCGCCGCATAACACTCATGTACTGTGGCAAAGCTAACACTCGCGTACTGCGGCGAAGATAACACGCGTATACTTCGGCGAAGTTAACAATCGTGCACTGCGTCGAGGCTAACACCTGTGTACTGTGGCGAAGTTAACACTCGTGTGTTGTGGCAAAATTAACACTCGCGTACTGCAGTGAAGCTAACACGAGTACTGCGGCGAAGCTAACACGAGAGTACTGCGGCAAAGTTAACTCAGCTTTCTGTTGCACACACAGTTATCTGTTGGACTGTTCTTCAGGACTTTGAAATGACACTGTGGGAATATACTAGTCAGGCAATAAATTTTTTGCCCACGTTTAACAGTACATTTCTCCATAATTAGATGTGGTATCATTGACAAAAATATTCTATTCACACCTAAACATATTTAAGTTCGCTTTGGACTCAAAATTTTGCTATTCGCACAGCTCTACAGAAAACCGACATGGTCTGCACTGTGAAATGCAGGACTGGCATGCAAAACAGTGCAACGTAGTAAACAAATGCTATGTGGTAGACTCACGAGGTGTTGAGCAGCGAGCATCCCAGATCATCACGCCACCATCACGGGACCCCGATGCAAACACATCTGCAGGTAGACATGCAAGTTCACATCAATTAGTCATTCTGCGTGCCACTTGAAACATCATACGCAGCATCGTTCAACATTCAATAATGTACAAGCACTTGTACGAAAGTTTCCCTGTGTACATTTTCTTTCTCATAGTACATAGTTCAGCTTTTGCTGCCAGTGCTTGTGTGCAGAAAGTTGTTTCAGGTAGGCGGACACTGTCAGGTACACTTGAACAAAAGTCATTTCAGGCCCTGCCAAGACATAAAGAGACCCTGCAATGCTTTCTGAACATAGCAGGAAAATGACGCAAGCCAGTCGTGGAGGCTCCTGTGAACATGCAAGCACTGTACACTGCAATATTATTGCACTGTGCACAGCAAAAAACTTGAAATTCCGTTTAAAATACAACTGGAAATTGCTTGCTTTTCTTTCAGCAAATTACTATATTTACTTGTGTAATGAACCCACTTTCTTTCCAGACAAGATAACATGAATTTGGGAAGCGGGATCATTAAGCGGAAAAAAAAAAAATGCCAGGGAAGTTTTATAAGAGCTGAATTTCATTCAATGATGGTGCATGAACTTTGTTGTACAAGGCTTTAGGATCCAAAGAAACGCCATTTATCCACTGTCCGTGCAGTCAGAAATCACAGATGCAGACAAATGTGGTAGTGAGTACGACATGTCCATAGAAGCACTGACTATGCAACTTGACTACTTTTGTTGCTCCTAAAAACAGATATGTGCACCTTGCTGTATTTGACTGTGGCACCGCAGCACATCATTCCTGGCTAAACAGACCTCCTGATGAATTCACATTCGTTTTGACGAGACTTTACTGTACTATGTTACACAATTTACAAGAGTAAAACGAAAGCAAAACGGCTAGCCGGCCTAGTTGGAACGAGTTGGAACTGCAAACAAGAGTAATAAGTGCTTTCAGAGCATGCAATTCTTCTGAGGTTGTCATGTCAGTGCTCCTATAAAAAGTGTCATGTAGCGCGACAGGACGTGATCAGGACAGGACAGGACATGAACAAGGCAAACATGCGGTCATGATATAGCAACTCACCAGCATGCCCTTGAAGGAAGCGAACGCACTTGACACTGCCATTGTGCGCTTTGAAGCTTGCCACCGTCGTCTGTTTGTCTATGTCCCAGAGACGGACCGACAGATCTCCACTGGCCGTGGCAAGCTGCCGCCGCCCAGGCCTCGCGCACACGTCAAAGACTGCATTGTCGTGTGCCTGCCATGCTGTTGTGATAAAAGAGAAAGGGCTAAGTCAGTGACGCATTTATTGACCCAAATGTTTAGCTTAGGCCACCGTCATCATCGTCGTCAGCACCAGCGGCAGCAGCCCATCTATGCCAAATGCAGGGCAAATGCCTCTACCATACTTCCTTAATAAAACCAGTTTTGCACTAGCCATGGGAACAACTTCTTAATCTTATCCACCCACCTTGCTTTTTCTGGCCCCCTGCCACATCTGCCTTCCCTGATAGTCCAGCAAGCGACGAATGAACCAGTGTGCATAAATGGAGGCTTTGAACACATGCAGATGGGATGAGTGCTAAATACAACCAACATTTGTTTGACATACACATATACTAACCCTAACTCCGACAATCTCATGCATCTTGTGCTCATACTGACAAGGCTAAAGAAGGAAAAACAATTATTTTACTATCTAGAAAACCCATGGCACTACCGATCAAGTAATGATGCACGTGTTGTCGGTCCCGCATGCAAAGCGCACGACTTACAACAATGAAAAGCTTAGAATAGAAGTCCCATCAAGAAAAATACCATATTAAAGTTTGCGCATGTGTTACAGCTACGAAATGTCCTTACAAAATCCCAGATTTAGGCAGGTACCTTAGTCGAGTGATAATCATTGGCCAAGGAGGTGTACAGGAGTGTAAAAAATTCCAGCTGGAAACAATACAAGCACAACGAAGGAAGGAACGCACAGGACAGAGGCTCTGTCCTGTGCGTTCCTTCCTTCTTCGTGCTCGCGTCATTTCCAGCTGGAATTTTTTACGCCACGAACCAACACACCCAGCAAGCTACCCAACCGTACAGGAGGGCGGCTGACGGATATAATATTTGTCGACATTGGGTTGAGTGAACACAGCAATATTTGTTGAACTTCTGAGTACACTGGCAGACATCAATTGACCATCAGATGCCTTGTGTTGTGTACTGCTTGCTTGACAGACAGCAGTGAAAAAAAAAAAAAAAAGAGCCGTACATGTGCAGGAGGTGAAGTCCAGTTGTCAGGGGTAGACCAATAGAAAGAAATCCAAGAGCCCGTCCCCTATTGGCAAAATTGAGGCAAGAGAAGCTTGGCATGTGCGTGCCTTCTCGTTTTCCTTTTTTTCTGTCTTTGCATACTACTTTCTTTCTTGATTTGCTAAGCGTGTACTGGAGACCACGCATGTGTTATGGGAGTCTACTTCTTCATGTATATAAAACTCCGCTTTAAAGGACGCTTATGAACGGTGAGCAGCTGAACCAGTTGGCATGGTGGTCTCGTAACCTGGTGATTGGTGGTTTGAATCTGCAGCCCAATGTGCAGTTTTTGTTTTCAGTCTACCGTAAAATTCCGATCAAGTGCCTTCACCCCTGTGCAAGCACGCTCCTCACTTTTTCGAGAGATTCACGGGCCTCCAACAGTGTGTCCAACTCTGAGGAGCCGTTTGATGGCTCTGAGAGCAATCACGTCAAATAAAAGCAGTAAATGCACTTATTCCACAAATAATAATGAAAATAATTGCCCTGCATTCTTGTTTTTTTGTTTCCGGCAGTGCCACCACCATGTTGAACTTTGGTTCGCGGCCATGCACAGGCCCCATCCTATACATTTATCAAATTATCTCTTGCCCAAGAGAGGGCGCTTGCTTGAGATACAGTAGAACCCCGCTGTTACGTTCCCGGCTGCTGCGTTTTCCCGGCTGTTACATCGTTTTTTCCTGGTCCCGGCATAGCTCCCATAGGATTCAATGCATTAGGAACCCCGCTGTTACGTCACAATGTGGGAACGTTCCCGCATGTTACGTCGCAAATCGGCATTTTAAGCTGCCACTGAAGACAGAAATATTGCCTTTTCATGTAGCTTGACTTGGCTTGACTGTAGGATTAGCTGCACAATGGGCAACGCCAATTACGTTTCCAGCTTTCACCATCTAAATAATGGCACAGCGATGCAAAGTGTTGGTGACGGAATCGCGTACAATGATTACGTTTCCAATGATGATGCCATTGTCACCTCCGAGGTTTTCTCTGTCGACGAAATCGTAGCCGAGTGTGCCGATGCGTGCACTGAAAGTGATAGCACCGAAATAAAAGTGTGTGCCGATCACCACTTCTCTCATATTTCCACTTTTCCCATTTCTTGGCTCTTACGTTTATATTTTCCGGTCCCGTGAGAAACATATCAGCGGGGTTCTACTGTATTATGGTACTTTATTACTTCAAGTGAAAGAGAGGAAAGAAGTGCACGCACACTGTTTTCACAATGACAATGATGGTTTTTTCCATACGCCACTGACAGCTTCACAAGTGAGCCAATGCAAGCGTCCCTTGAATAAAGTGGGTGACAGCAGAAGTGGGTTAATGTGGCAAAAGAAAGTATGGAGAAGGAAGCATAAATTCGAGAGGGGAGACATTGCTGTATGCCGATACATATCTTCGGCCAACTTCACGAAGCAGTTTTCAAGTTTTGCCCCTTATTATACAAAGCAGGAGAAGTTCACTCATAGTGGCATGCTGTCTCTAAAATGGGGAGCTGCCAGCGCAATTCCCACTGACATCATGCTGAACCGCGCAATACTGTGAACTACAGAGGGCTCACATGACTCCAAGGCAAGGCGGGCGTCGGGCTGGCTTGTCCGCAGCATGTGTACCGTGCCATCCTCGTCAGCTACAGCCAGCAGATCACGAAGGTCTGGATCTGCAAGACGTTCAACCGTGTCAGCTTATGGGAACACCAAGGTGCAACACTGAGGTTCATTAGATGGATTAATTATTACAGTACATTCTCAGTAATCCAAACTTTAGACTAATTCAAACAAATTTCAAATTTGTGGTTGGCCAACTGCACTTTTGATGCACTTACGAGCTGCCTAATTCAGACTGCACCATTTGACAACTTTGTTAAGTCATACTCCTTGTTTGTCCTTTCCAGAAATATCAGTTGCTTTCATTCCTCCTGACTGAAAATTCCAATAACTATAGCCGGTCAGCACATCTCAAAGCATTCAAAACCCTCAGTAGAAAAAAAAGCAAAAGGGACAGAAAAACAAATGCAGAGGTGGCAACAACGTGCATAACATTTGGGCATCTCTGTTTTCCTGGCATGTAGCACTAAGCCATACCTCTGTTCGCATCTCACAATTCAAGCTTCTGAGAATTAATTCAAACAAAGTTCTGGGGTCTCCTAAAGTTTGAATTAATGAGAGTTTATTCAGCAACTCTATTGTCACTAATTTTATGATTTCATGTTCAACATTAGAATCGAAAATCAAGGTCTAAGTTTCACCTCTGAATTCCCTGCTGAAACTTTAAGGAGATGATGTCATGAGCCCAATTTATTTTTTGTATGCTTGCCACAATTGGCTTAGCCAAACTGTCTGAAATACACGTCAAGTCTCTGGGTTCCTTACAATAGAATGTATATCTCATTCACCCACAAATACATGTAGGCCTCAGTAGACAGCGTCTGAGATATACAACATCGTACGTAATCATGCAGAATGCTCTGGGCAGGCATTGCCAGTTGTATTTTCTTCTTGTGAAATCTGTAGTTTACCAAGCATTTTCTCCATGCGAGAGTGGTGTCATTGGTAATGTGTAAAGGTAATTTACTAATAGTTAGAGAAAAGCTTTTTTGTTCACTGTATTCCCCCTTTGAGTAGAGTAAACTCCTGTTACAATGAATGCTTGGACACAGGGAAATAATGTGGGAACTTGTAAAAAAAAAAAAAAGAAGAAGAAGAGGAAAGAGAAAAAAGAAGCCTGCTTAATATGAACCAAATCTGCCGATCCATGGTTAAGGTGAACTGCAGTACAGCCAGTTCATGTACTGAAACCATGATAATTACTTAAGAGCTAGCTAACATTCTGGCCAATCATCCTGACACGTTACATATGACGACATCTTAATAGAGCTGTGCAAAAAGCAAAATTTTGAGTGCAAAGCAAATTTTAACATTGATGTTTGAGTGTGATTCGTGTTAAATATTTTTCAAATAATGCACGGATATTTTTTAAATAATACCATCTTACAAAACATGGCCAAATAAAAAATCAGATGGCTAGAGCTTCACTGCAGCGCACTGGTGATATGTGGAGAAGCATATTGCATGTGGGAGTGGACCACTTGTCACCAGAGTTAGCATATTTTGCCCCTGAACTGCAAAGTTCAAACAGTTTGAATCGTAAAATTTCAGTGCAAATCGAATAGAAAATGCTATTAGAAAAATAATAGAATATTTCCACTCAGTTTGCAGTGACATGCAGATTGTGCCACAGCTAACCCCCATTACCAAGAGGATAAAGCAACGCAAAAATGTATAAAGGCATTTCCTATAATGTAGGGGAAAAACAAGTATTCCTTTTACAATAAGATTCTCCTTGTGCAGTTATGCACTTCATTCAATGTTTTAAGTAACAGAAACTTGGGAGCAACAGCCACCTTGTCACTTCTCTTTCAGAAAACTTTTGATATGAAAAACAAGTTTGCGTGCTCCCATCGAGCTCGTCCTACAGGTAGAATACTGTAGAAATGCCACGAAGAAATGGGCAAATAGAAAGCACTCTGCATAGTTATTTGCACTTTCCATCTCACATATAGCAGGCCAAATACCACACGAACACAGAAAGGGTACAATATAAGAGCATGCTGTCCATGGCAATATACAACCAATACTTCGCCTCAGGATGACACCTACACTTCATGCTTACTTTACCACGGTTCTTGTCGTATACAACTGGCGACATACATTCGTGCACCGCCGTGATATTGAAAACAAATGAATCAGAATAAGGTAATACATCAACATTGGAGCCTAACAGTACACAGAAAGATTCACTATTTGCACATATTATTCCTCTATAGTATTACAGTTACTATAGTACCCACTAAAATTGTACTCGGCACTTCCACAGATGCGTTCATGACAGCATTTGCAACTTAGGATTGGAACAGTATCACAGTGCATTTGTTGACATTTGAGCCTGCATGTATATATGCCAATAGAAAATGAAGATACCTGAAAAGTAGGTGCAGGCAAGTGGAGGCACCTCTTGCTCCTGCGAGGAACAGACGCATGATTTTACCATGAGTGCTTTGAGAGTTTCAGTCAGTGGCATGGCATCATTTGCACCATAATGCAAAAAGGGTACACAAACACTGTCAGGAAGTACAGCACTTGACAATAAACAACTAGCTTCAACATACATGACTAAGATCGGAAACAAAACTGTCAGTAGTTCACTGCATTCCTTACCACAATGAGAAACGTTCTTTTGTTGCGAATAGCAGCCCACCCAGCAGACTAATAAGCTGGATCGATTTGTTTGTTTTCATTTGTGCGATAATGAAAATGTCAAATTCCGTGCTATATTACCTTAAGCTGTTACTTAGCGTCGTGCCGAATCTTTTTTTGTCAACGTCTCTTTGCGCTTCAGTGTGCGCGGCTTAAGAGAATTCACAACTGCTCGTGCACAAACACTGTAGAGTTGTAAATTCTCATAAGCACGCTCCTGACTGCATGCAATCTAGATAACCGACACGTAAAGGCGCAGTTCCTAAGTGGCTTCGAAAAATCCAATATGAAAGTAATGCGCTCGTATGGGATCGTATGGGATCCCATACGAGCGCATTACAATCCCATATGATCCCATCCATGCTCGTATGGAATCAATCCGCGGCGGTAGCACACGCCCGCTGCGATTGCCGCATTAGAAAATTCGGGAAAACGAAAAAAAAAAAGAAAAAAAACGCGGCCACAAAAACAGAGCGCCAAATCACGCACGTCTCAACTAACTACGTTTGCGTGGCGTGTACACGGACCTAGTACCCGATTTGCTGGGGATTTAAAGAGTTTAAAAAGCACTCAATCCTCTGGAAAGCGCAGTTCTCCCGCAAAAACCAGCCTGCGCAGTTTCACGTTTAGGAGCGCACACACATGATCGAGGCCTACAGTTTGGGCGCGCACTTGCTCAACAGACACTCGTGTTCATAGGGAAACAAATTAATTAAAAAAGAAACAATCGATACAGGAGATACTCTGGGAGACTAGTGGAGACAAGCAAGAACCACTTACGCCGTTCCGGGTGACATATTCGTTTGAGGCCCGGTTGTGGAGATTCTTGAGAACCGAATAAGTGAGCGCGCATACACGCCCATCGGTTGCTGCGATTGAGGTAAAAAAGATGCGACAAGAAATCAACGAGTGATCAAACAAGCAAAGGTATTCGTTGGGTCCCAGCACTCCAAGAACAGCCCAGCAAGGACAGATGCGAACGGCGACAGAAAAGGCGCCAGTTCGCGCACCAACAAACAAAAGAAACCCCAGACAGAGCTTCGTCACAGATTCGGTAATGTTTAAGACAATCCAGTAATATGAGTGGGCAAGCTTCGATTTCAAGTAACGGAATCCATGCATCAGACCGTTACGTAAGGTGTCGGTTAAACAGCCCCTATTAAATGCCCGGACATGTCGGATCGCGCCCGAAGTTGGATAAGGAGCGCGGCTTCGCTACTTACCAGCAGAACGACGAAAGTATTCGTTACCGCGAAGCGCGTTCAGCACGCTGGGACCCATACCCACCCCTCTTCACAGTTTCGACGCAACGACAAGACTTTCGATGTGCAATTACACGCTATAAACTGGCATCAAACTTCGATCAAACGGCCTCCCGTAGACATACGGCGATGTTTTCGCGCAAAAAACAAATTAAGGCGGGCTTTTGCCAGTAGGCGGTCACGTGTGCGTGTGACGTATGCACTTGTAGCGCCATTTATTGCATTATAAGTGTTTATTAATTTTAATACCTTGTATTTGTGTACGAATAATAAAATAAACGTAACTGAATAGACATAATAATTTTCGTTTTGCAACAAAAACATTTTTTTTGTTCTGCGGGGTAGTTGTAATGCGGAGTAGTTCGCCGAAGCTTTGTGTGAGACCTGCGGGCGTGTTACCGGCGTAAACTTCTAGCAGTTTAATTTAAAGATAAAGCACAATGAAAGCGCCGACCCCGGTTGCATCTTCGACGGGCGGCACTGGCGACAGGGCGAGCTACAAAGACAAGGATAAGCCGGCGCAAGTTCGTCAGAGCAACATTACGGCGGCCAAAGGTATTTTTGTGTGGGCACACACGTGCCTTAGGCCTACACCCTGATGTTTCTAGCTGACACATGCGAGGTCTGTGCGCTGTATTCAACGTTGTAAAGCGATCTGGCCCTTCGCAAACCTAGGCAAGCACAATCAGTGACGAAGGGAAATAAAACGAAAGGTTTGGGGACTGACGGATTGCTTTTCGCTGCGTCTTCGGCGTTTAACGGGACCGAGTGGGACCGGCCATTCGGCGTTAGCCATATAAGGGAAAAAAAAAACACTAGCACTCCTTCGACGTTCGTGCTTTTTTTTTCTGAGCGCCATGAGCGGCGAGAAGCATACGTGAGAGCTTCGTACTGTGAGAAATAAGTCCTTCGTGCGCGCTGCTTTGCAGTGGTGAGCTGCTAATGCGAAGTGGTTATCTGGTGCGCCTGGCTTTCTATCACGATGCTATCAACGTAAAGATGTCGTTTTCATTTGCTTGAACAATCGCCGTGGGGTTGAATTCAAGTTATTCAATCAGTCTACATTAGCGATTACATTAGGACACTCCATTGTGCGGGCTTGCAGTAAATGAACCGATTTCATATCGAATGAATGGCGAAAGTAACCCAGCCGCGATTACAAATTAAAATTGTCCTCGGGTCGTCTTATACGTGTTTGTAAGGCGGCATGCGTGCCCGTCAAAGCAGATTGGTGCGAAGGCTGCCAACGACTCTTGGAAACTCATTTGGTAACGTTGATCGGTCGTCGTCATAGCTAGATAGAGCCACGTAACGACCGAAACATCAAATATGTACTTTAGCAGCTCGACTAGGGGTCTCCCCAATGATGGTCAGCAGCGTATAGATTGCATGATTCAGTTCCAGTAGTCTGTGGTAGTTTATACGTCGGCAAACACGCCGTGCATCATTTAAAAAGGCACATTAGAAAAAGAGGCATAGTTGCAAAAAAAAAGTCCATAGCAGGTACAAGAAAGCAAAAACATATGTCACGTTTGGTGACGATGTGATGCACGTTATGCGCATGTCATCTGTGGTGAGGAAGGCTGGACCTATGAATTGCTTGCACCTTGTTATAAACTTGGTTTGGAGATGATTTCACACGGCCGTGCTAGCAGTTTTTATTCCCCAATAAGTTTCGTCCCGCTTGGGTCACCAACCTGGAATTCCTTTCTTCGTGTCGTGCCCTTTATTTATTCCGCACACCCAAAGGCGAGAAACTTCTTCCCTTTTAATTAACTGTGGTTACAGGTAATCGTGTGTTCAAGAGCGAGATACTACCATAGGTGTACAAGAACACCTATGGTAGTATATTGTAATTAGCACGCAAGTTTTGTGAGGTATTAGGTTGAGCAAGATTTAAGGTAAGTTTAAGAACCGATTCGCTATTCCTGGTGAAAACAAGAAAACAAAGCAGTCGTAAGCATCGGCGCAGATTGCTGTGGTGCCTTGGTCCCGCTCTGTTGGTTTTGAAACGATGTCGGCACTTGATTACTGCTTCGAGTTATAAATGAAAATTCAATGAGCAAACAGACAATGAGGCCTAGGAAAGCATAGGGGAAGTTACTTGTGGTATTGTAATTGTGGAGAAAGTAGAAAGGAATTAAAGTGGACGAAAAGACAAACCTGCCTTCGGTGGGAACCGAACCCACGACCTTCGGATGTCGCGTCCGATGCTCTACCAGAGCATCTACCAGAGCACCTATGCTTTCCTAGGCCTCATTGTCTGTTTGCTCATTGAGTTGTTTCTAACAAATAAAGAACGAGCCCTTGACCCCTTCCCTTTCGTTAAATGAAAATTCAGTTGGATAAGCTTTGAGAATAAAGAAACGTGCAGTAAGCCACTGCTGTTGCTACATGTGACGGCCATGGAGCTCACTGCTCCCTAGTGTTAGGAGCCGACATTGTGACGTCAAGTGCTCTTGTGGCGCGGGCAACCGGTATTGAGAGGTGCTTTCACCAGCAGTTCCCAATGCAAAAATAAAAAAAATACGGCATGCAGAAATCGTTTGATCCAACATTTTCCTTTAGTGACCCTCTAATGTTTTGCGTTATCCTATGTAGCGTAATCCTATGTAAGCTGTTCAAAATGTTTCGGCCCGGAAGGTATGGTAGTAAATATTTCGAGGTCCACTTTCAGAACAGCCACCAGAAGTCGATATTGCTCTCAGGTTTTAAGAACGCACCACGTGTAAGCATTTGCAAGGATAACAGAAGCGTCAGTGCCGCTTAGTCGATATATCGAGGTGCAGTAGGCAGCATCATTTGCACTCATATCATTTGTGTGGCAAGTATCCGCTGCTAAGGATCATGTTTCACAACTGGCTTCAAAGCAGCATTGTACACCAGAACTGACTGTGTACCACACTCACATGATGACACTTTGCCAAACGCCTTAGGACACATCTGAGCGTCTGCGGTGACTTGTGCTACAAGTGTTCTGATGTGTGTGGTGGCACTTGATAGAGGCTGGGCCTGCTTGGTGCACCTCCATCTAGCAAGTTGGTGAGGAGCCGCAGTGTACGGGCAAAATTTAGAAGGAAGGGAAAGGGAGATTTAGCATCCACCCAGTTTGTGTGCAGAGGTCCTAGGAAATCCATTTATAAGTCTTCAGAAACAAAAGCTTCCTAGTTGATGGAAAATTGAAATACATTTTTTTTTTTTTCAGTCATTAGTCCGCCTTGCAGAATTCTGTGGAACCCATTTACTATCTAGAAAGAGGTGCTCTGTAAATCAGTTAAAATGGGATTCTGATATTTGCACCCCTTTTAAGGGTTCCAAATTGTTTTGCCTTTAGGGTGAAATTGGGTTTTGCCCAAAGATGAACAATCATACTTATTGATTATCTGCAGTATTATCATATGCTTCCAATATTTCTGTTGCACTGTTCTCTCTATGCACGAATTAACTTATTGAACAGGTGCTAGCGAGAGGGCTTGTGTTATGTGTTGGTTTATTCATCTTTTATGTTTCCTGCATACTTGGTTTTATACATGTAATCTTCTAGGCATGGGGTTGGTCGTGTTTCATACTTGTGGCTAGCTTTAGTTAATTGTAATGCTTCATTTCCGTGCTGCAGGCCTGACGGATGGCATTACTGCTCATGATTAATCATTACCTAACATGAATCTATGCTTTCCAGCTGTTGCCGATGCCATCCGCACAAGTCTTGGACCCCGGGGCATGGATAAAATGGTTAGTAGCAATCCTGCCTTCACTCGAGCTTCAACACTGGCTAGTTATTATGACTATATGTATTAGCTGTGCCGACCAGAAGGCACGAAAGACTGAATAAAAGGGACAAGGCACAAACACACTCGTCTTGAACCGTTTGTCAGCCATACGTGCCTTTTGCTGTGCTCAACCATATAGGGTTTTTTTACTTTTGACATGTAGTTGCACAAATCACTGATATGCATTACGAATGAAAGAGTACATCGAGTTGCCCAGTGCCAGCGAATAATTTAGCTGAGGTAAGCCAGGGGGAATTTGTGGTTGCGACTGAAGTGCAGTATTTAATTATGAAATTAAGAGAGCTGAAAGGCATCCCACAAGCATCGCTCATTGTGGAAGTTCAGTTCAGTCTCCACTGTTCGCACATTGTCCTTTTACCCACTCTTAATTTCGTTTTTGTATGGTGATTACACATAGGCCTGAAAGAAACTAGGCATCCCGGGCCCTTCCCTTGTCGCGCAATTTATTAGCTTCATGTGATAATATGCATTGAGCGACTGCGAATCCGTAGCTGCCAACCCTCAGAAGTTCCCCGGGAGGCTCCATATTTCTGACCAATCCGATTGTACATGGTCACAGTCCTAAATTTTCCGAAGGACGCCCCTAACTGCACCATGTAAACAAAAATGAAGGGCAGCAGTTCTAAAAAAAAAAAAAAATCACACAGGGTGCTAAGAATGTGAAGACGAAAGTCATGTTGTGCCTTGCGTTGATGATGTCGCTCTTTCCGGGCCGTTGCGGCAGCTTCATCTGTAACTGCTTACGGCCGCACTTACGACGGGAGCACCATTTATAGCTGCTCTTCTGGCTTCTCCCGCTGCGGGACAGGCCAGTATGATGGATCATTGCCCAGTGGCGCAATGCAGGGGGCACTCGTTGTAAAGTGCACTTTCTATGGTGGGGGTACTAGAGATGGTTTCTGCTGCATGTCGTTCCAGATCCAGGCAGCCAACGGGGACGTCACCATTACAAATGATGGTGCCACCATCCTGAAGCAGATGCAGGTGCTTCACCCAGCTGCCAAGATGGTATGACTGCCCCTGGTTCATTATTTTTTTTTTTCTGCATGTTAATGGTCTGCGTAGCTATGTCGAAGCGGTTGAATGTGTGTTGGAAGTAGAATTCCGGGACTATAGAACGATTGTTTTCTAAATTTCTTGTGATATCTGAACTTTTGTTCTTACTGTACCGTGCCCTCATGCTGTATTTACTCTAATTGAATGCGCCCCCCCCCCTTTTTTTTTTTCTGATAGAACGATCCCGGAAATTGCATGCTCATGAGAATCGAGTGCGAAACCGAAACCACGTTTGCGGCATTGGCAAGAGCCTCCCATCAATTGTGCCAAATGCTGTGTCATCGCCATTGCAAAATGGTGCAGTCCGTGGCAGCAGGGTACATGTTGTTGCGAGTTCACATTGGTTGATTTTGGGGTCGACCATCACCATTTTGCATTGTAGTTGTTGTGAATTAATTGCAAATGGTAACATTCCAATCTTGTCATAAAGCTCATATCAAAGGAAAAGTTACTCGGCGTCTTTGTGATAGCTGTGTGTCTTCCCATGCCCGAGGCCCGTGACCTTGAGTAGTGCTGGTGTTGCACTAGAGCTCATCGCGACTAACGATGACCTGTATTCAGTTCTTAATTGCGATCAACGATGGTCGCAGCTACACAGTCCAAACCAATTTGCTTTGAGTTTATTGTTGACGTCAGGCAAATCATAACCTGGGACACTGCAGTGGTTCAGTGTTCGAAGTTGGGGGTTGCGTTTACAGTAGAAGCTCGTTAATTCGGCCCCCGTTAATTCGGAAATTCGGATAATTCGTCATTCCCACACCCTCCCTTCAAAAATGTTCATAGCCCTATGGCAACAAACATTCGCTAATTCGACGCAAAATTGCACGCACGCTGGTTAATTCGGACTGGAGGCAAGCCAAAGACGGCGAAATTGAAACTAAAACTGCGTCTCGGAGGCCATAATATTTATCGCATTGCGTTTTCTTTGGCGCACATGCGCAAACTTGTGGTCTCCGAGATCGGCTCCGGCAGCAACGGTGCGCTGTCGATGCCGATCGCGGAGGCCAAGGAAAACCGCGTTTTCTTTTTTTTTTTTCGAAAACTTATGAAAGGAGACGCAAGGTGGCGTTTTGGAGCACATTATTCTGTCATCGTCGGAGAACGGATAACAAAGAAACAAGGCCTCAGACGGTAGCGTGCGCGTGCGGACCTGCAGGCGTCGGCTGTGCTCTTTTTTCCCCCCCTCTTCGGTACGCCGTATCGGAAGTGCCGGTGCGCGAGGTCGTCGTCGGACCATAGTGGTGTTGTCATCATTCTGCCGCGATGTCGGGACCGGCGAAACGCGCGAAGTATGCGGCGAAGGACTTGGCAACTAAAGTGAAGATACTGAAGGCACTCAAAGACGGCGCTTCGAGAGAAGAGGTGATGCGTCAATTCGACGTAAAAAGAAGCACGCTATCGACGTACGTGAAAAACGAGGCTCAAATAATGGAAGCATTTGAGAGCGAGAAATTTCACGCCGGACGAAAGCGATTACGCACCGCAGCCCACCCGCAACTGGAGGAAGCGCTGTTGCAGTGGATCGTTACTGCACGCGAGTCGCAGCTGCCGTTGAGTGGACCACTCATATGCGCGCAAGCAGAGATGTACGCTCTACGAATGAACATCGATTCCTTCAAGGCATCAGAGGGTTGGCTTGCGCGTTTGAAAGAACGGCATGGCCTCGTGTTCAAGACCGTGTGCGGGGAGAAGGGTGAGGTGGACGAAGAAATTGTGAAGAACTGGCAAAACGTGCAGCTTAAGGACCACTTGGCAGCCTACGACTCGAACGACGTTTTCAACGCCGACGAAACTGCACTCTTTTTTAAAGCGCTGCCAGATAAAACTGTCACTTTTAAAGGGGACCCGTGCACCGGTGGCAAACGAAGCAAGGAGCGGGTGACGGTGCTGTTAGCAGCAAATATGACTGGCACAGAGCGCCTCCCGCTTCTGGTTATCGGCAAGGCGCTGAAGCCGAGGTGCTTCTCCAACATAAAACACCTCCCCGTCGAGTACCGTGCGAATCGGAAAGCGTGGATGACCTCCGAGATCTTCCGTGCCTGGCTGCAGGATCTAGATCGACGCTTCAGTGCCAAGAAACGCAAGGTGCTCTTCATAGTGGACAATTGCAGCGCACACTGCAAAGTTTCGAATCTGGAGGCGATACGGCTTGTGTTTCTTCCACCCAACACCACTGCAGTCCTTCAGCCTATGGACCAAGGCATCATACAGTACGTAAAGAAAATGTACCGCACTCAGGTGTTGCAACGTATGCTTCTCTGCATGGATCGGAAGCAGCCATATAGCATAACGCTTTTGAGTGCGATACATATTTTGGCGCACGTGTGGTCCAATACGCCGGCGCAAGTTGTGGCCAACTGTTTTCGTCACAGTGGATTTGTGCGGCCCGAGGCTTCAGGAAGCTCGGAACGCAGCCCAGAGCCCGCTGCGCCAGAAGGTGAGGAGGACGATATGGCGTTCCTTGGCCTGCTCCCCTCCGAAGTGGAGCTTGCAGATTACGTCTCAATTGATGACGGCGTTGTCATCGCCGGTCAGTTGAACGATGAGGACATCATCAGAGCTGCCCTCGGCGAGACGGATGAGGCGTCCGACGAAGACCCGTGCGATGAACCACGCCCGGTGCGTCGTACCGCAAAAGAAGCCGCGGACGCTCTTGTCGTTCTAGAGGAGTTTTGCTATGATGTCCCAGGCAATACTCTTGCGCTAGAGGGTTTGGCACATGCTCGAAAACTGGTCCTTGCCGCCCAGCTGTCCACAAAAAAACAGACAAGCATCACGGACTACTTTACAAAATAAAGGTATGCGATAAAGGAATTGAAAATGTGCGTTTTTGTTATGCATTCGTTAATTCGACATTCGGTTAATTCGGACATTTTTTGCACTCCCTTGAGATCCGAATTAACGAGGTTTTACTGTATTACAATTGACTACTAAAGTTGGGGTTGCATTCGCAATGAGAGTGCGTTCGTTACGCGAGTAAGTACTTATATGTTACTTGTACCTCAAAACAAAGGAATAATATTTTAACAGATTCGCCTATCTTCGCTTAAAAGCAAAAATTTATTACTTATAGTTGTATTTTACACACATCACGTAGTGTTAGTTTATGAGAGTAATCTTCATTTTTTTTTATTAATATTGTACAAATCCACCAACCAATGTTGCCAGCATCTGTACGCATGCAGGGGATCAAAAAGTTCTGGTTTAAGAATTTTTACTGACTTTCCAGCAAAACCACTGCAAGCTTGTACACTTCGAATGGTGCTCTTTATATTGCAATAATGAATAGGGAATTGCTGAAGGATGGCAGACTGTCCCTTTAATTCCAGATGCACACAGCGCCTGCTTTCTACAATTTCAAACTCAGAAGAGGCTGTTTCATACTTGCAGATTTTCCCAGGTTTTCTTTTTTCCTTTTCTTTTTTTTTTTGGCAGGCACACTGCTGCTTCAAGCTTCAGTCAATAATTTCTTAAAATCTGCTTGCATTTGCTTCCCACATAGGGTGCTAAATCTATAAACCAATGCATAGCAGTGACAATTTGCTATGCCATTTCAGGTCCTTACTAGACTATTCCGACATGTCCATGTGTGATTTGTGTCTGAAAGTTGTTTGGTTTTATGAGCTCTCCGTTTTCATTGTCCATATTCACTGTATTCACATTGAAGTCAAGAATGTCATATTCACATGCGCCTCTTCTTATAACAACAGTGTGTGTAGCCTGCATTCGTGTCTCAGCTATTTTGTGTGTGACAAATGGCCACTGTGAAGAGGGACTGTGCAGCGGATGTCAGTTATTCAGGCACAGCTAATTTTCAGGTTGAATAACCTTTACGATTCTGCTTCTTTGCTGTGTTCATGTTTGCCCTTCTCATGTGTGCAGCTTGTAGAGCTCTCCAAAGCGCAAGATGTGGAGGCTGGTGACGGCACTACCACGGTTGTGGTCATTGCAGGCAGCCTGCTGGACGCTGCGGCCAAGCTGCTTCTCAAGGGTCAGTTTGCCTTGGCATTCAATTTAATTTCTGTGGGCAGTGTCGTGCCGATTCGCTGACCCGAGTTTCGCGTACCGGTAATATAGTGCGTGGGTTATCTAAGTCTCTAACTTTTGCATATGCAATGGAATCTCGTTTGTGCATTGTTCACGGCCACTGAAAAATAAAATGCATCAGCTGTGTGGAACGTGTTACCTAGAAAATTTATCAGTGCCTATCATATCGATGAGATATTTCTGCAATGCACAGACGATGCTGTCAACACACAGCATCATCAAATGACATTGCTTGCTTACATGACTTTGCTATGGCCCATTGTGTATGATGCTGGGTTTTTTGCCAATGGGGTGTATGTTGCTTTCAAATTCAGATCGTTTACTCAGCTTTTAGTACTCGTCATGTAGTAACTTACAGGCAAGCAGTATAGATAGACCTGCACCTCAATGCATCGAACATTGCGTTACACTCATGCCTTAGGACCCGTCTGAAGACTTAGTGATTTAGATTACAAAGGCTCTGACATGCGGCAGGGCTGAGAAAGAGCCACGGGCTTTTTACTGCCACTACTTGTACATTTGTCATTCGAGCTAATTTACTCGACACTTTAGCATCACCAGTCCCTTGCGATGTTTAGGAACACTTGTAGTGTGTGGTCACCAGGGAGTGCACTTGTTCAACTCTTACTGTTAAGTCAAATTTCGTGTCCTTAATGGCAATGTTTTAAAGTAACGTACTTGGTGTATGATCAGCACCAATTCTGACACAGTGCTTTGTTAATTCGTGCCTTTCGTTTATTGTTACCAGAAATGTTAGCTGCACATACATGTTCCCACCACTTTTAACACCCATGAATTAAGCCGATAGCCTGTCAGTACTTGTCCAAGCATTCAAATCCACTAGCAGAAAGAGGGTTGGGGTGGGGGAACACCGACACTGGGAACAAAGTACACAGAAACTGGCCATCTATTTATGTCCCAGCATATGGCACTGAGCCATACTTCTGACTGCATATGATAATTCAGACTTCTGACAATTCAATGAAAATTCTGATGTAACCTCCGATTTTAATAGTCTACTGTACCTTAGCATGCACACTGCAAGGGCTGAAAAACAATAGTGTATTTGTGCTGTACTCAGTGTGCTACTCTTCTCTGCAGGCATACACCCCACAACCATTTCCGAGTCGTTCCAGTCAGCAGCTGGCATGGCCGTAGAGGTCCTGACAGACATGTCGCACCCTCTGGATCTGTCCGACCGGGAGTCGCTGCTGAAAAGTGCCACTACGGCTCTGAACTCTAAGGTTGTGTCGCAGCATGCCTCTCAGCTGGCTCCCATAGCTGTGGACGCCGTGCTCAGGGTGGTGGATCCAGCAAAGGACACGAACGTGGACCTGCGCGACATCAAGGTCATCCGTATGCTTGGGTGAGTGCTGTTCCTCTTTCCGGGTGTCCCGAGTGTCACCGGCAGCAGTATTGCCCACTGCCCGATGAAGTGTTATTACATTATGAGCTCACTAGTTGATGTCTGTTCCTTTATGTTTGGTATATAGTAGAACCCCGCTGATACGTTTTTCACGGGACTATAGAAAATAGACGTAAGAGCCGGGAAACGTAAGAGCCGAGAAAAGGGAAAAATGAGAGAAGTGGTGATCTGCACACAATTTTATTTCAGTGCTAGCGCTTTCCGTGCACGCATCGGCACACTCAGCTATGATTTCGTCGACAGAGAAAACCTCGGAGGTGACAACGGCATCATCGATGGAAACGTAATCACTGTACGCGATTCCGTCACAAACAGTTTGCACAGCTGTGCCATAATTTTGTTGGCAGAAACCCGGAAGCGTAATGGGCGTCGCCCATAGTGCAGCTAATACAGTCAAGTCAAGTAAAGCTACGTGAAAAGTCAATATTGCCGTCGGCAGTGGCCGCTTGGGAGTCTCGATTCACAATGTAACATATGGGAATGTTCCCACACTGCGACGTAACAGCGGGGTCCCTAATGCATTGAATCCTATGGGAGCTATGCCGGGACTGGCCCAAAACAACGTAACAGCCAGGAAAACGCAGCAGCCGGGAACATAACAGCGGGGTTCTACTGTATTTACCACGTCCGGCACAATAAATTCAGCTAACGATTATCAGCCGCGGACGACTTCTGCATGAATGTACAGCCGTAGCTACCTTTTCTGGATTGCTTTATCTATAATATACACTTTTATGCGCTAAGCAGCTGCTGGCGTATGGCATCAATAGTCATATTGCGTATTAATGTTTCGATATGGCTGTCTGCCACACACGTGATGAATTTGCGCAGTACGCCTTAGGACACGTCTGAGTCTCGACGGTGATCTCTTCTGTTGCAAGCATTCTGATGTGTGGACAGATGGTTTTTTTGTTGGCTAGTCTTAACCACGTGTATAGTGCAAGAAGGTTGGTGATGTGGGTAAGTGTATTGTGACATGCAAAATGGGTGTGTATTGCATGTCTCCATTCGCTGAGGTCATCGTTCGCACTTTGCGGTGTGTAATCTGCTATTACTTTTGGTTCTAATCAGGTGCATGTGAGGAGTACCATATTTGCATGAATCTAACGTGCACCTTTTTTCCGATAAAACAGGTCTAAAAATCGTATGTGGGCATTAGAACTGAGTGCGAATGAACGACACCATTACGATATTGCCGTTGGCGTCAAAATGGCAGTCTCCTATGCGCTTTGGGCACTGTCGGACGGCTACTGCCAAAAAAACGAGCTAGCGGCGCGGCGCCCTTTGGCGAGCGTAGTTATGTAGTTTATATGTCGCCGCCGGTCCCCCCGCGTAACGACGCCATGACACATGATGCATAGTTCGATGATACTCACCGCGCTGCCTTGGCTGTCTTGTGGCCCACCAAAGTCGCTATGTCGCCGATGCAATCTCTGAGACGGCCAGCCGCATGAGCTTTCAATAGCGCTCAAGGGCGGCCATAATGGGAAAATAGATGTTTCCCATCACCGCACGCAGAATGGCTCATCGTCACATTTCTTCCTCATATCTGCTGATCCCCAGCCTCTCAGTTGTGTGCGCAGCTTGACGTCCGAGATTGCATCGCGGCAATCTCGGAGACCGCGGGACCACGCCCCGACCATGCTTAGGCTTAGCTGTGCCACCCTGCACAGCACGCTTGGCAGCACGCAATAGCACGGAGGGATGCAGCACTGCGAGTAAATGATGTTATCGCTGCTTGCATGCGACTACGCCCGTCAACGTGCGGCAGTTTTATCAGGACGCGGGAATTTTGAATCGGCGCGCCGAACGTCTTCGAGACACCGCGGATCAAGTGAAGTGGGACTTCAGGGGTTGAAAGCCAAGAGACTCTCTAAGATGTGTAGTTATACAGGTTTGCACGTTACAATACCGCAGTAATTGTGGTGTAGTGGGTACTTCCCCACTTGGCGAAATGATAAGAATTATGGCTCATGGGTTACGTACCACCTCTACTTGCACTAGTTTCCCCAAGCATTTAAAATGGCCTCTATGAACGTAGCTCTACAGCTTACGCTGTCACTGTCCTGCGGTTCTGCGCAGGCCTGGCTCTTTTTCTGAATGTGAGAAGGTTGATTACTAAGGAATTTCTTTTTTTAGGGGCGAAGCTCCTTAAGGCGTGGGTCGTTCGTCCCTTGTAGTCGTAACCACCTCGTTCTAGGATTGCGCTCGATAGCTCGCGCGCCGGGAGGCTCGCGCTCGCCCTCGGCGCGTTCCTCCCGGCGCGCGAGCTCTCTCACTCTTCCATCTGCTGTCTTGTGTGAGAGAGACAGAAAGAGAGAGAGAGAGCGAAAGACTGTCCGTTTCTAACGATGATGATGGGTTTGTGCTAGCGCGTTACGGCGCGTGTAAGAAGCTGGTGTAAGACGCTGTGGCCTCTCCGCCTTATGCTCTCTCAGCAGTCATGTGATAGCGTCGGCAAACGCGGTGCGCGTTCCGGCCTGTGTAAGGGGCTGCGTAAGACGCGGTGGCCTCTCCCCCCCTTACTAGAGTGTACTGCATGTTTCTAACGCGTTTGTGCTAGCGTCCCCTTAAACGCGAGATCCCAGCGTTCGAATAGAGTGTTTCTCACGTCTTTACATGATGATCGACTGGGCGAATTACACGGAAGATTAACGGTTTACCGGTGATTCACTCCGGAGCTTCGCCCACTCATCATCATTCACCCCGTGCATATGCTGTGAATTTTTTGTGTCACGAAGAATGGGTGTGCGTTACAATTGATGCTTTTTCTTCTTCCTCTTCTTTTTTTTTTCATTATGGGAGACGGGTGTGTGTTACAATCGAGCAGATACGGTATTGAGGGTAGAAATGTGGCAGCGTAGCATTCAAGATCTATCTCACAGCAAGTGTGCATTCTTCACCTGCTTGCAGGAACATACGTGGCAATCCCTTTTGGATTGCTGCATCTATAATCCATAATTTCTTACTGACTTCCGCACTAAGCAACTGCTAGCTTATGGCATCAGTAGTCTTTTTGCGTATTACTGTTTCGATATGGCTGTCTGCCACACATGTGATGATATTGCACGATACGCCTTAGGACACTTCTGAGTCTCGACGGTGAACTCTTTTGTTGCAAACATTCTGATGTGTGGACAGATGGTTTTTGGTTGGTTAGTTTTGATATGCTAATATACATATATATGCAAAAACGGTAATGTGGGTAAAGATAAGCTGAGATTTGTTACCTCTATTTCCTGAACAAGTTATGGGGGAAGTGTTTTCTTTTTTACTTCATTAACACACCTTTACCAAACTTGATGAGACTGTACAGTCTTGATCAGTTTTATTTGCTAGTTCCAAACATCCACTTACCATTTCAATGTGCCAGTTAGTTTCAACGGTAATCAAAGCTAATTGGCATTATTTCCTGGGACAATGGGAAAACTCTAAATTTTTACTAAGCCACATAGCTGGATACTACAAAGAACAAGCTTCACAATGGTAGGAATACTTTGTTGATATGACAATTGCAATTAAACCTGCTTATAACAAACCTCCATATGACAAACCCTTGGATATAACGAAGTTTTTCTATTCCCCGCCGTTACTCCATAGAAGCACATGTATTTGAGACCTCAAGTTACGAAGTGGCCTCGGGAGACCGCCGTCGAAATAACGAATTTTCTTCACCGACAACCCAGAGATTTTGCCCCAAATTTTGTCACTTTTACGTGAGCAGCAACCCTCTCCGCCGCTGCAGAATGCAAAGCGGCGGCGGTGCACTTGGCGCGAGGCGGGCCTGCATCCCTCGACCCGATGATCTTGCCGCCACTTGCTGCAGCTGGCCTAGCCCGCGAAGCCGGCACCCCCCTTTTCTAGTTGATGTTGCCGAGCTGCGCCAGCTTAAAAGAGCGAAACAAAAAAAAAAAGCGATATTTTATTTTTCAATGCGCTCTTTGGTTACTGCGCATATCTGCGCTAGGTGACACTACTGTGGGGGGGGGGGGGGGCAGCATTCTCAGTGTCTTTTTGGTTTTCTTTGCCACGACGCCACCGTGTCGCTCGCTCTTCGTACGTATCTGCCTCGCGCTTGTGCGAACTGGCATGCGTCCACGCATCTAGTACCTGGCGTGACATTCCAAGGACGAGTGCTTCAACGAAGAAATGCAAGATATTGACTCTTGAGGACAAAATGCCCATCTGGGATGCCGTTTGGAGGCCGAAAAAAAGAAGGATGTAGCTGCCAAATTTGGCATCCCAGCTAGTTCTTCATCCACAATTAATGCGAAAGATGCGATTTGCAGAGCTGTGGAGTGTGGCACGGGCAGCAAGAAGTCGTCGTTATCGACATGCACCGATGTTGACAAAGCTGTGTTCACATGGTGTATGGACATGCGGGCACAAAACGTTCTGATCAGCGGCGCTGTTTTGCAGCAAAAAGCGAGGGATTATAGTGCTTGCATCCTGGGCTGCGATGATTTAAAAGGCAGTAACAGGTGGCTCGAAGGTGAAGTGATCAGTGGTGAGTCCTCTGCAGATAGTGATGGCACCGACCCGTGTTCAACACAAGCTACGAGGTATTTTGGAGTGCTATGAAGCGTGAGATGTGTACAACGCTGACGAAAGGCCGCTTTTCTACGAGTTGCTTCTGAACCGCTTTAAGGGGGGACCCGGCTCTTAGAGACCGAAAATTGGCCAAAAAATCGCATTTTCAGTCTCTTCATTTTTGCGTTCCCGACATGTTTCCACACCTATCTCCAAATTTTGGATCCACAAAAGTGCATATTTCTTGCGTTATTGTGCTGTAAATATGCGATTCCGCGAACCTTGCCCATTAAAATTGGGACAAATTGCCTCGATTTTGACCGCCCGTAGCTCGAAAACTACGCACTCGGCCGCCGCCATTTTGGTGTCGTTGGAAAGGCCGCGTTTCTGGCGTCATTTTTTATTCGCTTAGCCACCCGGTGCACACTCCGCGAGCATGAAAAAGGCTCGCAAACATGGGGCCCAACACGCGTTGCTATTAGTCAGTCCATAGCACTTGATCCGAACGGCGCGCTCTGGTTGGTCTAAGTGCCCGATTTCCGCGCCGCCATCTTGAGTGAGACTCGGAGCCGCACCTGGCCAAGCCGCCATTTTGCAGAGGTCGTTTCATTGCGCTTTCGTCGTGTTCTCTTCGCGCTTATCGCTCGCGAAGTTCGTCATGCCTGGCGGGGCGTCGAAGCACCACACGCTGAATCAGTTCGAGCGGAAACGAAGAAAGAGATAAGCGCGTGGCGATAACATGACATCGCGCCACATCGCCACGCAAACGGCAGCTGTTCACGAAGCACCGCCAAACAGCGCCGTGGCTGAAAACGCCGGTCCGCCCGCTTAGTGGAGCACGAGACCGTTTCATTTCCTCACACTGGTCGCGTGAGGGTAGATTCGGCGCTCGTGACAGAGGACATGGCACGGGTGATGCGTGCCGGCGAGAAAGCTACGATGGAGCGGCTAGCATCGACGCCGGCGACCGCGCGGAAGATCGACAACTCTAGCCGACTAAGTGCCACGGAAACAGCGACTACGGAAGCTGCGGCGCCGTACACCATTGTCGCCCTCGACACTGTCAACGATCTCTTCGAGTCTCTGCTGGTGCTGGCTACTGGTGCAGAGGTGCAGTAAAGCTTGTACGTGGCGATCGCGAGTACGGTCTCGCGGTGAAACTCTCAGTGTTGTGCGACAACTGCGGCGACATCGCAGAGACATCGAGCTCACATCGCACGGAAAGTTCTCAGAAGTGCAACCCAGAAAAGCAGTTGCAAAAAAACACAAGGACTCTGTGCATCCGGAAAATGCACCTGGAGTATTCTGAATGGCACTAGCAAGCTTCGCGTAAAGTTTGTGTCAGTAAACACCTTGTCAACCGTTTTTTCTCGTTTTCTCATTATTGCTATTTTGGTGCTTTTGCAGTTTTGGAGGAGTAATATCTTGGGTTCTAAATGTGCTACTGCTAAAATTCTTTTTTTGCCAGGATGATAAACTAGTATAGAATGAAGTGAGACTAAATTGCACAGATTTATTCTGAAGAAAATTTTACAAAAATAACATTGACGTATTAACGTCCAGCTGGAGTTTCACTCTTGAATGTTTGACATGCCATAACTTTTGACCAAATGGGTTTAGGACTTCCGTTCTTGTTTTACTGCATACAGTTTTCATTCCTGATCATTATGATATGCTGATTTACCCTGTAACTCACTCAGTTTAGGAAAACATCTTCCTCCCAAAGGGACAGATGAAATGTCCGATAGTGTAAGAACTACATATTGTATTAGGCAAATAATTGCATATTTGAAATCAGCACACAAATATACATTAACTCAGCAAGTTTCACCAAAATCGGTCAAGGAGTTTTGAAAAAAGTTCAAAGCGCAGGGTCCCCCCTTAACCACGTGTATAGTGCAAGAAGGTTGGTGATGTGGGTAAGTGTATTGTGACATGCAAAATAGGTGTGTATTGCATGTCTCCATTCACTCAGGTCATCATTCACACTCTATTACTTTTGGTTCTAATCAGGTGCATGTGAGGAGTACCATATTTGCACGAATCTAACGTGCACCTTTTTTCCGATAAAACAGGTCTAAAAATCGTATGTGGGCATTAGAACTGAATGCCAATGAACGACACCGTTATGATATCGACGTTGGCGTCAAAATGCCAGTCTCCTACGTGCTTTGGGCGCTGTCGGACTGTCACTGCCAAAAAAACGAGCTAGTGGCGCTCTTTGGTGAGCGTAGTTATGTAGTTTCTATGTCGCCACCGGTCCCCCGCGTAACGACGCCATGACACATGATGCATAGTTCGATGATACTCGCCGCGCTGCCTTGGCTGTCTTGTGGCCCACCAAAGTCGCTACGTCGCCGATGCAATCTCCGAGACGGCCAGCCGCACGAGCTTTCAATAGCGCTCAAGGGCGACCATAATGGGAAAATAGATGTTTCCCATCACCGCACGCAGAATGGCTCATCGTCACATTTCTTCCTCATATCTGCTGATCCCCAGCCTCTCAGTTGTGTGCGCAGCTTGACGTCCGAGATTGCATCGCGGCAATCTCGGAGACCGTGCGACCACGCCCCGACCATGCTTAGGCTTAGCTGTGCCACCCTGCACAGCACGCTTGGCAGCACGCAGCAGCGGGCGTTGGCGAACTGCAATAGCGCGGAGGGATGCAGCACTGCGAGTAAATGATGTTATCGCTGCTTGCATGCGGCTACGCCCGTCAACGTGCGGCAGTTTTATCAGGACGCGGGACTTTTGAATCGGCGCGCCGAATGTCTTCGAGACACCGCGGATCAAGTGAAGTGGGACTTCAGGGGTTGAAAGCCAAGAGACTCTCTAAGATGTGCAGTTATACAGGTTTGCACGTTACAATACCGCAGTAATTATGGCGTAGTGGGTACTTCCCCACTTGGCGAAATGATAAGAATTATGGCTCATGGGTTACGTACCACCTCTACTTGCACTAGTTTCCCCAAGCATTTAAAATGGCCTCTAAGAACGTAGCTCTACAGCTTATGCTGTCACTGTCCTGCGGTTCTGCGCAGGCCTGGCTCTTTTTCTGAATGTGAGAAGGTTGATTAGTAAGGAATTTCTTTTTTTGTGTCACGAAGAATGGGTGTGCGTTACAATCGATGCTTTTTCTTCTTCCTCTTCTTTTTTTTTTCGTTATGGGAGACGGGTGTGTGTTACAATCGAGCAGATACGGTATTGAGGGTAGAAATGTGGTAGTGTAGCATTCAAGATCTATCTCACAGCAAGTGTGCATTCTTCACCTGCGTGCAGGAACATACGTGGCAATCCCTTTTCGATTGCTGCATCTATAATCCATAATTTCTTACTGACTTCCGCACTAAGCAACTGCTAGCTTATGGCATCAGTAGTCTTTTTGCGTATTACTGTTTCGATATGGCTGTCTGCCACACATGTGATGATATTGCACGATACGCCTTAGGACACTTCTGAGTCTCGACGGTGATCTCTTTTGTTGCAAACATTCTGATGTGTGGACAGATGGTTTTTGGTTGGTTAGTTTTGATATGCTAATATACATATATATGCAAAAACGGTAATGTGGGTAAAGATAAGCTGAGATTCGTTACCTCTATTTCCTGAACAAGTTATGGGGGAAGTGTTTTCTTTTTTACTTCATTAACACACCTTTACCAAACTTGATGAGACTGTACAGTCTTGATCAGTTTTATTTGCTAGTTCCAAATATCCACTTACCATTTCAATGTGCCAATTAGTTTCAATGGTAATCAAAGCTAATTGGCATTATTTCCTGGGACAATGGGAAAACTCTAAATTTTTACTTAGCCACATAGCTGGATACTACAAAGCACAAGCTTCACAATGGTAGTCATACTTTGTTGATATGACAATTACAATTAAACCTGCTTATAACAAACCTCCATATGACAAACTCTTGGATATAACGAAGTTTTTCTATTCCCCGCCGTTACTCCATAGAAGCACATGTATTTGAGACCTCTACTTACGAAGTGGCATCGGGAGACCGCCCTCGAAATAACGAATTTTCTCCACCGACAACCCAGAGATTTTGCCCCAAATTTTGTCACTTTTACGTGAGCAGCAACCCTCTCCGCCGCTGCAGAATGCGAAGCGCCGGCGGTGCACTTGGCGTGATGCGGGCCTGCATCCCTCGACCCGACAATCTTGCCGCCACTTGCTGCAGCTGGCCTAGCCCGCGAAGCCAGCACCCCCCTTTTCTAGTTGATGTTGCCGAGCTGCGCCAGCTTAAAAGAGCGAAACAAAAAAAAAAAGCGATCTTTTATTTTTCAATGCGCTCTTTGGTTACTGCGCAAGGCTGCGCTAGGTGACACTACGTTAGGGGGGGGGCTGGCAGCATTCTCAGTGTCTTTTTGGTTTTCTTTGCCACGACGCCATCGTGTCGCTCGCTCTTCGTACGTATCTGCCTCGCGCTTGTGCGAGCTGGCATGCGTCCACGCATCTAGTACCTGGCGTGACATTCCAAGGATGAGTGCTTCAACGAAGAAATGCAAGATATTGACTCTTGACGACAAAATGCCCATCTGGGACGCCGTTTGGAGGCCGAAAAAAAGGATGTAGCTGCCAAATTTGGCATCCCAGCTGGTTCTTCATCCACAATTAATGCATCCACGGTAAACTCTTTATCCCGCCAACCCGTACATCTCGTCGCCTTTCTAACTCGTGCAGCGTCCAGCGTTTGCACGGTTCTACGTCTTCCTTTAATCAATCTTTTTTGCCAACAGCCATTGCAGAATGGAACACTTTGCCAGACTGTGTTGTCGTTGAGCGAAACCCTATTGTGTTTAAGCAGTTGCTCACTGATCATCTTACGCTGTAAAATTCATTTACACTGTTCTTTCTTTTCGCCTTTATATGCCTCGTTCAAATTGTAACCTAAATAGTCTGCATTTCTCTGTGTTATGTTTCAGTATTGTGATCTGATACGTTTGTAACTCCTTATGTAACCTCCCCCCCCTTATGTAATACCCCGAGAGGGGCCTTTAAGGGAAAAATAAATGATGATGATGATGATGAAAGATGCGATTTGCAGAGCTGTGGAGCGTGGCACGGACAGCAAGAAGTCGTCGTTATCTACATGCGCCGATGTTGACAAAGCTGTGTTCACATGGTGTATGAACATTCGGGCACAAAACGTTCTGATCAGCGGTGCTGTTTTGCTGCAAAACGCAAGGGATTATGCTTGCATCCTGGGCTACGATGATTTAAAAGGCAGTAACGGGTGGCTCGAAGGTTTTAAACGCAAGTACGAGATCGTCGCCAAAGTGATCAGTGGTGACTCCTCCTCTGCAGATACTGATGGCGCCGACTCATGGATCTAACACAAGCTGTGAGGTATTTTGGTGTGCTACGAAGCGTTGGACGTGTACAACGCTGACGAAACGCCACTTTTCTACGAGTTGCTTCCGAACTGTATCCTTACGTTTAGAGGAGACGTCTGGCACAGCAGTAAGCAGAGCAAGCATAAATTCAGGCGTGACAAGCGAGTCCTGCTGGACATCGGCAGAAGCGGCCGACCTAGACGCTTCAGAGGAATCCACAGGGTGCCTGTAAAATATGTGGCGAACACGAAAGCCTGGATGACACGCGACTTATTTAGTGAGTGGCTGGTGGAGTTCTTCAATGATGTCAAGAGGCAAGGATGCAAGATTTGTCTATTGATATACAATTGCACTGTGCACCATATAGAATGGCTCGAGCTCTCGTACATTGAACTGCAGTTTTTATCCGTGAACTGCACATCGCTCATCCAGCCCCTTGATAACGGAATTAACGGTGTCAAGAGCTCACACCGTCGGTGACTAATCCAAAACTATGCAAAGGTATCCAGATACAAAGGTATAAATTGTACAAGGAGTTGAGATGCTTGAAGCGTCCTGGCGAGAAACAAGTGCCGAAATTGTTGCGAGCTGCTTCCGCAAGGCCCGCATCTCAACAGAGGTTCAGCCTGATGAAATTGACCCCGGAAAGGAGGAGCCTTCATGCCTGCCAGATCTCGCTGAACTTTGGATTTCGCTGCGCACTAATGGGGGAGCTCTGGACGATGTGCGGATTTGTGATTTTTTTTATATATGCGAACAGCTGCACTATCGCAACTGAGGAGATGACGGATGAGGCTCTCGCAGAAACTGTCAGAGACCGCAGCGACGACAACGGACCTTCGGAGGACGATTCAGCATGCACTTCACCCTCCGCGAAGGAGGTGCTGGACACCATCGACCTTTCGCGCCGCACCGCAGGCTCGCTGGACGATGGCGGAGCAGCATTGTGCTCGTTGATGTCGTACGAATTGTCAGTGCTGCTGTCCATCATGAACAACAAAGCAAAATCTCCTGTTTTTTACTGCAAAATAGATGTTTTGGGTGAGCCTCTGCCATCTCTTACCTTTTTGCATACTGAAGAGTTTGCTTTACAAATTTTCATGCCGAACTTGCATATAACGAAATCCTTTCTTAACGAAGTTTCTGAGAATTCGTCAATTTCGTTATATCCAGTTTTAACTGTAAAATTATACAGCATATCAAGGCCTTCATCTCAATATCAGGTGTCTAATGAATGGGCAATAAAGAATTACCTAAGCTGAAATGCAAAAATCTGCTCCTACCTCTAGTGGGCACTATTCATGTATGTCAAAAATTAAACATCTAGGTGCTCTGTTTGCCGAGAAACCATCTCCGAAGATGCAAAATGTAATAAATTCAGGTTTTGCAGAACATGCAGAAATACAGTGAATTCTTCTAATTATTCAGGTGTAACAAAAAGTTGTGAAACATCGACATCGTTCGCGAGGTGGGAATATTTGTTCGAACATGGAGCACTGTTTGCAAAAAAATTGATTTTTTCGCGATTTTTTTGTCTCCTAAGGCCCACGTCCCCCCTTAAGTCATAGGGTATTGCTTTGCTTGCACATGCATGGGCATAATCGTATGCAGTTGTTTGTGATTCTACCACAGATGTGAGTATTGATTGCTATGGCTGGTGGTGCTGCTATTTGCAGTGGCACAGTAGAGGACACTGAACTGGTTGACGGCCTGGTCTTCACTCAGAAGGTGGCTGGCAGCGGGGGCCCTCACCGTGTGGACAAGGCAAAGATAGGCCTGATCCAGTTCTGCATTTCTCCCCCAAAGACCGACGTGAGTGTTTTGTCATGGCCTTTTGTATAACATGCCCAACTATATTTTATGTAAACCATTTGTCATCTCCTGCGGCACTTTTCTGGAGTCTTCACCGCGTTTGCAATACAGTAGAACCTCGTTATAACGAACTATTGGATATAACGAAGTAATCGCAATTCCCCTTGAAATTCCTATAGATGAAATTGATATTGTTTATAACGAACTAATGGTTATAACGAAGTAATTACCGCTCCCCCTTCAACTTCGTTATAACAAGGTTTTACTGTATCTCGCCGTGCCTTTCGCCAAAAAGCATTATGTGCCTGCTCGTTCGTAGCATGGTCAGATGCTGTGGTTGTCATGCTCAACGCTCTGGACGCGTTAGTGGTTTGGTGGGCTAGAGTGTGTATCCCCGTGGCAAAGTGTTGACTCTGGTCATGCACGCTTCCAACAATAACCATGATGACACTATAATCATGATGTTTCACCTAGTGGCTAGCTTCTACAGGTACAAGACAATTACATCAAAGCTACGTGTTTTCACAGCTTCGTGCCATCTGTAAACATAGTCGAAGTGGCCTCAGCGATTGCAGCCCTGACACTGAAAGACGGAAAACAAAGGCAGAACAGGAATCATAGGATGGAAGTACGCATAAATGCGATTTGTTTATCTGCAGGATTATTTCCAACCCAAAAACATACACGCAACTTTCGAGGTCAGTTTTCTCTGGATAGTGCTGAGGAAGGCGATATCTCAGGAACCACATTTCAAACTTGCCTTTTTCTGTATTTATTCTGTTCCTGAATGAGTTTGCCAGGGCATAACAAGCTTCTTGATGATTGGGGTGGCGACACCAAATTCAAAGCTCTGTTAAAATTTACTGGCTCCAAATTTTAAGCAAACTTCGTAACGCGCTGGAACATCTATCAATGGATCACCACAATGAATTTTAGCTTCCTACTATGTCCTGGGATTTCTCCAGGCTCTTCCTCAGCCATACACATGAAACATCTAGTTAGAACTGATTAGGGGAGATGCTACTCGAAAATGAGTTTCTTTAATCCTTGGCCTTCTTTTGGTACTAACTTGCAGTGCAGAAACATGGACTATAGTGAAAAAACGCTAGATAAAGCTAAGGAGCATGCAATGTGCAATGGGATGGAATATGATGGGTGCAACTCTTACGAGATAAAAAGCAAGCTGAATGGATCAGGGAACAGACAGGAGTAGCTGATGTGCTCATATCATTCAAAAGAAGCAAGTTGACCTGGGAGGGACACATCATGCAGAGGACAGATAATAGGTGGACTGTAAGAACAGACAGAATTGATACCAAGACAGGGAAAGTGTAGCAGAGAAATGGGAAAAAGTAGGTGGAGATAAGATCAAGAAATTTGCAGGCATAAAGTGGAACCACCTTGCCCAAAACAGAGAAATTGGAAGATTGTTGGGAGAGAGGGCCTTCGTCTTACAGTGGACATAAAATAGGGGGATGATGACAATGACACAGGGCACCGACCCATCTTGTGCTGTGTGTGACGTTGTGATGCAGATGGACCACCAGGTAATCGTGAGCGACTATGCAGCGATGGACCGTGTACTGCGTGAGGAGCGTGCCTACATCCTCAACATCATCAAGCAGATCAAGAAGGCTGGCTGCAACGTCCTGCTGGTGCAGAAGTCTATCCTGCGCGACGCCCTGAGCGACCTCGCCCTGCACTTCCTGGCCAAGATGAAGATCCTCGTTGTCAAGGACATTGAGCGGGAAGACGTCGAGTTTGTGTGCCGTAGCCTCGGCTGCCGCCCCATCGCCTCGCTCGACCACTTCAACGCGGAAGCGCTGGGCTCGGCCGAGCTTGTCGAGGAGGTGACCACTGGTAGCTCCAAGTTTGTGCGGGTGACGGGCGCGGCCAATCCGGGCCGCACCGTCAGCATCCTGGTGCGGGGGTCCAACAAGCTGGTGCTTGAGGAGGCCGAGCGGTCGCTGCACGATGCCCTCTGCGTGGTGCGGTGCCTTGTCAAGCGCAGGTAACTTGTTTGGCACTGTCCTGGACTTTCGGGGATTTTCACCTGAGGTGAATGACCTCAGTGGTCAATTGTCTCTCTTCAATTCATGTGTACTGCGCACTTTACAGGAGGGCATGCATGAGCGGTGAATAACTGTGCAACTTATCTATGTTTGGAACCTCGAAGAAATGAGCGCATTTTCTTTGTTTTCAAGAGACTTGCTGAAATGTACAAGATCTTTTGATGACCTTTAGGTAGATATACAGTAGAATCTCATTATAACGAACTATTGGATATAACGATGCAATCTCAATTCCCCTTGAATTTCCTATAGATGAAATTGGTATTGGTTATAACGAACTAATGGTTATAACAAAGTAATTACCACTCCCCCTTCAACTTCGTTATAACGAGGTTTTACTGTATTGTCTTTCAAATTATTGATATGTCAGGCCAATTCGCTTGCTCTTCGAGTTTAATATGGCTTAGGCCACTGACAGCGCAAGTGTCCAGAATCTTGGGCACTCGTACTGTAAGTGGTACCGCTTTGCAGCCAAAACAGTTTTCGAAGGCTACGCTGTGTGCAAAAAGCGTCAAGCAGGCAGCGGGAGCGTATTATAAAGATCAAAGCGTGCACCCAAGATGTTTTGATCTGTATAAGGTTTCCGATATTTAAACGTTAGTCGGAGGTCATGTGGCACCAACAAAAACCCGCAGGGAAAAGAAGGCGCTTATAGCGACCTTGTCATTTATGTGGACTTTCCGAAGGAACCGGACTGCACAGAAGCGGCAACCAGCTACCGCACGCTACCAATAGTTTTCTCGGGACGTGTGCACGATGTGCACCTGCTATCGACACCCTCATTTCCATTGTCCATGTGATTTGTCCGCATTTCAAATGTGCCTGCCACGAATCCTTTGCCGAGTTGGCCGACAAACCACAGTCGCCCGCAGCCAGTACAGAAAAGGCAGCTATAGTGCTCGTTATGCGTAGGTCGCAAGGTCGCGGCTGCCACATCTCGTGGAAAGCTTGCCTTTGGCAACACAGGGATCAGGTGCTGAAGATCTTGTGCTCACTGGCTGAACCAAAGGCAGCTTGCATGAAACAGTTTGTGTTCACAGCCAGGAGAGCAACCTCAACTGTCGTGCAAAGCCTGGCAGGCTTGTAATACAGTAGAACCCCGCTGTTACGTTCCCGGCTACTGCGTTTTCCCGGCTGTTACATGGTTTTTGGCTGGTCCCGGCATAGCTCCCTTAGGATTCAATGCATTAGGAACCCCGCTTTTACGTCGCAATGTGGGAACGTCCCCGCATGTTACGTCGCGAATCGGCATTTTAAGCGGCCACTGCCAACGAAAATATTGACTTTTCACGTAGCTTGAGTTGGCTTTACTGTAGGATTAGCTGCGCAATGGGCGACTCCAATTACGTTTCCAGCTTATGCCATCTAAATTATGGCACAGCGATGCAAACTGTTGGTGACAGAATCGCGTACAATGATTACGTTTCCATCGATGACGCCATTGTCACCTCCGAGGTTTTCTCTGTCGACGAAATCGTAGCCGAGTGTGCCGATGCTTGCACTGAAAGCGCTAGCACTGAAATGAAATTGTGTGCCAATCACCACTTCTCTCATTTTTCCATTTTTCCCTTTTCTTGGCTCTTACGTTTCCCGGCTCTTGCGTTTATATTTTATGGTCCAGTGAAAAACGTATCAGCGGGGTTCTACTGTACAAGTCTGCATATTGGCGGCAATTCTCGTTATAAAGTTGTAGTGCTTTGAAATTCACAGACGTCCACATACACAATATTTTGCACGCTATGTGAACATGTGCACAGCGCTTGTGCACATGAAAAAAAGAAATGGAGGCAAGCAGCCCTAATGTAGACTTGACGTGAACGCAGGCACATGTGTAGTACGGAGTGCTCACAGCTGACAAACAGCCCCAGCATAGTCTTCTCATTGCCTTGACAATGGTGTCCTCCCCTCAAAGTGCTACAGCTTTTTCTTTCCTTGCTCATTTGTTCCACGCTTCCTCCTCCTCTATGACGATGCATTGTGCTCTCCTCATGCAGCACACTTTCTTTTAACTCGATTGTCCGCAGGATCTTTCGGCAGACGTGTTATAGCCGGTCTTTCAGCTTAGGGGGCTGCACAGTAAGCACCATGTGTGTACATGAAGTTCTGTGAGAGGGTAAATAGGGATCGGGCAAGAGTGCGTTATAACCGGCCCTGCATTATAAGTGGTCTGAGCTGTACATTCTGGATCAACTCCTGAGCAGACTAAGAACACTTAACGTGAGGGCGGACTACAACTGACATTACTTTTAGAGGTGAAACTAAGGTTTACTGAGGTTCTGTCAGTGGAGCTTCTGCTGAATTTTTGGTTGTAATCAAGTAGAGTCCTTGCTACGAGGACTGCTTGCACTGTGTCTGCAGAATACTTTGTGCAGAAAAGCTCCTTATGGTCTGGGGACAGTGTAAAACATGGTTCTAGAGCATATACACCCAACAGTGTTCTGTCATTCTTGCCATGCACATGATGACCTTTTTCTCGTTCGTGCCTATGAGGCTTTCGTGACTTGTACTGTGCTGAAGGTTCTGATGTGTGGCAAAGGATTTGATGCCTATAACACTCTTTGGTGGCACAATGCGGGCACACAACTAGGCGTGAGAACTAGCGCATCACAGAGAGGCGAAACACCAGGATGGCACAGTCTTGCAACTGGCGCTTCAGTAGAAACTTTTGAACATTAACTAGTTAGCCAAATTTCCAGTTTTCCTCTATAGAATTCATCCTAGACTGATGCTGCATTAAGGGGGGACGCGGCCCTTGAAAGTCGAAAAATCGCGGCAAATGCGATTTTTGGAAAACCGCATATTAGGGCTTAGTGTATAATAAACTACCTATTCTGTAAATATCAGCGCCTAATTCAACGTAATATCACCTCAAATCACGTATATCGCGAGCCGCGGCACCCTCTGCGCCGGCCAAACGCGCGCTGAAACATCCCAACTTCGAGCGAGCGCCGTTTTCGCGCCATTCAACCTACGGCCGCCATTTTGGTTTTGTTTTGTTCGTAAATTCCTGCGCTTTTTTCTTCCACCGTCGGCGGGAGCGGTGGTGGCGTGGTCAAAGCCCCATTCGCTTATGATTGGGAGCTCGCGGGGGCTTTCGAGTTTCCCGCGTCCTACGCGCGAAGCCGCAATTGGGCTAAGCGCGCGCTCCTCGAGGAAGCGGGGGAGCGCGCGACAGCCATTGGCTGCTGCGCGCGATGACGCGCCGTTCTCCTCCGGCGGTCGCTCTCCGCGTCGTCTGCTGCGGCTAGGCCTAGCGCTTGCTCCGTTGCCGTCGCCGTGCGGCTGGCCATTGTTTTGCGCTTCGCTTTTCGTTATCGCGCGCGGTGCTTTCTGAAGTCGCCTCCCCGCTACTATCTCTCGTCGCGCTTTCGCGTGATAAGCGCTCTGCGCCTGCAAGATCGTATCGCGGTCGTACGCGCCGGCAGTAGGGACGCTACACGCGTTCGGCTGTTCCGTGCGCTGACTCATTACGTAAAGGCTGATTCCACGGGGAAGCGTGCTACCCACGGCCACGACTAGCCTTATCATGCCGAAGTTGCTTTTATTTATGAGTGCAAGGCGACTGCAGCGATGTTTCAAACTCCTATGTATTCTGCGCCATTGATACATGAGGCGTAGTTGCCGAGGTTGAAGCAGCGTCTAGCATCTCGAATCGGCATCGGCGATCGCAACCAGTTTATGGATAACGCCGCAAAACAAAACCAGGAAAATCGGCAAAGAATAGCAGTGCGAAAAACTGACACTTTGTTACCCTTCAGCGTTATTTTAGACACAGAAATGTGCTCGTAACTTTAAAAGCACGTTTTCTCAAAATGACTTTTTTAGCTGGTGACGCTGTTTGTTCCAGCCATATCTCCGGAACCGCTCATCAGATCTCCAGAAGGTTTTTTTTATTGCGTACCTGAATAAATTTCTCAGGGGGTGACAAGCCCACTTTTTTCATTTACTATGTGTATCATTTGTGATAATTAATCAAAATTCAATTGATGACATCCTAATCACCAACACTAAATTCTGCAGTCTGCTAAAATTTTTCAGCACCAAAATTTAAAAAAAGGGCTCTGTTACCCCCTCACATATCTATCTGGGAATCATCATAGCAAGTTTCACAGTTCCAGCACCTTTTGAAAATTCTTGAGGCCTGGAATAAGAGAACCATGTGCACAACACTGACATATTGCTGTAACTTGAGAACCAGTTAACACAACTTCTTCAAATTTTGTAGTTCTTCAAATGCTTCTGCTATGAGTCTATCCTGAAAATTTCATTAAGATATCTCAAGAAACAAAAAAGTTGGTATCCAAGGGTAGCCTCCCCCCTTAAGGCAAGCATTGCAAGGCAGTCTGTGAGGGAACAGTACATGCTGCGACTCGGTGGTTAACCACCTTATTTGATCCACGACAGTACCTTAGTGACTGGTGTTGGGTGGCCAATCTCGGGGCCTGCAGTTGGCCCGAGAGTCCGTTAATCTGGTGCTGATGTTCATGTCTACATTTACTACATCAGCCACCTGCTTTGCCTCGAATGAGTCACAGCACAGGCAATTTCGAATGGTCTTACCTTTAAATTTAAAGCAATCCTTTGCCACCCTAGGGTCCATAGTATAGTACAGGTGCTTTTGAAAGAACTCTGACCCTGTTGTGAGGGTGGGAGCTAAAGTGATGGGAATCGATTTTGTTAGTACAGTAAAACCTCGTTATAACGAAGTTGAAAGGGGAGTGGTAATTACTTAGTTATAACCTTTAGTTTGTTACAACCAATATCAATTTCATCTATAGGAATTTCAAGGGGAATTGTGATTGATTCGTTATATATCTGGTAGTTCATTATATCCGGGTTCGTTATAACGAGGTTCTACTGTATATAGGCATTTGCTAAAATTAAACATTTTGGCTAATAAAAAGAACATTTTTGACATTGTGGAGCATTGACTTCTAAGTGTAGCTCTATAAGTTGCATAATTTTTAACGATTCTTTTTGCATAGTGTTGCTACCTTCTACATGTCGGAAAACAGGATTGCTTCCACACAAATATCACTAACAGCAGATATGTGGTAAATGAACCTTATAGTGACTGACACAAAGGTAGGAAGTGTTGCTCCGCCACAGTGATCTATTGGCTATAGCACTGTGCTGCTGATGTGAAGGTCACAGAATGGAATCCCAGATACGACGGCTGCATTTTAATGGATGTCAACCGTTGAGGCCCGTGTTCCGTGTGATGTTAGTGCATGTTAAAGATCACAAGCTAGTCGAAATTTCAGGGGCCCCTCGCAACTGCATCTCTCATAATCATGTGGCTTTGGAGCGTAACAGCTTAGAAATCAATGCAGGTGAGACGGGCCTAACCTAACCTAACCAACACTGCCGTGTTAGCCATATGCGATCGCAACCCTCCCTAGTACTGTTTTAAACCATTGTGTCTTGCACCGCTTCTGCAGGGCCCTGATTGCTGGTGGCGGTGCTCCCGAGATGGAAGTGTCGCTGCGGCTTGGGGAGCGGTCACGAACTCTGCGAGGCCTGGATGCCCACTGTGTGCGGGCCTTCGCTGAGGCTTTCGAGATCGTGCCGTACACATTGGCAGAGAATGCTGGCCTGCACCCCATCGCCACTGTCACCGAGCTCCGCAATAGGCATGCCCAGGGAGAGCGCGACTCTGGCATCAACGTGCGCAAGGTGGGTCCTTTGGAAAATTGCTTTAGTGGTTTGTTTGTTCATACTGGTTTGTATGAAAATGCATTAAAACAATCAGATACAGTGTTTGAATTTCACTGCATATTTAGCTCTGCAAATCTTTTCATTTTAGTATAATTTGTGGTGCTTTAATGTTGATGGGCCACTGATGTGATCCCGTGTTAGTGTGAAACAGATTGAGAGCCTCCTACTGAATGTTTTCCTTTTTTGTCATTTGAATGGTCACTGGTGTTCTTCAAGTACGCTTTCTGAACCACTAGCTTGGTTCCAGAGATATTTATCACAGGGCTAAGTTGGCAGCAATTTATGCATGTTATGTTGTGAGCAATCTTCACTATTGATAGTTACAGGTTGTGCAAGGCTGCTCATTGTAATACAAGAAATTCGAATTAATTAGGTTCTAACAGGTTAAAATAGAGAAACTACGACAAGGAGTGATAAAAATTTCGAGAACATTTTGGTGTACACTGTGTCGTCTGTGGGCTCGTCTGACTATCATATGTCTAATACTGTGTCTCCTTGTGCATTGATCATTTGTGACAATGCTGGTTCTTTGTTATAGTGTTACATAGTTCGTCGATCCCTGCGCGTTGGCGCAAGCGAAGTAGACACAAGCTGACAAGCTGGTAGAATGGGCGTTTATTTTCACTGTACGTTGCAATATAAAGACTCAAAGTAAAGAGGGAAAGGGAAACAAGGTAAGTGAAACAAGAGATAGAAGCTTTGGCTATAACTGAGCCAAAAACTGATAAGGGTTACACTTCAGTTACAACACTTCTCCATCAATAATATTGGAGACGCTGCACAGGTTTCCGCTGTCGTGTTGAGCGCCGGAGTTCTGTGGTCACTGTAGGTTCCCTAGACTTCTGCTTTTCCTGGTCTTGGGTTGGGGATGACTGCAGCTGGTGTGGTGGCTCACGGAGTTCCGCCTTTACGTTTGGCCCTGATCCGGAAGTTTCTTGCGTAGTTCTCGACATAGGCATACTTTCCCCTTCCCTGTCACGGTGGGGTTCCACCGAGTCTCTCCTTGTGTGAACTTGATCCACATGTCTCCGAACAAGGCCCTCTGGCGTCTCGACTGTCACCATCCTCGCTCCGTCGGCTGACTTTACCGTACCGGTCTTCCACTTTTCACCCTTGCCAAAGTTGCGGATGTAAACATTCGTGTCCGGTGCCAGGGTCCACTCATCTGATTCACCTGATCTTCCTGCAATCAAGGGAGGAAAGCACGTGTCCAGACGAGATCGAATTTGGTAGCCCAGGAGAAGCTCCGAAGGAGACTTGCCCGATGCGAGGGGTGTTCTCCGGTAATTGAAGAGTAGTCTGCAAAGGCAATCTTCTAATCGGCCCTGGTTAATCTTCTTCAGCCCATCTTTCACGGTTCGAACAGCTCTCTCTGCAAGGCCATTTGACTGGGGATGAAACGCAGCCGTGCGCAGGTGAGTTATGTTGTTCTTATTCATGAAATCGGCAAAATCTTGACTTGTGAATTGCGTTCCGTTATCTGAAACAAGGGTGCGCGGAATGCCGAACCTGCTGAACAAGCTGCGCAGGCAAGTGATAGTCGAAGATGTGGTCGCCTGCTGCACTGGTACGGCCTCGATCCATTTGCTGTGAGCATCTACAAGAACAAGGATCATGCTTCCATTTATTGGCCCCGCGAAATCTACATGTACTCTTGACCAGTTTTCCTGGCATGTCGGCCAGCTAACTGGCGGGGCAGATGCCGGCATTGGTCGATTTTGAATACAGCTTGTGCACCTCGCCGACATTTGTTCGATGTCGTTGTCCATTCCAGGCCACCAGAAAGCCGACCGAGCGATTGCCTTCATCGCCGATGATCCTTGATGAGTTTCGTGGAGCATGTGCAACATTCTATGCTGCGCGCTGTCTGGAATGACAACCCTACGGCCCCAATAGAGCAAACGGTGGGCCAGCGAAAGCTCGAGTCTGCGGTCGAAAAAAGGGAGTAATGTTCGTTCTAGTGCTTTAGCACTTGTAGGCCACCCATTCCTTGTGTACTGCACAACCTTGGCCAGCACTGGGTCACTGGCGGTTAGCGCCTGCAATTCCGCTGTCGAGACTGCACTCTCCTGTACGGATGCGAGGGCCAAAACGTACTCGGGTGGCTCGCCGTCCGCGGTTGGCTCAGAAGTTTCTCGTGGCAACCTACTGAGGGCGTCCGCGTTCAGGAGCTGCTTGCCTGGAGAATACTGCAGCTTGTAGCGGAATCCGCCCAAATACAGCGCCCAGCGCTGTATACGAGCAGCTGCCAGCGGTGGAGTTGGCCGATCCGATCTCAGCAGGCCCAGGAGCGGCTGGTGGTCTGTGACGAGTATGAATTCTCGGCCTAGAAGATAATCACGGAACTTCATTACTCCAAATACCAGGGCTAACGCTTCTCGTTCAAGTTGTGAATAATTTTGTTCTGCTTTCGACAATGTTCTCGAACGGAACCCAATAGGCTCGTTCCTGTTCCCTTTTGTGTGAAAAAGCACTGCGCCGATGCCTTTTTGCGATGCGTCGCACTCTAGTTTCAGCGGCTGTGAAGGGTCGTAGTGCACTAACACCCGTGCCTGCAGCAAACACCGTTTTGCTTTGTCAAACGCGGTTTGTTGTTCTTCTGTCCAGTCCCAACATCTGTTTTTTTCCAGTAGCCGATACAATGGAAAGAGCAGAGACGATATGTTCGGCAAAAACTTTGAGTAGAAACTGATCATGCCAAGAAACGAACGAAGCTCGGCTACATTTTTCGGGCTGGGAGCATCAACGATTGCTTCGATATTTTCTTCTATGGGATGCAGCCCTTGCTGATCGATTCGATGGCCAAGATAGGTAACAGACGCCTGCCGAAATTTGCATTTATCAAGGCGTAGTTTAACACCATTCTCCCGGAAACGTTGCAGAACGACTTTGAGCACGTCGTCACTTCCTGCCTTTTCGGACACCAAGACATCGTCCAGATAAGCTTGCGCGCCCGATAAGCCCTGCAGAACAGTTTCCATCCTACGTTGAAAAATGGCTGGCGCAGAGGCAATGCCGAAAGGTAATCTGTTGTAGCAGAAAAGACCTTTGTGCGTGTTAATTACGCACAACTGGCGCGATTCGTCATCCAGCGGAACTTGGTTATATGCATCCCTTAGATCTAGTGTACTGAAATGCTTGCCGCCGTTTAAGGACGCGAACATGTCATTGATTACTGGCAATGGGTATTGTTCCAGCTCACATGCCGCATTTAAGGTGACCTTAAAGTCGCCACAAATCCTAACGGTGCCGTTCTTCTTAAGCACTGGTACAATGGGCGTAGCCCATTCGGAATGTGGCACCGGTGACAAAACGCCTAGTGCCACCAGCCTATCAAGCTCTTCAGAAACTTTGTCGCGTAGCGCGAAAGGAATAGAGCGGGCCTTACAGAACTTGGGTGTGACTCCCTCCTTCAGCTGAAGGTGCGCCGCAGGTCCTTTGATGAGGCCTAGTTCCGAGCTGAAGACGTCTGCAAACTCGGAAATTACATCCGAAAGGACCTGTGTGTTGGTAGACGGCTGTGCAGTCGGCGGCTCAGCTGAGAGGCTGAGAACAGGGGAGCCTGCGTCGCTCAGAAGAAAAATTAGGTCTCGGCCACATAAACTTGGACCGCAGCAATCTAGCACTACCAAAGGGCATTCTACGGTTGCACCGACGTACGATACCGGCAACAGGATCTCTCCAAGGACTGGCAATTTTCCCAAATAGCATGACAGCTTTATGCGTGATGGCTTCAGCGGAGGCCAAGCGTTCTTGTGCTGCTCAAAAACCTGACGTGACACGACGCAGACCGGTGAACCAGTGTCAATAAGCATTGATACGTCAACACCTCCCCACGTGAAGTTGCGCCGTATTGGGGGCTTCACAGTTTCCTCCCGCGTCGATCTTAGCGTCCAAATGTGCAGGCTATCATCAACGCCTTCATCTGTTTCCCCTTCGTTAACAGCCAGGACTCGGCCGCGTGTTTCCGAGGGTGCTTGCTGAGTTCGAGACTTTGCGGGTTGATCATTCTGGCATTTTCGAGCTAGATGACCGCGTCCACCGCAACGATAACAACGCACGTTAATGCAACGGCAGGCATTACTGTTATGTCTGACACTGCCACAACGCCCGCATTCAGCGAGTACCTCTTTGCTCGTAGAGGACTGCGCCTTGAGTCTGAGCACAGCTGATGCTTCGCCGGCCATTTTACGGGCATCGTTCTCTGCCGCTTCAGCTGCGAGGGCCATTGTTTCGGCGTCCTCTAACGTCAGGTCTTTCTTTGTCAGCATCTGCTTTTGCAGCGCACTCGATCTGATGCCGCACACTATTCTATCCCGCAGCATTCGGTCGAGCATGGTATCAAAATTGCAGTTGTCCGCGATTCGGCGAATCTCAGTAAAGAATTCTTGAACAGACTCACCGTCCAGCTGGCAGCGGTTGAAAAAGCGGAAACTTTCTGCAATCTCATGTCGCTTGGGATCAAAGAACTCGTCCAAGGTTTTCACGACGTCCTCGTACTCCAAAGAATTAGGCTTCTTGGGCGCTATTCTTCCTGATAGTATCTGGACAGTGCGAGTACTTAAGGCTGCCACCAACAACGCCCGTTTCTTGGCTGACTCTGTCACCCCTGTTGCCTCAAAGTATGCTTCTGCCTTGATGACATACGCCTTCCAGTTGTCTTTCTCCTCGTCGAAGTCCGGCAGTTGCTGGTGCGCCATCGTCGTAGCTGACCTCCTGCTTGAATCCAGGGTTTTTCTTTCCGGTTCCTCGTCGCCACTGTTACATAGTTCGTCGATCCCTGCGCGTTGGCGCAAGCGAAGTAGACACAAGCTGACAAGCTGGTAGAATGGGCGTTTATTTTCACTGTACGTTGCAATATAAAGACTCAAAGTAAAGAGGGAAAGGGAAACAAGGTAAGTGAAACAAGAGATAGAAGCTTTGGCTATAACTGAGCCAAAAACTGATAAGGGTTACACTTCAGTTACAACATATAGCATTATGTTACAGGAACACTCCAGATGCTAATACGTTAGCATTTATCAGTTTCACCTTTGATGCCAGTCCCACAGGTTTTTTTGGTGGTGTCTGCCGCTTCACCTTAGGACATCAGTGAGTCTCCACAGTGATTTGCAGCACTAGTTTTCTGACGTGTTTCCTGGCTACAGATTTAACATGTTCCTGACTAGCAGACGGATGCATTGACAAAGTGACCACTTTGCAGGGTTCCGTGACGAACATTTTGGAGGAGAATGTGGTGCAGCCTCTTCTGGTGTCCGTGAGCGCCATCACTCTGGCTTCTGAGACTGTGCGCAGTATCCTGAAGATAGACGACATTGTTCAGACCGTGCGCTGATGTGCAGTGACCGTCGCTACAGACAACGGGGCAGCAGCTGGGCTCTGCCCGTCCTCTCTCACCAGAAGCCAAAAAGAAAGCAAGACGCACCATGTCGCAGGCCCATCAACAGGGCAGGGCCTAGCAAAATAAAAGTGCTTTCTAAGCTACTTGTCATGCCTGTTTTTGTTGCTGTCTGGTATTTTGTATGACATGGTAACTACCGTAACATCCCGGGTCAGTTCCCACGTCCCTGTTTCAAGAGGCTTGAAAGTGGCGCTATGAGCGTTCTCTTGCCTTTCTTTAACCAAAGCATGCAATTAAATAAGGAAAACAGATTTGTTTAGCTGCAGTTTTCTTCAGGTCTGATAATGGCTGCACCACAGCCACGTACTTCTCATCTGCATAGCCAGCCATGACTATAACTGGGAGGTAATCTGCTCTGTCAGTCGCAATTTTTGTCTGATAGAGTGAGCGGAATAGACCTTTCCATCAGCACTCTCGCACCGGCGAGCCGGAACCTGTTTTTGTCGTCTGCTAGCGCGCGGGAGAGCTCTCCGCGCCACACCCCCCTTCGTTGGGCTGTTTGTTGCGCAGAGCCGCCCATACGTCTTGCCGTGCTCGCACAGTGCGCGCGCTGTTTTTCGCTCACTAGAGCGCTTTAAAATGTCCAATGGACAGGGCATCACTGCATTGTTTACGGTTGCACCTACAACCAGAAGAAAAGAAACTGTACCTAAACAGCCGTGCAGCAAGCACAACGTTGTGCAGGAGGAGTGCGGCTGCGTACTCGTCCTGACGTACACTGACATACTCGTGCCAAAACGCCGCACCGCTCATGTTCCGTGCGGTCTAACGCTGGTGTCGCCAACACCGCCTGAACCCAACTCAGTGCCGTTCTTAGCATATGGTACGAATGTCCCGGATTTCTTCTTTCATTCTCTCTCCCTACTCGATTAGCTTCAGCCATGAGAACTAAACGCGTTTCTCGCTACTACCAAAGCAAGGGATACGAGCATTCCTTTTTTTTTTTTGTTGCTCTTGTCCTTGCCTGTACGACGAGCTTTGCACTTCCTTATTGACTTTGTAGCAGCAGCCAAGAAACGGTCTGTCTTCTTATGTGAGCTGCTGTATGCACATTCCCGGAAACTTTGTCGTTTGTTGGAGGGA
>CM023487.1:42392317-42436356 GCA_013339685.2 Hyalomma asiaticum | reverse complement strand
CTACGTGAGCAACGAAGCATCAGGGGGTCTGCCACATATTATCGGAAAGCTGAAGCCCGTCGGGAGTGATTCCAGTAAATTCTCAAAGATATGCGTGCGACAACAAAAGCCATCTGTACGACACCACAATACCGCGACGTCCACAGTTACCTATCAGACCTCTGAAAATGTCGTCACAGCCTGCAAAGAAAGTGGACAAAGCAGAAATACAGTCGAAGGCTCAAACAACGGATAGCTGCCATGAAGGACGAGGCGGAAATCTATGCTACCAAATCGCTACCGAATTAATGGCAAATAATTGGAATAATGTGATAAAATCACGGGTGCACTGGGCACTGCAAGAACATAGGCACTCCTAAGAACTCTCATGGGTCGTAGTCAAACCAAAGTAACCAGCAGTAAATTAAGCCGAAATATCGTGAGATAAGCAATCACACTGAAGATTGGACTTGTTGGTACATCATATTCAGCCATTTGTTGCAGCGCAGATTTGGCACACGGACGTAGGACACATAAAGCCCCAACTTCCAACAAGTTTTATTTTCCGAAACTGCGCCACTTTTGTACCCCTTCTCTATGAATCTACTGAGAGAAAAAATAAAGGTGGCACGCTTTAACAACATAGCCGGAGAATACTGTAAGGAAAATTCATGTTTGATGCATGCACAAGAACTGGAATTCCTTACTAGCCAATAACAGAGATGATGTGTTAACATACGCATAACGAACTCTTTTTTTTTCTGAACTGCCGCTCTCTCAATGAAAAGGGCGTTGATTCGGATTCGCTTCTCCCGATAATCACAGTATTTTTAACAGAAGGCACATATTCACACTCGCGACAATGCATCGTTCGAACACCACCCAGCTCAGACTCCATAACCTTATTATAGTGCTCATTCAACCTCTCCTTCACACACCTGCTGGTTTGGCCGATGCATCTTTTACATGATAAAGGCATTCGGTAGATGACACAAGTTCTGCAGTTGACACCATTACTTCTTCTGTGCCGCTTCCCACACCCATGGTTTCTTGTACCATATGGCCTGTTCTTAGCGCATAGGCCCACTTTGTTAGGAGATGAGAACAAGACGTTAGGATTTCCCAACTTGCCATTTCTTCAAGTTATGTGGCTTACGACGAAGGTTTGATATTACAGGGAAATTTTTCTTTCTCACCGACTGTGCCGTAGTTTTCGAGAGACCATGCTATGCGCCTCTCGGAGCAAGGTTTCCGTTTTTGCCACCACTAAAAGGTCTCTGTGCCCGAACTCTGAATTCTAAGTGCGTTAACGGTTAAAGCTGACAAATTTTTTTGCCATAATTAGTACGCGTCTTATGGAGCTGGTGGATTTGTTTACGCAAATGGTGTGTGGAATTAGCTAAAGTACTGTTTTGAGTGTGTAATTTACTGATTTTAACCTGCCGGAGCAAACGAAATAGGTCGACCTGGTTCGCCTTAAGCAATTGGTAACTGTGAAATAATGGCACTGTGGAAAATCGCGTTGTGTGCGATAGCAACCGTGGATACACCGGAAGGCTCTCTTTTGAAGGGCTAGTGTTTCTAGTAGTTAGTAGCAGTAGTTGCTCCCCGTAATAGAATATAATCGGCTAATTTAGAGTATATAAGCGCGTAATACATTTGCACTCAAACACAGAGGTACTAGGTTACTCTTACTTCAGATGGCAATTTTGTTTTGATACATGCGTGTTCCAGGAGAGGTTCTGGTGGAGCCAGACACAGAGAAGTTATAACATTCAACCTCATGTATTGTCATGCGTCTAAACTGGTTGTTGAACTTATGGAAATCAGGAGTATTAATTGGTCTGCAATAATTAGCTGGTTGTAGAAAAATTTAGGGAAGCATGTTACAATTTAGCCAGGACTGTAAGTTACTCAAGTACCTGCCTACGATAGAGATTTGGCTTTAAAGAAGATGCTCGTGTGATCAGTATAGATAATCCTGTCATCAGAGCCTGGTAGTTTGGTAATGTCACTGATAATATTAATAGAATAGTGGCCCTAGAAGAGAGCCGTGCACTAGTGTAATGCCGCGCACCACCATAGTGATTTAACTAATGTAAGAGAATGTAATAATGAACCGAGAGTGTACCGCTTGTGCTCTATATTTCGATTATTGTATCCTAAATCAGATGTAGCGTTTGCTGTGTGGATTTATTCTTCAGGAAGCCGGGCTAGGAAATAGGTATCAGGTTGTGTGTAGTAAAACAACAAACATTGAGGTCTGCAGTTAATGACTCCTTCAAATACATTACAAAATACTGGTAACACAGAAATAGGTCGGTCATTTGACATTTCTATTCGATTGCCACCATTGTATATTGCACAGACACTGGCTCTTTTTAACCCATGGGGAAACACGCCCATAATAACCTTCACACTAGCAAGATAAGACAAAACATCAGATATTAAAATCGAAACGTGCTTAAGGCGAACAGATATATCATCATGGCCTGCAGATATCATTATTTAACTTCTCGATTTAAAGTCCCTATTTCCTGTGGTGAAGTGACTGAAAACATGACAACGTCGCTAATGAAATAAGGGTGTTATTAATGCACTGTGAGTTTCAGGTGCATCACGAGCAGTTTACCAACACTAACAAAGTATCTATTAAATGACAGGCGAAATCAAACCAGAGAGCTTTGCCTCCGGTGTACCGATTTCATTTAGGATATTAACTTTTCCTTTTGTTAGATTGGCTACTTCTCTCCATACTTTACCACTGTAATCTTTATACTTATAAGCGCTCAATAAAATAACTTGTTCTTGTTGTTTTTAATTCCTTATTAAGTCTATTTCGATGCTTTTTATTTTTACTCATCTGAAACTTTAGGGTCGCCAATCTGAATGAAAGAGTGGTACATCTTATTCTTAGCCCCAATTATCGCATGTAATCATTATTAAACCCATGGCTTCCAGAAATTCTTTCTGTTTAAACTTCCTGTGATTAGTGGGAAAGCTTTGTCATAGGTGTTTAACAACATCCTGATGAATTCTGAGTACGCCTATTTACATCACCAATATCGTATACGTTAAACCAATTTCTACTCTGAACGACGTTTTGAAATTTATTCACATTTCTATCTTTCATTTTCTCGCATTTTATACCTATCAACTGTAAACTTCGGTTTCGAACTGTGTTGATAAAGCAAAAAAAAACGGAATATGATCACTAATGTCCCAGCCAAGTAAGCCAGATTCAATTTTACATGGTACAACGCTTGCAACATAATCATTTAAAAGGGTGGCCTTATCAAGTGTAACTATAGTAGGCAAACTAATCTGGAACGTGCTAAAGATTAAATAATAGTGTTGAAATTTGTAGTGCTGTCATCATCATGCAGTATATCCATAATGCTATCTCCCATAAGGACAAATGGTGAGAGCACTAGAATTCAAACTCTCAAGCAATTTTTCAAGAAAATCAAGAAACTGCCACTTGTTTCCGGTCGATGGCCTATAAATTGTCGCGAGAATTACGCTGGGCACTGACACAGACATTCAACATTGGCATTTATTACTGATCAGCCCACAAGAACAGAGTAGGACTAGCTACATTTAATATATACAGCAAGGCCTCCACCTCTTCCACTGGTACGTAGCAGAACGCTATACGCGTAGTTATTGAAATGAAGTACGTCATCATGTGCGAGCGAAAAGTGGTCACAGCGACTACACTTGTTTTTGATACTCCTTATGTTATAATGGATAACAGAAAGTGCCTGCTGTCGATTGCAGAACTTGGCGTTGAAAGATTCTCCCTTGTACAGAGAACTAGTTGGTGTTAGGAACGGGGCCATGATCACTGAAGGGAAAGATCACGTCGCTATTGTGATATGCACTATGTTTATTTTGACATGCGCCACATCGGAGGAGCCCCCGTAGTAGTGTTATAGAGCGTGTGCTGATTTGGCACCCGTGAAAGTTTCCGTCTGCAAGATCAGTAATGTTATGTGGTTTGGTTTCGCCTTCGCTATCCTTCTCTGTGAGTCTATGAGTATGGCATCACCTAGAAAACCAGCGAAGTCGCCTCTACATCTTTCTCGCACTTTGTATGCGCTGGTTGTGTCAGCCGGAGCCGTGAAGCGTGCCTCCTTGCACGCTGCTGCGATATCGTTCCATCAATGGGCGCGGTGGACCGGGAGCGAGTATGCGGTCTAACAAGCCATTCTTCTGTCTTGTTCAGGTGCTTGTTCTTGGATCCGCCGGCAAAGCACATCGACGGGAACGTGTGCCTACCGGAATAAAGCCGTAGTTCGAACCAACCGACTTTGCAAGTTTTTTCGGTGTTCAGCGTTATCGGAGGAGCCACATCGTGAGAGTGCCAACAGCGTGATATCTGTGCTTCTGGGCACCCGTGCGCAGACGCAGTCGGCACATCATGTGACTGCTGCAGAGCACCTTATAAGGCGGCATCGACCACTACTCTTTCAGTGGCCGCGGTGGACCGGGAGCGAGTATGTGGTCTAACAAGCCAATCTTCTGTCTTGTTCAGGTGCTTGTTCTTGGATCGCCGGCTTTACACTTCGGCGGGAACGTGTGCCTACCGGAATAAAGCCGCAGTTCGAACCAACCGACTTTGGCAAGCTTCTTCGGTGTTCAGCGTTATCGGAGGAGCCACATCGTGTGAATGCCAACAGCGTGATATCTGTGCTTCTGGGCACCCGTACGCGGACGCAGTCGGCACATCATGTGACTGCTGCAGAGCACCTTATAAGGCGGCATCGACACTACTCTTTCAGTGGGCGCGGTGGACCGGGAGCGAGTATGTGGTCTAACAAGCCAATCCTCTGTCTTGTTCAGGTGCTTGTTCTTGGATCCGCCGGCTTTACACTTCGGCGGGAACGTGTGCCTACCGGAATAAAGCCGCAGTTCGAACCAACCGACTTTGGCAAGCTTCTTCGGTGTTCAGCGTTATCGGAGGAGCCACATCGTGTGAATGCCAACAGCGTGATATCTGTGCTTCTGGGCACCCGTACGCGGACGCAGTCGGCACATCATGTGACTGCTGCAGAGCGCCTTATAAGGCGGCATCGACACTACTCTTTCAGTGGGCGCGGTGGACCGGGAGCGAGTATGTGGTCTAACAAGCCATTCTTCTGTCTTGTTCAGGTTGGTGATTAGTTCAGCTCAAATAAGAGTGATCATCGTGGTCCTTTGGTCCTACCGTGCCCACAACGGTAGTTAACTGTGCCAATGATGTTTTCTGTATGTGCTTGTCTCTAATTTGTGGTGACGTGGAATCAAACCCCGGTCCTACCACTCAGGCCTTCCTAAGTGAATTGTTGTCTGGTCAAAATAAATTAGTTGATGAGGTGGCATTTATTAGAGCTCAATAGAATAAAATGGAAAAGCTCACGGCTGACTGTATCGTTCGTTTTTCGGAACTAGAAAAGCGAGTGGCACGTGTTAGTATTCTAGAAAATAATGTCAATCCTTGGAGGCGAAGATTGCAGATTTGGAAGACAAAAATAGGCTTTCAAATTTGGTGGTTTTTGGCATCCACGAAGAAGCACAAGAGAGTTATTCTATGTTGAAATCTAAGACCTTAGACGATGTGTTTTCGAAGGAACTTGACATCCATGTAAGTCAATCGGCAGAATTCACCGTCTTGGTAAACCCGGTAAAAAAGGTCCTGTAATAGTTTACTTTCAAGACTGCAACGAAAAACAACAAATTCTAAAGAATGCCTACAAACTCAAAGGGACTGCCACATCTTTGCAGAATGATTACTCGCACACCACATTAACGAAGCACAAGCTCCCGTGGGAGAGTGCAAAATCGGAAAAAAACAGCAGGGGCAAAAAGTCAGTCTAAAGGATGACAAGCTACGTGTCAATGATGTCATATTTATCTGGGATGACACCGAAAACACAAGGGTTCACAGTCGTACCCACCGGTCTTCTAAAAAGAACTGACTTGGCCCTGAAAACTGCGAAGAACTACGTCTACTAAATATAACCGCGCGCAGTATTGTAAATAAAATTGACCGGCTCGAGGCAATTATTTTAGGATATGCTCCTCACTTAGCGGTGATAACCGAAACATGGTTACATGAAGACATTGCCCATGCGGTCGTCTTCCCCCTTCTTATCAGGCTTTTCGTCGTGACAGGAGTACGAGAGGAGGAGGGGTGACTATTTTGATCAAAGACGATATACCAGTCGGGCTTTTACGTCAGCCTGAAAATATAGAATGCGTTACTCTAAAGCTTTCATGCTGGAATATGTCATTTTGGTTTTTGGCTTGTTCCGCCCTCCTGATTCATCCCCTCAATTCTTATATGACCTCTGTGAACATATTGTTACGAAGAGTTGCGAGGAGATGGCTTTATTTACAGATGGCGGAGGAGAGCCGAGGAAAAGAGTTCAGTGCTGGCTTCGTTCTGAGCTCCGGAACGCGTGACACGTCGTCCTCCTCTTCATACCTTGTCCCAGCCATGACGCGTTACACTCTCCGTTTCGCAGACGAAGCCCGCCCTGAGCGGTCAGGGCTGAGTGGTAGGTTGATACCGCTTGAGGCGTGCACAACGTGCACAACCACGTACGTTAGATCACTAATGCGGTCGATGACTGCGAAGGGACCGGCATACTGGGCCAAGAACTTTTGGCACAGCCCGCATCTACGCTGAGGGGTCCACAGCCACACCAAATCACCCTTTTCAAATGATTCTGTCTCATGGCGACGGTCATACTGCTCCTTCGAACGGTCTTGTGACGCTAGCGTACGCAGGCGAGCGATTTGGCGGGCTTCTTCAGCATGGCATAATATTTCGGCGGTTGTCTTCAGTATGAAGTATAAAGGGCAGAATGGTATCGAGAGAGCTGCGAGGCACCCGAGCGTAGAGCAGGTAGAAAGGAGTGAAATCAGTGCTTTCGTGCTTCGCTGTATTGTAGACATAGGTAATAAACGGTAGGACCTCATCCCAGTTCTTGTGATTGGATGAGACATACTTAGCCAGCATGTTGGTCAGGGTACGTTCGTCTGAGGCCATTCGTCTGAGGATGATATGGAGTTGAGTGGCGGAACTGCGAAGTGCACAGTCGAAGCAACTCTTCCACTGCGTCGGCAACGAATTGACGACCACGGTCGCTGATAATGACACGGGGAGGACCATGGCGAAGAATCACGTGGCGTAGCAAGAAAGTAGCGACACAAGCGGCTGTGGAGGAAGGTAGCACAGCAGTTTCCGCGTACCGAGTAAGGTGGTCGACGCGCACGATGACCCAGCGGTTGTTGTTCGCCGACCGTGGAAACGGTCCGATCAAGTCGATACCAACTTGCTCGAAAGGTGTATTGGGCCGGCGCTATGGGATGAAGGAGGCCGTGAGGAGCGCTTGTCGGTCGCTTGTAACGCTGACATTTGGCGCAGCTCGACACATATTGTTTAACAGAATGTAGCATTTTAGGCCAGTAAAACCGCTCCTGTGTTCGATGCAAAGTTCGAATGACTCCAAGGTGTCCTGATGTCGGATCATCGTGCATGACACGAAGAACATCACTTTGAAGGCTTTCTGGAACAACATGTAATTACCGTGCCGCACTTGCCGAGTGATTGGTCTTGTATAAAAGTCTGTCGCGAAGAGCAAAGCGACCACTACTCTTTGGACCGGAGGCATCGGCAAACAGGGGATCCAAACTTATGTCACTGCGCTGTTCCCTCTGGAAGACGGTGGCATCAGGAAACGTGTCCGAGACAGCAGCAAAGCAGGTGTAAAATTTGGCTGCGCCATCCTCGGTTGTGGGCAGGGGAAGCCGAGAAAGGCAGTCAGCATCGGCATGACGTCGTGCCAGGCGGCCGGTGGGGTCACGAAGGTTAACAAGCCAACATAAGGAATGGTGGTCATTACAATGGTGAATGGACGTCCGTATAGGTAGCTCCGAAACTTCTGAACAGCAAATACAGCTGCTGAACACTCTTGTTCCGTAACCGTGTAATTTCGTTCAGCCTTGCTTAGGGACCGACTCCTCCTTATTATGTACTCCTCCTTATTATTGCGCTGGGCCAGTATTCTTCCAATACCTATTCAGCTGGCATCACTATGCACTTCAGTGGGCGCAGACGGATCGAAGTGGCGAAGAACAGGTTCGGATGTCGGCAAAAACTTCAGTTGAGAGAAGGCTGCGTGGCATTCCGGGGTCCACTCATACGGGTTGTCTTTTCGCAATAGGTTTGTCAGTGGATACACAACGTCAGCAAATCGGGGCACGAACCGTCGACAGTACGAGCATGATCCCAGGAAGCTACGAAGTTCTTTCACAGTCTGCGGTGGTTTAAGGCACTGACTGCTTCTATTTTCTGGGGGTCTGGCCTGACACCGTCTTTGTCAACAAGGTGACCCAAAACTAACGCCTGTCGTTCACCAAACCGGCACTTCCCGCAGTTTAAAACCAACCTGGCCTTTTCGAGGCAGTCGAAAACGAGACTTAAACGTTCGTTATGCTCTTCGAACGTACGTCCAAATATGATGACGTCATCCAGATAGCATAGGCACACCTCCCATTTAAGACCTCGAAGAATAGAGTCCATGAATCTTTCAAAAGTTTCGGGAGATTTCGTTAAATTTGGGAGTTGATCTTCTCCCTCGATGGTTCTAATGACCGCGGCGACACGTTGAAGCACGGAGTCTGGGGCAAGACGTCCTCACAGCAAAACACTCAGGTTTATTTACACTATTTACAAAACTTGGCCGCGGCGGCCAGTACTGTCACAGACATCACAACAAAACTGGGCTCAAACCACACGAAGCGGTTCGCTCTGGCCCTTAAAGTTTGCACTCAAACGTGAATAAGCACTAAGTTTTAGACTTCAACATATCTCGTCAGAGGCAGCGCCAACCTCGACCTCTGACCACCTTGCCGCGTCTGCGACCCGAGTTAGCGCTAAGCGCTCCCCTCCTCTCTTCTCTGTTCTCCGTTAAATACACCTGAATCGCTTCTGCGACCGCCTAGCGACCCACCCACATGCAGCATTTCACCAATAAAAATCCGTGTTCACTGTCTCTGTCAGAGCCTACGGTTACGCCTTCGCGTTCCCACACTTCGACCCGCTCGCTGCACCGAGCTTCTCTGAAGGATAGCATCGGTCGCTAGTCCCCTGATGAGTTGCCAGAACTCTGCAGCAGGCCCAAATTGCCACTCTATTTACCCGGAAGCACAATCTCATCACTCGTAACCCCAACATAAGCACATGCACACAACAACAACAACAAAAAACATTACAGATCATCCTATAAATCATGATACTATACTAAAACGAACACAGCTGTACCGTTGTCAAAACTGTTTGCGGATTGTCCAACGCACGAAGTCGCACACATTTGGGAAGAAAAAAGAATAGAAAATAACACACACAGTCACCAAGGCACATACTTTTTGTGGAGTCCCTCACAGGTTAAACCCTGTTCTGTACATTCCTTGGTGCACTGTAGCACTTGGCTGACGTTCACGCATCACACGCTCACTTAGTTTACCGTGACCCAGCGCCCTTATTTTCGGTAGGGTGCATGCTGTAGTCCCCGCAGAAAACTGCGCATTCAGCCTTGAAACACCAGCTTCCTTTATACTTCACTGGACGACATTGACTGGACGACAACCAAATTCACTGGATGACAACCAGCTAACTTTCCTCTTTAGCATGTTATTCATTGTGAAACTTCGAACAAGACTGTCAGACAGCTATCTCCCTTTCTGGTGGCCAAGTGCCTCACTGAGGCCATAGGAGAAACGTATAAAGCAAACCGACTAGCAAGTGGCGACCGTCTCCTCGAAATCAAGGAAAAAAATCAACATGACAACCTTAAGAACCTAGTGAGATTTGGGGACTTCCCCATAACCGTAAGCCCTCACCGCTCGCTGAACTCCGTCCGAGGTGTTGTCTCTGACGATGGCCTCAAAGACCTCACAGATGCAGAACTCTTGGAAGGATGGAAAGCACAAAATGTAACACAGGTTCAGCGTATAAAACTAAGACGAGACAACCAAGAAATTGCAACAAAACACTTAATAATCACCTTCGCAACGAGCGCACTCCCGGAAACTCTCGAAACAGGCTACATTAAACTTCGGGTCAGACCATACATCACAAACCCTCAGCGCTGCTTCAAATGCCAGGGATTCGGACATGGCTCCCAAAGTTGCCGCGGCAAGCTGAAATGTGCAAAATGTGGTGCCCACGACCATGCAGCAGACGACTGCAGAGGCACAGTCCATTGCGTAAACTGTCAAGGCGATCATCCGGCCTACTCTAGCTCATGCGATACATGGAAACGAGAAAAAGAGGTCATAAGTACAATGGTTAAAGAAAATATCACTTACAAAGAAGCACGTAAGAGAGTTTCCTTACTTTTTGGCAAGAACCTGTCTTACCACGGAGTGGTGCGACAGGGGGCAGTGCCACAATGGCTTTCGGCGTCAATCTGTGCTACTGGAACAGATAGCGCAGGACGGCCACCAGCCCCCCAGGTGAGCATAGCCATAGCTGCCTCACCCTCACAAAAGAGTCCGGCCACACCTGTGGCCAATGCTTGCGCTGGCACGAATCAGCGCAGCTCTGATGCGAAGGCGGTCCCATCGACCTCTGGGTTGGTGGGCGCCAAGGTGTCGCCCTCAAAAGTGAGACTCCCAAAGAAGACACGCTCGCAAGAGCACGTGTCCAATGTCTCTCAAGAGCCAATGGACACTACCAGTAGACAGATCGCGCAGGCAGCGCCGAAGGAGCGGCGAGACTTACTCGACCGCTCCAGGAAAGAAAAAATCCCTATTACAGGTCCTGAAAAGGCTCTCTAATTAAAATATATTCTTACTTCGAACACAGCCCAACTTTCACTTACAATATGGATGCAGTGATACAATGGAACGTCCGTGGTCTACTTCGAAGCTTGGATGACATCCAAGAACTTCTTCGGAAATTTAATCCGAAGGTGCTATGCGTGCAAGAAACGCACCTAAGTTCGAAGAACACCAACTTCCTCCGACAGTACATAACTTACCGTAAAGATCGCCAGGACGTTGTCACCCCTTCTGGTGGAGTAGCCATCATCGTCGACAAAGGCATAGCATGCCAGCACTTGCAGCTCCGAACAGCCTTAGAGGCTGTGGATGTCCGGGCTGTCCTGTTTAATAAGCTTATAGCCATCTGCTCTAGCTACATACCTCCAAGTTACCAACTGCACAAAGAGGAATTACAGTTATTGCTAGAGCAATTACCCGAACCTTTCCTTCTCCTTGGCGATTTTAATGCGCACAATGTCTTATGGGGCGACCGTCGCTGCGATGCGCGAGGTCGTTTGATCGAGAAACTTCTTATCTCCTCTGGGACACGTCTGTTGAATGCAAAGGAACCGACATTTTATAGCTTCACTAGCAAGACGTACGCATCCATAGACCTTAGCATTGTTTCACCGAACCTATTACCGGATCTCCAGTGGGAAGTCATTAAAAACCCTTATGGAAGTGACCACTTCCCCTTAATGCTGAAAACAACACCAAACGGGAATGGACTGCAGCCACAGGCACCTCGCTGGAATGTTGATAGAGCAGACTGGAAGAAGTTTCACTCTTACTAGCGGAATCTCATGGGCTGACATGTCTTGCTTGGGAATCGATGGTGCTGTTCAGTATTTTCCCAATTTCATAATCGATGCTGCATCTAAAAGTATGTCCGAGGTTACAGGTGCGACGTGTAGATGCCGCGTTCCATGGTGGAATGAAGAATGTCGCACCGCTCGTAAAAATCAAAAGCATGGGCGTTGCTACGTGACTTCGCCACTGCGGAGAACCTAACAAATTTCAAGAAGGTAAAGTCTGAGGGCAGGAGAACCCGCCGACACGCCAGCAGAGAGATTTGGCAAAAGTTCATAGCAGGCATAAACTCCTATACAGATGAGTCTAAAGTATGGAACAGGATAAACAAGGTGAGCGGCCGACAAACATACTCTATACCTCTCGTAAACACAGAGGGAGACAGCTTGGAGGCCCAAGCAAACTCCCTGGGTGCACACTTACAACTTGTTTCCAGTTCCTCACACTACTCCGACACATTTAAAAGATACAAAGCAAGAATAGGTCAAAAGTTAGAACGAAAGTGCACAAAATATGAGGCATACAACCAGCCATTTGGTTTAGCTGAGTTGCAGGCGTCGCTTAACAGCTGCAAAAAATCTGCTCCAGGTCCTGACCGCGTAATGTACGAGATGCTGAAACACCTCCCTCCCGACACACAAAAAAACTCTCCTGTCCCTCTACAACGCAGTATGGTCTTCTGGTAAGGTTCCGCCTACTTGGAAGGAGGCGATTATAGTTCCTATTTTAAAGCAGGGCAAGGACCCGTCTATGGTTTCCAGCTACAGGCCTATAGCACTGACAAGCTGCCTCTGCAAAGTGTTAGAAAAAATGGTAAACCGCAGACTACTGCATTTCTTAGAAGCCAACAAATTGCTAGACCCATACCAGTGTGGGTTTCGAGAGGGTCGATCTACCACCGACTACCTCATACGCATTGATGCACAAATTCGCGATGCTTTTGTCCATAACAATTCTTCTTGTCAGTGTTTCTCGATATGGAAAAAAGCCTGTGACACCACGTGGAGGTTTGGCATACTGAAAGACCTCTCAAACTTTGGTATAGGTGGCAATATGTTTAATGTCATAGAAAGCTACTTGTCCAGTCGAACATTTCGCTTTCGAGTGGGCAATGTTCTATCGCGCTCTTTTGTGCAGGAAACCGGCGTGCCGCAAGGTGGGGTGCTTAGCTGCACTCTGTTTATTATAAAAATGAATTCATTGCATCTGTACATCCCGCATAACATATTCTATTCAACTTATGTTGATGACGTCCGGATAGCATTCAAGTCGTGCAGCCTAGCGATATGTGAGCGCCAGGTCCAGCTTGGCCTGAACAGGGTGCCGAAATGGGCAGACGAAAATGGATTCAACCTGAACCCACAAAAAAGCACTTGTGTCCTCTGCAGAAAAAGAGGCTCCATCCAGAACCTGACATTCATCTGAAGGGTCAGCGTTTACCTGTAAATACTGAAAATAAATTTTTGGGCATAATTTTTTACTCGAAGCTCACGTTTGTACCGCAGATAAAACATCTTAGGCACAAGTGCATGAAGACAATTAATATTCCAAAGGTATTGTCACGCACAGCCTGGGGCAGCAACAAGGAGTGTCAACTCAATTTGTACAAAAGCCTCAGACGTACACGTCTAGACTATGGAGCTGTAGTCTATCAGTCTGCCACGCCAAGTGCCTTGAATATGCTGGACCCTGTCCATCTTCTAGGTATCCGTCTGTCCACAGGCGTCTTTAGTACAAGCCCTGTGGCAAGCCTCTATGTAGAAGTCAATGAGTGGTGGCTTCACTTGCAAAGATAGTACTCCTCTTTTGTATACTTTCTCAAGGTTAGCACAGGCTTTGAACATCCTGCCTACTCTACTATGAATTACTTCTCCAGTTCGCTCATATTTCAGAACCGTCCTGCTGTGAGAGAGCCCTATTCATTGCGTGTAAGAGGCCCGTCTGAGGAAACGGGTGTTCCACTCCTCGAATATCGCCTCATGGCCCCTACTAAGCCGCTCCCACCATGGGAGTGGAGAATTATACACTCTAATGTATCTTTCGTTGAAGTTACAAAACATGCCCCTGCCGCGCATATCCAGATGCACTTCCTGGAACTTAAGCACAGGTACCGTCGTCCAGAATTCGACACAGACGCATCCAAATCGAATTTTGGTGTCTCCTACGCAGTAATTGGGCCAGGTTCTTCTGATACGGGTGCTCTGCATCCCTAAACAAGCATATTTACAGCGGAAGCCTATGCAATACTGTCAGCAATTAAATACATCAAGGAACTAAAGATAAAGAAACAGTTATATACAGAGACTCTCTAAGAGTTATAAGAGGATTAAAAACTGTTCCGAAGCGCACAAACCATGTACTTACGTCGCTGTACTCGCTCTTATGTGCTATTTATGCGTCTGAGCAGGATTTCGTGTTGTGCTGGGTACCAGGGCACCGAAACATTGGAGGAAACGAGTTGGCTGACCGGTTGGATGCAGCCGCCCACATAAATGCTTTGGCTCATCCATGGCAGTCCCTGTTTTGGACATAAAACCTCATCTTCGCAATATGGCCAGGATGCACTGGCAACGTTTGTGGGACATGCAGACAAATAATAAACTACATGTTATAAGGCCGTGCTTACGGATCTGGTCGACAACAACGAAATCAAGACGAAGAGAAGTCATATTCTCTAGACTCAGAATAGGACATACTTACGCTACCCACAATTACCTCCTGGTCGGAAGTGAACCTCCAAGCTGTAAAATGTGTGGAGAAGCATCATTGACAGTGGCTCACGTTCTAATAGAATCCCAAGAATTAGAACATCTGAGAAAAAGGTACTTTAGCAGGCGTTACCTCGAGAACATTCCTTTTCACCCTGCCATGTTTTTAGGTAACGAACCTATCTTTAAACAAGAGGCAGTTTAACATTTTTAGAGGCGTCTAAGGCACTAGAGGTCATACACAGCTGGAACTCCTAGCACACCCTCATCAAGAGGATGTTGCTACGGCTGTACTTGCGTGTATGCACTCGCCTCGAGGCCCTTGTTCGCAAGGGGACTCTGAGGCTGTAGTGTTTTTAATTATCTATGATGTAACTACACGATTTTAAAACCCATCTTAGACCCATTGCACACCCTCCGTTGGCATCTTCACCATAATTTTATTACCTACATTCACTTTAGGCACGTTTGGTGCGCAGAATTTTAGGCCCCTTTACAGCCACATTTCACATCAAGGCATTCTCACTGATCACGTCATTGCTTACACATTTTCATTACTCTTGGCGCTCTTTGGTCGTGATCGGCCCTTGCGCCAATAAATACCAGACATCAATCATCAATCAATGGATACCTTGATCCCGACCTAAATTCAAATTCTAATTACATAAGTGATGACATGTTGTATCACAACTTTAGGCATGTTGTCAACCAACCGACACGTGTTCAAGGCGAGGCAGCAACTACACGTGATCTTATCTTTTTCAAACAATCAGTTTTTTTTCTGTTTCGGTTGAACCAGGTATCTGTGATCACTACATGGTGTATTTTCCTGTCTAATACACTCTTGTAGCACCAATCGATGCAAAAGGGTTACGGTTAAAGACTTCTCACGCAGCAGAGACGAGAGTGTGTTGGACTTCCTTGACTTTTATCTCAACAGTTTCCATGGTGTCGATGTTACTAGCCTTTGGAAAAAGTTTAAAAACATGTGCATAAACTGTATTATTAATTTTATTCCTGATAAAACAAAGAAAATAGCAAAGAAAAGTCCCTGGATGACGCGATAACCACTGTAACTAAAAGAAAGATTAAATGGCTAAGACGACAAGGTGTCCCTCGTAGTACTATTTTAAAAATCCAACCTAAATTAAACGAAATATTGAAAAACGTAAAAGAACGGTACCTCCAGCATACGCTGCCTGGTTTTATGCCAGATGCCCCGGAAAGGTTTTTTACTTAAAAGAAAAAAGAAGGCCAATTGACCAAATTGTAGACGAGGGCTCCCTGGTCGTCGAGAAGCAAAGCATTGCTCACAGAGTTTTTTCCCGTTCTCGTGATCTGCCATTAATAAAACATATGTCTTACATTGTGACATCCGATATAGTATCGCAACCAGGGGTAGTTTCTATGCTGCTCAATCTGAAAACTAAGTCATTAACTGGTCCGGATGCTTTACGAAATGCTTTTCTGCACAGATATCCAGAAAAGTTGTCCTATTTTCGTGCTGTCATTTCTCATGCATCATTATCTTCTGCAGTTCTTCCTAGTGATTTGTTGAGTGCACGTGTCGTACCTGTGCCTAAGAAAGGAGATGCGTCACTTTTTACAAACTATCGTCCAATTTCACTAACATCGTCTTCATGCAAGCTACTTGAACAAATCATAGCCAATGAGATTAAGAAATTCCTTTCTGATGAAAATATTCTAACTGCCAGGATGGCTTTCGTAAAGGCTTTTCTACGGTTACCCTACTGACTACCATCGTTCACAACTTTGCGTCTGTCCTTGACAAATCTGGGCAATTGATGTAGTTTTTTTAGATTTTAGGAAAGCGCGTGTCCTCGCTTCACACTCTAACCTTATAAAATACTCGAAATAATGAACTTACCAGCATATAGAATTAATTAGATTACTGCCTATCTGTCTAACCGTAAGCAGTTTGTTGTTCTCGAGGATAGTTTTTCGGGTGAACTGCCGGTAACTTCAGGTGTCCCACAGGGCAGTATTTTAGGATCCTTGCTATTTTTAATTCACATTATTGACATCATTAACACAATTACAGGGCCCGCACAAATCAGATTGTTCGCCGATGATTGTGTGTTGTTCAATGAAATAACTTGCAGAGACGATCAAGTTGCACTTAAAAACCTTCAAAACATCGCGTCCTGCTGTGGCAAATGGAATATGGACTGCAAATGGAATATGGAATGCAGAACAATCTATCTTTATTAAAATTACCAAAAATGTTAAAATGTTATCTTTTCCCTGTAACCCTGCTTCCAAACCTCTCACAGAAGTTAATCAATATAAATACCTAGGTTTCACTATAACTAACAATTTATCCTGGAATGCACATGTTCCTAACATCTATAAGTCGGCTTTCCGTAAGCTTTGCTTTTAAGACATAAATTAAAACAGGCTCCCCATAGCATTCGCTTAACAGCTTATTATTAGCTAATCCGTCCAAAATTGGAATATGCATTAACTGTATGGGATCGTTACACCGAACGTAACACTGACGCATTAGAAATGATACAACGTAAAGCAGTAAGATTCATTTCTTCCAGATACCGTTCAAATGACTCCGCAACAACATTACTGCAAACTAATGAAATTGCAACGCTGCAACTACGTCGGAAAATTCTCAGACTGAAATTCACGGTCTTGCTGAAAAATAACCGTTTATCTCTTAACCCGCAGCCTTTTCTAAATCTGCTCGAAGCAAGTCGGACTAGGCTTCGCCATGTTGAATCCCTAATGCCTTATAGCACTAAAGCTATCCTCTTTAAGTATTCATTTTTCCCGCATACAATAACAGACTGTAACAACTTGCCTTGTGAACATCTGTCCAATATTGATGCTATTGCACAATTAAGATAAGTGTTCTTTTCTTCTTTCTGTTTTTGACTCGCATTTTTTATTATTGCTCTGAATATGTATATGCTTTCTTTATATACCAACATTTGTATTGCTACCCTTATTTTCGTTCCATACTTACAATGTTGCTTCCCTCTTGTTATTATATTTTGTACGTTTTTTTCCCATGCCACTCCTGCTTGGGCCTTTACTTGGGCTTGCAGTATGTCATAAAAAAATAAACACTGAGAGTTTCTCCGAGCGTCTAGGTATCATTCCCTTCTTGTAGGACGTGGACTTGTCCTTGCGGTGCGTCTGCTCTGAATTCGGCGCGGCTAATGCGACCCTCCGCTAGCTCTTGTAAGTCGTGGTGCACAGTTTGTTTTGTACAGGCACTCTCTTGTGACACGTGAAATTCCAAGGTGAGTCTAGCAATGGAAAATTCGAAGGCAGGGGAATCCAATTAACGAGTCTTCTTTGGAACAAGCATCCTTTAACAGAGGTTAATCAATACGTTCGCTGCCACTTTCAGTATATGACCAGACACATTACATGGACTATTCGTTCAAAGTTATTGACGCAAACGAGCATTGCATTATCCTTGGAAAGAGCCTACCACCGCAAGGGAGTAAGTGAAATCACTTCATTTTTTCACGTATAGTTTATATAATTACGTCGTTCGTTATCTGTGTGCTGCTACTTTTCCATGGCCGTCATTCACAACACGACCCTTACGAAAATGCCATATATGGACTGATATGAAAAGATACATATACGGTTGCATTAAAAATTGGGCAGATATGGCCATATATGGCATATACGGCCCTTATATGACCATATCTACCCAATTTTGAATATATCCTTATATGGGCCCGTATATGGCCATATCTGCCCAATATTTACTATATCCATATATGGCGCCTTATATGGCCATATCTGCCCAATTTTTGATATATCCATATATGACGCCTTATATGGCCATATCTGCCCAATTTTGAACGCATCCGTGTATGCGCCCTTATATGGCCACATCTGCCTACTTTGTAATATATCCATATATGGCGCCTTATATGGCCATATCTGCTTGACACTATAGGCCATATGTGAGAGCTGAATACATACATAAACAAAAACAGAACACAAATCAAAGTTGGAACTTTCACGTGTGTATTTTATTTTCCAGCTACATTGTCATTCTTCGGAGTTGTCTTTTGACTTTTTGCTTCTCAGGTCACTGAGCTTTGCACCCAGGAATAATATTACAGTTAAGTTTTCCACTGCACTCGAACTGGCACCTCGTAGAGAAGTCTTTTGTGCGAGCTGTAAATGGGAAAACGCAATTGGAGTATGAAAGTAATGCTTACATATTCAGGGCCGATAAATAGCTCGAAAATATGTGCAGCTGATGACACAATGACACAATATTTTATATGTATACATGCATGCATTCACTTAGGCGCCAAGAACAACAATCATAAAACATCGGAGCGGGCCCGTATCGTTGAACCATCATGCATGACCGTGCATGACTACGCAAGGTGCTGGTTGATATGTAAAGCACCTTACAAGCAGTTGCTTAATTATTATTTCAGTTTACTTCCTTGCACTTTGAGGCGAAGTGAAGGGAGATGCTTGTCTGTGTTTTGTCAAAAAACAATTCATGGCAATTAAGCTGCAGCTGTCACGTAGGAATATAAAACATTGTTTTTCTCAACGACCTGACAAGCTTGGTAATCAGGTGAGCCCGCTCCTCCGAAATGGCATCAAATATATGCACATAAAGCACTGTCATTGATAGCTGAATCAGCAAGCATGTTTATACATTATTGCAATAAAGCAACTCACCTCTGGTGTATAGGAATGACTGAGTGTATTGTAACCTCTCCGAAATAGCGTGTGGTGTGCTCTATTTAGTAAATAAATAAAATAAATGCAGATAATATCTAAAATGCGGCCACACCATTTTTATGCTCAATATAACACTTTCAGCTGCTTCTGAAGCAGCATGCGTTTCCAGGCTCATGGCTTCGTGGCAAACCCAACAGCAGCTGTCTGAACAGCTGCACTGGTTCCAGATTCCGCGAATAAGCTACAACGAGAATTTTACTAGTGAAAGGGCGGGGGAAGGGCACCCGTAAAATGAACAGAATTTAAACAGCATCTTTTCTAAGGCATTCGTAAGAAAAAATCAGAAAATGATAGCGTGTCTAAGCACGGTACATCTGTTGGGTGACCTTCGATCTCGCCACAGGAAGAAAATACTGTATTTGGTGTCTTTATACAACGCCGCTAAAGGGTCGGAAGCAGGAGCAATGGCTAAGGCCCAACTAAAAAAATAAAAAAGAAACACGCTAGCTTTGCGACATTAGCCGTTTATCCAATATCCGATGGCGAAAACATAGCGCTTAACAGCTATAAAATTGTCCAATTCACGTGCTTCTGAACTGACACCGTATTAGAATTTTAGTAACTAGCATCAAAGCTTACCTTGTAGCAAGCAGCCTGGCATGAAGGAAGCCTTCGTACTGCCACTAAACTTGCACTTGTGGCACCACTTCGTTAGGAATGTGCTCTTCCGTCACTCCCGACACAGGTCATTTTAGAACATTGAAGGTTGTCCACTTATTTGCGACGCGATCAAAACATGCCACTCAGTACCACAGCACCACCTTTTTCGGAAAGTACAGCCAGGCAGCCCGCACGCAGCAAAACCTTGGTGGAGAAAGCGGCTCAACAGTGTAGAAGGCTACGTAAACATAGTCGGTAAGAAAAAGAAAGGGAGAGGTGTATCGTTCCGAGAGGAAACGACAAACGTAAAGCAGAAACTCGCATATTTCGATTCCTTCCCCGAAAACACGAGCTTGTTTTGTCAAACTGATGAGAAATGTGTTATGATTTAAGGCTGCCAGTGAGATATCTATCTTTTCTTGCTTACCACAAGCAATGGACTACATTTTGGCCGCGAAAGTAGACAGTGTAAACACGAGCGCCAGGTTTGGCAGCGCGTCACCTGATGCTTGAAACCTGTTTCACGTGCACGTGGAAAAAGTGAGGGGCCGTCTCCGAAGTTCCCGCGCACTGTTCCGAGAAAAAAAAGCGTTGCTCTTTGCGGAAGAAAAGAACCGGAGGGGGGCGGGGGGGGGGGTGGACGGAGGGGGGTCCTTTTTGTCATTTATTTTTTGGCTGGTCTTTTGCAGTCTCTTGAGCAATGGTGGGTCAGCTGTAGAAAGAGCAGAAGGGATAGCCCTCTTTCGCGCCGCGCTCGGACAAGACGAGGTAAAGAAAATAAAAATAAAAGTAAAGAACTTTGCTGACAGATTCCAACAATCATTCATTTAGCTATAACTTACAGTGAACATGCAATCTAGGCGCTTATTGTGGTAAAGCTGGCACAAGTTTTGCATTAATGCACCACTATAATGCGCACGTATATACAATTGCTTTTGGCTTTGGCAACTGCAACATCGACGAAACAATTATAGTTCAGCTTGATACATCCTTCTTATGCAGATAATAATTAGCTCGCGCTGTAGCTAAATCGCGCATTAATTGAAATTACGATGGCATGAGAAAGCAGAACTCACCAACAACCCTCCCTTACTCTCTTTTACCATTTCCCCTTAGTGTTTACTTTTTGCATTGATGTGTGGTTCCATCGATTTTTTGTGTGTATATAACTAACATTACTGGGTATTTATTGTTTCGCTGCGCGTGATATATTATCAGTCACCATGACGCAAAAAAATTTGAGCTATATATATATATATATATATATATATATATGTATCGTGAGGAACTTCCCCTTAATTGGATGTCGACACGTAAATAATATAAATACACCTATGTATATGACTGTTAACTTGCATTATGTGAGTTTTGATGCATACTCTTTATATCGAGTATATAAAGCCATATAGGGACTACGTACGCCGTCTATGGAAGTATTCTGCTACCGTATATTGCATATAAGGCACAATATAAAGCCATATATGGCAGTATATAGCTGCCTTATATGGCATATAAACGCCATATACGTTTATATCTGGCTATATATGACCTTATATTGACCGTTATATGGATGTATATAGCCTGATATATAGAACGCATATATAGAACATATCTGGCCCATATATGACATTTCCGTAAGGGGAAGTACGTTTATCAAAGCTTATTAATGCATGATTATGGCGGCGTGCTTTTCACGCAGAAGTAGTACACGGCACTATGTGGCATTCATGCAAGTATGGTATTAAAATCCAAAAGTACATAGAAAACTGCATTCTTTAAGCGGAACATGTAGGGGACGGGCCACGTCAGCTTCATCATATCGTCAACTACAACGACGGATATTTAATATCTAAGTATAAAGCAAGTGCATCTGATGAATTTGTATATTTTATATGCTAAATCGACTGTTCTAAAGTTGCATTATGGCGCTTAATGCGTATCAGTCATCTGACGCTGATTTTGCAAACATCCGCAGATTTTTCCATTGGCATGTTCGTATTTCGGAACGCAGTTTGGCAAGTGGTGTGAAGGAAGAACGCTGAACCGGACGGGGCCTACTGCCATTTCAGGATATAGAACTCATACAGAACACAGCTGACGCACCAGCCATTTCCGCCATCGACATCAAGCTTCTTGTGTTTCGGACTGTGGATCCGCAACTCTGGTTCCTGCAGGTGGAGTCCCCATTCGCCGTTCATCGCATTACGTCCTGACCTAAAAAAACCACGCGATCGCTACCCGTCCACCGAAAACAGCGAGCGAAATACGAGTTCTAGTGGTCGCTCCACCTGGAGGGAATGAAGGCACAACACTCAAGCACCTCCTCTGCTTATAATTGTCTTATGTCGTCGGAGTATCAGTGACTGCGACTGCTGCTACACGCCACCGAAATCGCTGACTGCACCCCCAGTCGATTATTCTGCCATATGACACAACTACTAAATGTGGCCGACGCTGACAGAAGACTGCTTCGCGAGCTTTTCCTCAACCGGCTTTCCATCAACCTGCACATGGTCCTCGCTTCGACTGCCCACAAAGACCTTTCCCATCTCATCAAGCACACGGACTTAAGGACTGAGAATTGCTTCGCCGAGCTACAGGCATATGACCACTCCCCCCTTCCCCACTCCCCCTGGTGGTTCTGCCAGCGAGCTCTAGGACATGCGAGAGAAGATATCCCACCTCAGCGATACCATCCCATCGATGCAAGACTGCAGAACACTCGAGAGCACTGGCGTTCTGCAGCGCAGTGGAGAACCTGTTCCGACAAGAAGCATGCCAACGCTGCTCGCAAATGCATCCATCCTCGGGAATATGCAGGAATCGAACGCGGACGCGGCCAACTCTGAGAGAGAACAGTGTTGCGGACACACCAGAACGTCATCCATCAGTATTCTCCCTCACCGACAGCGATAGTTGCCTACGATTCCTCTCGAACACTAGCGTTAAGTGAGCGTGTTGCCTTTTGCAACAAAAGGTCGGCGTGTCGCCAGAGCGTCCTCTCTTCGGAGAGCTAACAACACCGCTGTCACCAACGAACACGGCTCGCTGCCAGGCTTCAATAGAAGGTTTCGATGGATTTCCATTGTGGCAAAAGGGAAGTTCGCATCGTGGGCAGAGGCTTTCTTCGACAGTTCGGCGCTCTGGTCGATGTGCGTAACAGGCGCTTCCAGGAACCCGTTTAGCAGGCAACTGTGCAAGCAAACTCTTTGAAACACTTCCGCTCAGTCCCACTTTGTTCGGGTCGCCAGGCGCCGAACATAAATCGATATTGGATGTATTTTCCAATATGACGGGGCAGTCACCAGCCAGCTCTGCGCTCAAGCACGACGTACGCCACCAGCGGCCCTCTCGCACACGCGCACCGTTCTGTTTGTCTCCAGAGCTGTTGAAAGTCACCTGACAAAACTTTTACCGCATAATGCAACGTGGGATCATCAGTCCTTATTCGAGTGCCTGGCCATCTCTACACAGTATGGTTCTATAGTGAACATTGGGAGACTGGGAACCATGCCAGGACTGCAGGGCATTAAACATAGCTGCGACGCCGGTCACGTACCCGGTACTGCACACACATGACATCATAAGAAGTCTTCAGGATGCCACTAGCATCTAGAAGATCGACCTAATGCGGGCATATCATCAGTTTGTCGGTGCCCCGGAGAATATCCGGACGACCGGCAGCGCAAATCATTTCGGATTTCTACAGCTTCTCCGAAGCGTGGGCCAGGCACTCCAGCCAGACCCAGCCAGGTTCATAGAGGTGTTAAGGCCCGTGCACACTACCGGAAAAATGCGCGTGGCGCGCCGCCGGCGGCCACGCGCGAGCCTCCGAGGCTGCGGCGCGGCCGGATTCTCGTGCCGCGAGAGGAATCGCTCCCTGCGCAATTTCTCGCGGCGCGGCGCGTGCCGCCGTGGAGGAGATCAATCAGCGTCCCCGCCCGTGACGTACGCGCTCCATCGCGGAGTCATGCGGACCCGTCCGGAAGCTCGTTTTGTACCCGTGCAGTGGCTCGCTCGCCTCAGGCCGCCACGGTTCGCTGCGAGAAGTGTGGCTGTGTCATCGCCGTAGCGTTTCTCCGCCGGCGGCGTGCCACGCGCGTTTTTCCGCTAGTGTGTGCGGGCGCTTATACGTGGTCTAGGCTTCTGCCACATCTATTTGGATGAACTGATTGTCGGAAGTAGCACTCCAGGAGAGTAAAACAATCATCTGCGTATTAATCGATCGCAGGACTTATTGCAGTGGTCGTGAATATGGCCAAATAGCAGCTTGGAGGGCTGCACCTATCATTCCTGCGACACGTCTTCTCGGCATCAGAAGTTCGACCTCAGCCCTGCATTGTCGAAGTCGTTCAACTATTTCCCTATGCAACCGCACAGCGCTAGCTTTAAAAATTTCCGGAGTAGGTAAGGTTGTACAGTCATTTCATGATTTCATTTCACCCACTTCTCGAGAACTCGCGGGCCACTACAGCAAACTGCTCAGACGCCCTCTGCTGGTCTCAGCAGCCAATGCAAACCTCCTGCCACGTGAAGGACACCTTGGCTGCACGCCTTCAATACCCCAGGCGCGGCCTCGTGCAGTGTGTACTGGTGCACGTCTCCGATACATCTATTGGCGCTGGCTTACAACAGCTAGTTGTGGAGTCCGGCGCCCGATATCTTTTTTCTGGAGGATGCTAAGCCCACCGAGCACCGCTGCAGTTTCCTTGGGAAGGAACTGTTGGCCGAGCATGCTGCCATCCGACATTTTCACCATTTCTTCGAAGGTGGAGAGTAGTTTTGCCCTCACCGACCACAAGCCGCTTGCTTATGCATTTCACATGCCAAGGTCCTACAGTGGAGAGCGCGAAGTACGGGAATTGAGCCAAATTTCATATATATCAGAGTCCACGACTGATATCCACTACGTCATAGGCGGCGACAACGAGATAGCGGACGTTCTATCCAGTTATCCTATCAACGCCTTTGTGCCTACGCTGCCGACTGATGTTTTCGTCTTGGCAGCAAGCCTATCCGAAGCCGACGAGCTAAAGCACCTACTAACCGCAGGTACTGCCCGCAGCTCTCTATCTCCGGATCTTAGGACAAGATTTGCTGTGCCCGTTCGTGCCAGTGAGCCTCCGTCGCCACAAGTTCCAGTCTTTGTACAGACTCATCCAAGGTTTAGAGGCATTCCAAAGCTGCCGACGGCAAGAATTGTTGGCCCATGCGTTAGTCGGGACGTGCGACACTAGGCACCTGAATGTACAGCTTGAGAATAACGCCACACCTCGAGAGCACTGGGAACACTTCGAACGAGTAAGTCTCGCTTTGATCCTGTCCACCTGCGCATCGTCGGTCCACTGCCACTCTGTCACAGGCAGGCTTACTTCTCTGCATGAGCCGAGTCACCCTCCGGCGGGAGATTGCGTCGCGAAAATCAAGCCACGAAAGAGTTTCATGTGCTCTCCTGTACGTCTAGATAGCCCGCTTCGGGGTGCCATCCACGATGAAAACGGACCGTGGCTCACAGTTCGAACCCGTCCTTTTCATTGATTTCGGTCATCTTATGTAAACGTGCGTACGTAAAATGGCGTACTACCACAGATGAATGGCATGGTGGTGTTCTTTCACCATCAGCTAAAGGGTGCACTCACGGCAACCGAGGAACATAATTTCGTGGTTTTCACCGTCAGTTCCACGGTAAACATGACATTGGCTGTAGCGCCGCTAAGTTGATCTAGAGCCCGACACGCCGCCTGCCCGTCCGGTTCCTTAGGCACGGCTTCGAGGAGCCATCCACAACTTGCAGTAACCACGCACTACGCTTAGGCGATGTCATGACCAAACGGCGCGCGGTAACTCCGAAGCCTTTAAAGTTGCGTGTGGTGCAGGTCAACCTGTTGCTCACGTGGTGACCATAAGTGTTCGAGTGAAAGGACGTTGTTAGGGGACTTCTTCAGCAGCCATACTATGGGCTGATTATTCTCCTCTGCTCGTCGGATAAAGATTTCACCATCGATGGATGCGGTCGTGAGGCCGCTGTGTCGTTGGACCACATTAGGCCAGAACAGAGGGACAGCAAAGATGCAGTGGTTCTTTAGCTGCAATGTCACCTTGAGATACCGAGCTAATCCATCGGTGTACGCATAGGGTACGGCTCCCAAGAGCGCCTAGTCGCCTGGACCGTTCAATCGGTTCGACAACTTACTAAGTGGGGAGTTTCGTGGTGGCCGCCAACAGGCGAGGCCGACAAACAGCGGCAGCTCGCCTAACCGGTTCTCTCATCGCCTGCTCAACTCTATGGTCATGTGGAACTTGGAAAGGCGAGGACAGTAAAGCCAAAAGAATAAAGCAACCATTTCGCATTTGGGTTCACGCCGTGTGGTTGCTTTTTTCCACTGCGGGTACTCGCGTCACGACGGTGGACTGGTTTAGTTTAAACCAGTTTACTCAGAAATTTATAGGCGCAGTAAGTTGTCCGATCTCTGCGCTTCGTTGGACACATCCTCCATAAAGTGTGAATGGCAACCAGTGCCTAGAGGGCGGTTATGTGTACGCCGGAGAAGTAAGCTACAAGCGCGATAAAGAAACAGAAGGAAGTACGTAACAAGTTCTTGAGTATCTTTTGTCTTCGGTCTGTATATGAGCGTCGGTTAACACTATTTCAAAGAACTTGCAAGTGCAGCAGATTATCACCGTGGGGCCCACGTTCACGAGTTGCTGCTTGTGGTGTCCACGTGAAAGCATCGTGTCGTCCCGTTCAAAATTCCATTTACACCAACGGGGACTGCTGTTAGCGTTGTGCACGTCAAATGGTCTTTTCGTCATGCGCACAACTGTATTCACGCAAACAGTGAATAGTGCCTGCCCGAACCCGCATTCTTCTTTGCTTTATGACCCCGAAAATATCACTTGGTTCTGTGAAATTACCTCTCAATTCGTAACAATTACGCGCTCGAGCAACCTTGTTTTCAACTGCGATGAGTGGCTCATGAGATGCATAACTGGTTACTGGCCCACTCATCCCTCTGTCTCATAGAACGGTCATCCACCTGAACCCCCACTATGATGGCTTTCATGGTGGGCATGGCCTGGACAGGGTGGGCTATGCTGAGTGCCTCTCTGAATGCACACTTATTTCAGCTGAACTGGCTGAAAGCGTACACTTCGCTACCCTCAATAATAATTGGTAAAGAGCAGCAATGCACAACAGCACATCAACAGAGGAGTCTATTGTGGCTCGGAGAAAACACCTACCATGAGCATCTTTTGCGATTATCAGCGTCTTCCACGTACGCATTACCTGTACTACACTCGCCGTAGGTATATCAGAAGGCGGTATTGGTTAAGCTGAATTAACAGTGCATTCAAGTGAGGCTCACAACACCATCCACAATGGCCCTACACATTCGCCCCTTCTCCACCTCAAAAGCGCCCATCCTGATTTTCCCTTTCGTGGATTTCCGTAGTGTGCGGTGTTGGGGTTTTGAACACGGTGGCATGACAGTACCGGCTGGCAATTGTTTCTGTGCGCTTCTAGTAAGTATGTTCTAACTTTGCGCTACCCTTTTCTCGCCACCTTGTTTCCTGTTGTGCCGCGTTGATTAGAGCAATAAATTTCAAGCACCCTTCTGACAGAGCAACATGTATTTAAAGTTTGATTGTGCCGGAAACGTTGCCCTAATGGACCAAACACGTCGTCTCGATCGTCAGCAACTCTGCTCAGATTTCATTCAACAGTTCTTAATTGCTTGTAGCCTCACTCCTCCTCTAACGAGGCACTGGTATTGAGATATGTCAGTAAATAAATAAGTAAGAAATAAATGAAAGGAAAGTAATAAATTGACGCCTAAATGGTCCACTATAATTGTAGAGAGCAGTGGACCCCGAGCACGCTTTTTCTTAGCATGACCGTTCATTGCAGAGTGCGCGACGCTCCGCCTTTCGCGTTGTCCCCGTACATTGCAGTGTTCCTGCAAGATCAGACGAATTGCTATCTGTTCTGCACCAAGTTTCGACACGCGGTATCACTATCATAATTCATTGAAATACTTGTTTTGCAGACAAAACGGAATGCACGTACTGGGTTCCCAGAAGTGCTGTCGGAATGCGCAACAAAGATTGTGACTTCACGTTCAAGGAATTTTGTTGGAATCAAGCGATTTTAGTAAACAGTAGTACCTTTAAAGAATGCTCTTAACTATGTCAAAGGAAATAATAAAAGAACAAGTCTTCTTGAAATCGTCCTTCCATTGACAATTTCACATCGCATATGTATCTTTTTTTCTGCAAAATAGAAAACGGTAAGACCATGAACACAAGGCCATGAAGCATGCATCGAGCGGAAGTACAGAATATAACAACTTTCAATAAATCAGCAACACATTACCGTATCAAAGCTGATTTTCTAAAGCACATGAAAAATAGCGAACTTATTTCGCAGCTGGAGACATTTATTCCTCTTGTTTACTGCTAAATAAACATGATTTGGCTTGCACAATTTTTCTTGGTTTCTCAATATCCCAGTTTCAGCATAATGGCAAAGTATTCATTGCGATATAGTAACGAGCGGGATATTGTACGAAGCAGGACTAATAGCTCTAACCAAGTGTTAATGTGTAACGTGCATCCCCGCAGGGGCGTCTGCGTGAGCAGGCGTTTGGTGTGTGGCGACACCACGGCCCCGAGCCAACGGGGGGGGGGGGATGCGACCCCCTCGCACGTGTCGCCGTGTGTGGCTTAGCAGTGTCCGGGGAAAAGGGGATCCTGGGGGTTGAGCCAATGCTGGGTGATTGGACCTTTAAGGCCCCCAGTGGCGGCAACACACCCCTTTGGCCCGTGCTTCCTGTAGACGGCACCCCCGGACTGACCCACCCGGGGGAAACCGGCAGACGCCTTTTCCTGCCTCTCTCCTCTCACATCTTCCTGGCGAATTTTCCTGGCGGCAAGGGTTAACCTTGTCTGGGTACCCTACCTTGGATATTCCATATTTGGTTATAGCTGCCACATAGAACTGGCGTCGGCAGGACCTGTGCTTTACAGCTTCTGTAACGTCCCCTTTTTGGACTCCATGGTGGGTGGTTGGTGCTGCTTCGAATGAACCCATATACTTATGGCCAGTGATGTTTTGCCGCTCCCCGATCGTTACCCTCTCAAGAGGGGACGCACCGAAGACTTATTGATCAGTTTCACAAAGTCCAAGAGTACATATCCCCGGTTCCATGTAATTCATAGCGAGAAACCGGAGAAGTCCGCGCGAGGTATATCACCTTTTGCTGTTGCTAGATCCTTGACAGAGAAGCTGGGCCCGGGCTATAAAATAACGAGAATGGCAAGTGGTGACCTCCTCCTTGAAATCCGAGATCAGCAACAATGCAACAAACTGACCAGTCTACAGACACTAGGACAAACACCGATAACAGTACCCTCACATAGATCAATGAATAGCTCTCGCGGCGTTGTACCTGACACAGACCTCCTTGAGTTAACTGAAGCAGAACACCTTGACGGTTGGAAGGACCAAAATGTCACCAACATGCAGCGCATTACACTCAGGCGAGATAACCAGGAAATCCCGACCAAACACTTAATAGTAACATCTGCATCCAGCGAACTTCCACAAAATGTCGAAACAAGTTATATTAAGCTACCCGTCAGGGCCTACATCCCCAATCCCAGGCGCTGCTTCAACTGTCAAAGATTTGGTCATGGCACGCAAAGCTGCCGTGGTAAGCTCATTTGTGGAAAGTGTGGAGTACAGGGACACCCTCAGACGGCTGCACTGAGGCACCTCACTGCGGAAACTCTGATGGTGCCCATGCCGCCTACTCACGAACCTGCCCGAACTGGAGGATGGAGAAAGATATTATTTCTCTTAAAATCAGGGAAAACATCTCTATTAGAGAGGCCCGTAGAAGGGTCTCTCCTTCCCATACAACTTTTGCTGATGCGGCGTGTCAGGGGGCAACGTCGCACCGGCCTCCGCCACCAGCCCGGCCCGCAAGCAGCGAGCCGTCGCCAGTAGCATCCGCCCCCACTGTGGCAGCAGCCAAGGCCGCCCTGCCACCTCCAAACTCTGTCGCGCCCGTGACCTCTAGCAATTCAGGCGTCAGCCAGCACAGCTCAGAGGCCTAGGAGGTCACGTCGGCCTCCACACAGGTGGGGCAAAGGCTTCGTCCCTTGGGACGAAGCCCACATGTACAAATCGCTCGTTAGAGCGTGTGTCCAGAGCCCCGGAAGAGGCGATGGACACAACCATTTTTGAGAAGGCACATACAGCGCCTAGGGCGCGTCGAGGTTCCCTCTAACGCACCAAAAAAAGACAAAACTCCGATCATGGGGCCTGAAAAGCCTCTGTAAGTTCGGTACAACCAAACTAAGACACACAGCACCACTGCTTTCCTCAACATGGATACAATAATACAGTGGAATATCAGGGGACCTCTACACAACTTGGATGACATCCAAGAACTCTTATGTAAATTCTGCCCAGATGTGCTGTGTGTCCAAGAAACACACCTGACCTCCAGGAATAAGAACTTTCTTCGTCAAAATATTGTCGCGGTACAACGCGGACAAAAGAAAACACGACGCTTGACAGCACAGCACAAGAGCTTGTTCAACAAAAACGCAAGAATGATGGGCGTCGTCGTCTTCTTCTAATTCTTCTAGCAGTTCCACTACACAGAATCCCGTAGTCTTCTATTTCACATTCACAGCACATGCGTCATTAGCCTCTCCTCAAAAGAGCATCGTCTCGATGCTATATGGTCAATGTCCGTGAGCTGGTCGCTAGCACAATCACTCGGTGACATACGGCTTCATACGCACTACGTGCACCAATTCGGAACTGAGCTGGCGTTGCCTCGTGCAGGGGGGGGGGGGGGGGGCTATCTGGGACAACCTCGTAGGTGAGGTCACTTAGTCGTCGCAGGACTCGATAGGGTCCGAAGTATCGCCTCAGCAGCTTCTCGGACAGTCCTCGTCGTCGTACGGGCGTCCACACCCATACCTTGTCGCGTACTTCGTAAGATACAGGTCTGTGACGGAGATTATAGCGTCGTGCATCGTACTCTTGCTGCTGGTGGATTCGCACGCGTGCTAGTTGTCGAGCTTCTTCCGCGCGTTGAGTAAATTCATCGGCATTTTGTCTGGTTCGTGTGGGAGCATGGCATCCAACATTGTGCTTACTTCACGTCCGTGGACAAGACGAAACGGAGTCATTCGTGTTGTTTCTTGTCTCGCCGTGTCCTCTGTAATAATTCGGTGCTTGGTGAGAGACGTACACCGACTCTTGATGTCGATGCAAAGCAGTCCCGGAACTGGTCTAGCAATTCAAGGAGCTTTGTGTGTTCGTCCTCTGGCAAAGTGGTACTAACGTCAAGTACAGGGGTGATATCTTGCTTTGGCGCTTCGTCGAGTACCGTTAAACAAACCTCGACGTCTACACTGTCATCGAGGTAGGCGACTGCTGTACCCTTCGGAAGGTGACGGCGCTCTGCACTAAAATTCGTCAGTAATAGGTTTGTACGTCTAGCAGCCATACTGACGACACCTCGCGCAACCGAAACTCCGTGACTGAAGAGTAATGAGCTCATTTGGTCAGCGACTCCTTCACCGTCAAACACCGCGTCGCTTGCCACTGATACTAGCGTGCATGAAAGTGCCACCCTGAAAGCGTTCGGGCACTAGCGTCTGATGAAACGTTACCTGTCGTGAATCGGAACGGCTCTCTTCCAGCCCCGGTGGTGTGCTGGCACTGGCCATGGGCGGAGGAGGGTGGCGCCTGGAAGAGGGCTCCTGCTGAGGGGAGAGTTCCGATATTGTCTTCAGAAAATATTGTCTTCAGCTATAGACACCGCCAGATGGCTTCGCATCATCTGGCGGTGTCTATAGCTGAATTACATGCATCACTTGGTTGCTGCAACAAATCTGCCCAGTCCCCGATCGCATAATACATGAAATGTTGAAGCACCTGCCCCCCGGAACAAAGGAAACTCTCCTTGCCCTCTACATGTCATATGGTCTTCTGGCGAGATCCAACCTTCCTGGAAAGAATCCACTGTAATACCAATCCTGAAACAAGGAAAAGATCCATCTTCAGTTTCGAGCTGTCGGCCCATAGCACTAACTAGTTGCCTATGTAAGGTGTTGGAAAAGATCACAAACCGTCGCCTAATGCATTTCCCAGAATCAAACAAACTGCTAGATCCGTATCAATGCGGATTTCGAGAGGGTAGATCCACCACGGACCACTTGATACGTATTGAGGCTGAGATACGTAATGCTTTTGTACACAAACAGTTCCTTCTGTCCATATTTCTAGACATGGAAAAGGCGTACGATACGACGTGGCGCTTCGGAATAGTGAGGGACCTGTCGAAATTAGGTATACGTGGCAAAATGTTAAGTGTAATAGAAAGTTATCTGTACAACCGCACACATTCCGTGTTCGGGTGGGCAATGCTCTATCACGACCAGGAAACAGTTGTGCCACAGGGTGGGGTGCTTAGCTGCACGCTATTTCTCATAAAAATGAATTCCCTGTGCCTCTCCATTCCACCAAACATGTTTTATTCCACATATGTAGATGACGTACAAATAGCATTGACATCAAGCAATCTCGCAACATGTGAGAGGCAGGTGCAGCTTGGTCTTAACAAGGTGTCCAAGTGGGCCGACGAAAACGGTTTCGTCCTAAACCCACACAAGAGTATCTGTGTCACTTTCTCCAGGAAGACAGGCCTTTATCCTCAAGGAGATGTCTGCCTAAAGGGTCAGCGGCTGCCTGTGAATACAGAACACAAATTTCTAGGTGTGATTTTGTACACAAAACTAACATATTTGTGCCACATATAAGATATCTTAGAGAAAAGTGCATGAAAAGTATGAACATCTTAAAGGTCTTCTCACGCACTACGCCGGGAAGCGACACAGGCTGTCTATTCCGAGTCGAATGAATGGTCGCTTCACCTCCAGAGATCATACTCAGCGTTTCTGTATTTCATAAAGGTAAATGCTGACACTGAACATCCCACACACAATACTGTAAACAATCTCTCCAACCATCAAATCTTCGAGAACCATCTTTCCGTGAGAGAGCCTTACTCCCTTCGAATAAGATATCTTGCTGCAGAGATGGGCCTGTCGCTCCAGGAATTGTTTGTTATGCCTCCAGGAGTAGACCTCCCTCCGTGGCAGTGGCGACTTATCGATTGTGACATGTCCTTCGTAGATATCACAAAGCATGCTCCTGTATCACATATTCGCATGCACTTCCTGGAATTGCAGTACAAATGCCCTTGCCGGAATTTTTCACAGATGCTTCGAAGTCTCACGCTGGTGTATCTTATGCGGTGATCGGTCCATCCTTTTCGGCCTCCGGAGTCTTACATCCATGCACAGGTATCTTCACCGCGGAGGCCTATGCAATCTTGGTTGCGGTTAAACACATCGAGCAGTTAAACATAGCAAAGGCAGTCATTTATACAGATTCTTTAAGCATAGTGAAATCTTGAAAATGTCTGAGCAGATTCAGAAACCCTGTGGTTGTGGCTCTGTATTCAATGCTGTGCACTGCGACTGCAGCCGCTCAGCAAATCGTGTTGTGCTGGGTGCCAGGACACCGTGATATCAGGGGAAATGAGTTGGCCGACAAGCTAGCCATGTATGCCCATACAGACGCTGTTGCTCCGGCAATGGCCGTTCCCGCGATGGACCTAAAGCCATTTATCAAGTAAAAGGTTCGGGCCTACTGGCAACGTCTGTGGGATGAACAAACAAGCAATAAACTACACGTCATCAAGCCTCATCTCGCCAATTGGCCACCAGAATCTAAGACGGGTCACACTCAGGTTACACTTTGCAGACTCAGAATAGGACATACATACAGTACACACGCATACTTATTATCCGGTGGCGACCCACCTGTCTGTCAAAGATGTGATGAGCCACTCACTGTACTCCATGTCCTTTTAGAATGCCAAGAACTGGAGGCTCGGAGGAAAAAGCATTTTCCACTACCCACACGCGTGAATCTCCCACTGCATCCTTTTATGTTCCTGGGCAACGAACCTGTTTTTAAATATGAATCAATTATCGCATTTTTAAAAGACATACAGAGTTTCAATGTCATTTATCCAGGTGACCTGTAGCGCACCCTCTCGGCAGAGGCGGTTGCTGCGGTATTTTTATTGGAAAGCACCTTCGCTCCCGGCCCTTGAGCGCAAGAGCCTTGAGGATGGATTCGTGCTCAGTAATCACTTACCGTGCATTCGACATTCATAGACCATACCACCCGCCACCTTCATAATTTTAGCTATATATGTTTTACGCCTCTATACAGCGACTTGATTTTAGGCCCCTTTACAGCCATGTAACGTATTACCATCGCAAGTCTTCGGTCACTGCTTGAATCCCGTCATCTGTAATGGCGCTCTTTGGCCAAGAATGGCCCTTGCGCCAATAAACTCTACATATCATCATCATGTCTCACAGTAACGTACATGAGCGTACAGCTGCAGGTTGCCCTTGGTTCTGCAGTGTGGACAAGCACACAAGAGCGATTTTCGTTCTGCGCGACTTCCCTTTTGCAGCAGCTCTATGGCAGTGGGAACAGCTTCGGTTAACAAAGCGAACAACGCGGTGACAGCACGGCCCCAGCTTGAGAGCTATGTGTGGACGCTGGCCTCGCCGACAGAATGCTGCTTGAAGGTACCACGTCGCCACCTTCAAGCGCTGTGTATCGGTACATCTCTGCTGACCGTGCAACAAGCAGCCCATCAGTGGCCGGCATGTCTGAGGCACGTGTGTGGGTATCGAAAGGTGACGTATTTGACTTGGGCAGGGCGTCTGGCACAAAAAGAAATCTTTAGGATGTTTTACTTGCAGAGATTGATTTATGTAGATACTTTTGCGCATACAGGACTTGGCGGCGATGGCGAAAAGTTTGTTAAAGTGTTCATGTGATTCCTGTCGCAATAAAAATAAACTTGCGCTGATTCGTCATCGTACATATAATGACCTTTACATCACGTAGCGAAATAAAAACATTCTATTTAATAATACATTCAATAAAAACATTCTATTCTGTGCCACATACACCTCCAGGAAATTTAACCAAATGCGCTGTGTGTGCATATTTTTTCCAGTAAGATCGCTTGTTGTATCACAGGTGTTTAAATTGCTGTGTGCTTTAAAAATGGACGCAAAGATTTTGGGCGAAAAATATATTTCGACCATTTTGAGCCCGTAGAATATGAACGTTAAATGCATAAAACTCGGAAAATGTACATTTTCCGGATTTTATAGGAGTGCCCTCATTCACGGGCACTCCTAGTAAAAATGGAACTTATATTTCACTAAAGAGCAAATGACATGTTCTTTTAACGAGGGAACTAGGTTTTATCTTTACATTTGTTGTGTTAGGTCATAGAGACAATTTTAAAGTTTACTCTTAATGGAAATCTTACCATTTCCCAGTATGGTAGCTTTACTCCATGGCACATTAGCACAGTGTACTCCAAGCTGGCTTCGCACAATATTTTCCATGCTTCTCATCACTTTCAGAGCTAGTGGACACTTTCCGGTCACGTAAATTACATGAAAAATTGAAATCGTGCTAAACAACTCGCGTTAAAGTGATACATTACAGTGACAAATGTGGTCAAGTTGCAGTGGTTCGGTGACAGTGTAAAGTCGCGTGTTTTACAACAGCAGTTAATTTTCTTCGGGAATGCAAAAAGCCTCCAGATGGCAGTAACTGCGCGGAAATCTTGCGGGGACTAACGAGGCAGCCTGAAGTCCACGTCTTTTCCGGAGTTCGACTAACGACGTTCTCTTCTTCTTCCACACAAAACACGTATGTGCCAGCGTCAGCGGTTCATGCATGAGGGTGTGTGCCATTACTCCGCCTTCCAAGGAAAGATCGTCTGGATGCTGCTGATGGGTAAGGCCAAGTAAACTGATCTGTGGATGCAGAAAACAAGACAAAAGCGGGACACCACAAAAACAAACAAAAAAATAAACAAGAGAAAATCAGAGAATGTGCAGTCACTCGAGAGTCCCGTCACCTCGCGGAAAGCACGGTTTCAGCCTGGATACGTGCACAAGTTCAGGTCACTGCCTCTATGATCGTCCCACATTTTTCTGTTCGTGGATGACACACGACAGCCGCCACAGATCTCAGCTGTTAAGACAAGTAACTTGAGTTTTAGTAGGTTACGAGTGAAATGTAGACACAACAAGCACATAGACACACATGCAGAACATACACATACATAGAACACGGAACCTCGAGCCTCCAAGCAAGCACGCTGCTACTAGGCTACGGCTACTTCTTTCACTTGGTATACATAGCAAATAAACCGACTACGCCAGCAGTCGTAACGATGGCAGAAGCGTGACATGAAGTCTAGTTCTAATATGTGATAAGCACTATAATAGAAATACATGTCTTCCTAATATTCGGTATGCTATTATGCAGCTTTGCTCGATTCCGTAGGTACGCTTCAACGAGCGACGCTTGTGAGAGCACATGAAGACATCGTATAGTGCATTTTTCTTTGACAAAACAGATGTCTGGGCTTTGTAATAACGCGAATTCTAACTTTACATCATTCCATGAGGCACCATTCTGTTGTCACAGTGCTGTCGACATTTCTGTTTGGCCGGTGTTAAACAGGAGCCTCCATGACTGATCATCTTGGTGTTTCTTACTCTATGTTCGAAGCGTGTTGCAGGTCTCCCATGAAAAATCTTTTGAGGACATGGGGAAAAAGGTTTACCACGAAATTTGACAAAATAAAGAAAGAACCTAACCATTCACGACCCTGACGTGGGCATTAGGCACACCATAGCTATTTGTTATAGTCAATAATGGTGGCGCAACTGACGAGTATGTTATGTTTTTGATGCCACAACCTATCCTTATCTTCATCGATAGCTTCGTAGATGTGGATCCTATTCTTGATGTATACGACGTGCGTAAAGCACGAGCTTTCGGGTTCTAGAGCGTTTCTTTCATTTCGTAGACAACCTCAACTTCTGGTTTTCTGGAGGCAAACGGAGGGTGTACTGCAAGGAAGACGATATCGCTGTGTGCTAGTGCCATATTACACGTTTTTCTTTCAAGGCAGAAATGCGACGAGAAAGCGTAAGAATTGCCACATAATTTTACTGTTACGATGCCGGAATTGTAGATTTAAAAATGGTCGGTATAAATCTCGGTACGCAGAGGTGTATACCAGCTACGTATTGTAACGGTACGAGAGTGAAAATACATTGTTTTATTATGAGAGAAGCTCTTCCCTGGACTACACTCTTAGTCAGGTCCTGCCTAGAGTCCACACCTGCAGGCGGGAAATCAAGTCAAATTTGGGCCGCCGCTACGCAGTTCGTTAGGCGGCTCCGTAGGAGGCATCCAGAGGCAGCGGCCCAATTCTAAGCGGCCCCACCCCGTAGCCGTGACGGAACTCACGCAGGATTTCAGATCAAATTTTTCCTGGCTAGACGCGGCTTGCGCTTCATGCGTGAAGCCAGACAGGCGGCCCCGCGTTTAGGCGGCCCCAAGGCGGCTGCGGAATAAAATGTTAATTGCAGCGCTCATATGAGCATTTAACCCGCAATTTTCGCTACCAGGTAACATGTCAAGGCACTTACAGACAGAAATCAAAGTATGCACTCAATAGGACACTCGTACACAAACAACAACCACCGCGGAATCGAACCCGGGTACGCACGCACCGCAACCCGATGACTTACCGATTACGCCACAGCGCCACCACACATCGGCGTGCATTTTCACGGGTATATATATACCATGTGTTCTTTTCTGTCCCTCCTTCGTCAGCGGTGCTCGTAACTTATACGTTTATCCGCATGTATGTCTCTGTGTTCGCTAAATACAGGACTTTTCGGGAGCAATGAAAACCACTGCAAACCGCTCTTGCCTGAACGTTGCTTCGGTTGGTCGTTTCGTGCCGGTAACGTCATAAATCGTTGACCTCTCGACTTCTGCTTCATGCATCACAAGCGTCGCTGCCGCCAGAAGTACGCAGCAATACCAGCATAACGATAACGTCTGAATGTGCCACAATGAAGTTCACGCATTCCACGCGCATATGCTGTTCAGCAGTAAGCAGTGTTGTAGCTCGCGCAGCCGCGAGCTACAAGCGTCGTGAGGCCGCAGCGTGCTGTTGGCGGTTCGAGGAATATCTGCTATTCGCATATAAAGTTAGATACGGCAGTGCCGAGGCAACACAAATATTTAAAAAAGTCTATAACACCATATACACGTTTAACGTACGCGTTCTCGCGAACTACGGGCAACCGCAGTGGCCTATATCGAGCGATTCGACGATCAGCTGTTTTCGCAATCAGCGCTTTGCTGCGGCATGTTCTCTGCACAGCACTCGGCGCACAAATATTTAAAAAAGCCTATAACAACATATACGCACTTGACGTACGCGTTCTGTCGCGAGCTACGGGCAGCGGCAGTGGCCTATATCGAGCGATTCGACGATCAGCTGTTTCCGCAATCAGCGCTTGCGCTGTGGGCGCTTTGCTGCGGCATGTTCTCTGCACAGCACTCGGCGATATAGAATTTTTACGCTGCCAAAGGTGCTTGTCTTACTAATGCACCTTCAATTTCAGTGTCATGTACTAGAAGCTATCACAGCGTATGTGAAAGGCGTGCATCGGGGTGAAGCACAACTTCCACAAGTCCTGCAATGGCAGGTTTCCTTTTAAAAATAAAAACTTTTGATACTTCCCTGTTGCGAACGCCGACGTGAGATCTCTTGCACAGATATTGTGGTATGACTCTGAAATTATCTGTGACTGTAGTTTTCAATGAAAGGACCAAACAAACATCAAGAGCTTCTATAATATTTCTCGTCACAGGTGCAGAAACGTAGGCTTGTTGGTATAATGGACGGTTAAGCACGTTACGCACACACGAGACGGAGGGCTCTGGTTCCCTCAACACGTGTACCGTGCCCTTGATGCTTAAATTTATTTCATAACAGATGATTTCAATTTACCTGATTATTACATGACCAAGCAGCCCTTGTTCGATCACCACTGTTAACCCCTTTCTCTCTGGCTTCACGTTTCCCGTTTAATTCGTGCAAAATGTCGCAACAAACTTTTAAGTCTGTTTGGCGCAACATCTGCAGTAACAATGAGAGGCACGCATTTTCGCTGTTTATTTTCAACCACGAGTTCTGTTCGCATGCATGACAATTGGTCCCACAACTGACACAACAAACATTTGTTGTTATACTTTATTAAAACCAAAACAACAAGACTTGTCACGTCAACCTGGTGACAGACAATTTCATAAGCACGCACAGAACCGCTGTCGCACGTTGCACACATGGAGCAATAACATACACAGCACAGCCTCAGTGTTGTTTATTAACATATTTCATTACACGCTCAGCATTGTGCTATCAATCGTGACGAGATTCATCACTCTTTCTCATCGTCGTTAAATACATAATTGATGGGTAGTGCATAAGTAACCTGTTTAAAATGAACACCGGACACCATGGCTGCAAAGTCCCCTTGGAATTGAGCTACGACATCCGTTAAGTTAGAAATTGGCTTCCCATACTGGCTCGTTGCTTGGCACACCGAAGCCAAGCACATATTACATTATGAGCCTAAACGGAAGCTGAGAACATGTAGTATGGAAGTAGCCAGGGCTTAAGCTTGTTGGAATGAAATAAATTTGATGCTTCAGCGGCATACTGTTTAGAAAGGTTTGCAGGCGGTACTGTGCACAACACGCTGAACCATTCCCAAATTTCGCTCTATAGTTCCGAATATGCTAAATCTTTGGTATTGTGTACTATAAGGCCCACGAGAGTCGAGAGTCTTCCCACAATGGAAAGCCTTGTGGACAAACAAGTGGGTCAGCAATTCTTGCTGCTTTACCGGAACGGGCTTCCTGAAAAGGACAAAGAAAAAAAGAGACTCATTAGGTATATTTGGAAACAAAAGTTATGTTTCACCCAATATTCCTACTCGACTTCTCTTATTCCAGAATTTTGTTTACAAGGCACATAGTGGGCATTCTACAGAGATTCTGCTAAGTGTTTTTAGGGCAGCGTTGTGCCGCACTAACATACGTGCTGGAAGGCAAATAAATGCGAAAGAAAGTCAGAGGTGGAGTTCTGTCGTGTCCATCTCTAGACTTACTCTTACGGTCACTGATGTTAACGCAGAATGTTCACTTAAAATAGTTGAAAATGTGTAAATATTAGCAAAACGGATTTTGCGATTAACCACGTTGGACAAATGCTTTTTGATCAAACACAGCTGCTGACGCAGTAATGACACACACGTCGTCGTCCTGACTGAGGATTAAAAAAAAATCAGGTACCATAACTGTGCGAATATGATAGAATTGAAATTATGATCATATGACGGCGTGATAACCGCAGCCTTTCGCTTGAGTAATAACTTGTGGGGATTTACGTGCCGAAGTCACGATGCGAATATGAGGTGTGGTTATGAGGCACACCATAGTGCCGCGGACATTTCGACCATTATCGTTCTCATTAACGTGCATTTAAATCTACACCGGCCACTAGCTTGACCCCTATACCAATATGCCGCCGCCGCAGCCGGGTTCGAGCCCCCGTCTATGGAGTCAGCAGCCGAGCACCTTAAGCACCGAGGCGCCGTTTCGCTTCGTTTTATATTCAGCAAAAGCCCCATGCAGCCACACTCAAGCTTTATCGCAAGCAAATGATATCGCACAATATGCCTATCATGGGCGCTCGCGTCTGTCGATCGACTGCCCGTGAAATGACTTCATTGCCTTCATCTGTTTCCAAACACACATTTCTTTCACGTCGATCGTTGCTAAATGCTAATACTCGATCTTCTTACTATTTATTGCGCGTTACTGACGACACGCAGCGTCGCACGACACCTGCGCGGGCCTCTACAGAGAAATCGTGTTCTGTACTGGGCCGTGCCTGCTTCGGTGTGCGCAGCGGCTCGCTCACTTCAGCCTTCATGGCGAAGCCTTCTCGTAGAGCACTGTGTTGTACTGTCGGCGTAACACACCTTTCGCGTTCACTGAGGAGACCACACGGCGAATCTCGCGGCACAGAAACAGCACAAGCGGCCGACGCGGTTTGACAGCCCGCAGTCGGCGTTGGCGTAACACTCCTTTCGCGTTCACTGAGGAGACTACACGGCGAATTTCGCAGCACAGGAACAGCACACGCGGCTGACTCGGTTGAACAGCTCGCAGGCGGCGTTGGCGTAACACTCCTTTCGCGTTCACTGAGGAGACCGCACGGCGAATCTCACGGCACACGCGGCCGACTCGGTTGCACAGCTCGCAGGCGGCGTTCACAGAACAAAGAGATCCAATGGCGAAGCCCGCGACGACTGCGCTTCGGCCCTTCGAGCGTGCACAGCGCCGGCGTCTCCTCGCCCATTTTCTTCCTCCTTTTTTTGCAGACCGCAAGCGTGCGCATGCGCACATGCATTCCGCGGCGCGGAGGGAGCGTCACGGCTATTTTTTTTCGCTCGGCTTTCTATAGCCAGCACGCTAGCCGTGAGGCTGAGGCGTACCGCCTCCAGGCAGTTCGTTATCCAGTACCTGACTAAGAGTGTAGGTGTCACACAACTAGTCGCGAAAGCGTTTTCCACACACCGGCGTGTTTTGTTCGAATACCTCTGCTATCCAACCTCAAGTGCCCGCGTATCTGCGTCATGCGCGTGCACGAGCAAAGCCACCTAGAAAAGGCGGCTTTTCCACGAGAGACATGCGTTACGTTGCCACCGTGAAAAGAGATGAAACGTGAGACGTACCAAACGACATTCTTCGTGGCTCACTAGTTACAACGAACGTTTACTAGCAGTCTCAGCGTCATTAGTCCCCCTCCAAGTACGCATCGTCCCGATGCGCTATAGGGGGTACGAAAATGAGAAGAATCATGTCACTGCTTTTCATAGCAGAGCTTCATGCGAACTACGTGAACTGTCTCTGCAATGTCGTGCCTATGGGAGCGCCTTTGTCCGTAAGGGGTCACTTCGTAAGTGAAACGAGTTCATACGGACCAAGGTACGATTGCAGGAGCTTTTCTCACAGACCGCCGCGTCCTGCTGGAGTCCAAACCCACACTATCGCCTGGCTGGTATTGAAATTGCCTGAGGCGCTCGTCGGAGTAGCCTGCGTCCTTGTCTTGCCGTTGACGTATTCGGAATTGGGATAATTGATGGGCTTTTGCTCTCTTTAGAAACTCATCAATATCGGATGCGTCGAAGTTGCCATTATGTACTGGCAATATCAGCATCAAGTGTCGTGGTAACTGTTGATTAGTTGAAGGGGGCTGACGCGAGTGGTTTCCTGTAGGGACTTATTATAGGCGGAGATAGCGTCAGGCCACAATTGGAGCCAGGTCTTATTTTCGAGGTCAATATATATAGATAAAATCTCAGCAATGGTCGGCTTTACAAGTTCCGTCAACAAATTCGTGTGGGGATGGCATCCAGTGCTTTTCCTATCGTCAGCAAGCACTTCATCAGCTGAGCTATAAATGCTGCTCCTCGGTCCGCAATCAGAGCCACTGGGGCGCGACGTCGAAGAAAGATGTCATGAACAAAAACTTGGCGACTTCAGATGCCTTTCCCTGCTCAAGTCAACTAATTACAGTATATCCCGTTTGATAAAGAGTCGCGAGGATGATCTACCTCTTCCCAGATGATGACGTGGGAAACTGTCCCAGAACATCCATCCCAACTGTTGGAAGATAGCGGAGAATAAGGCCGGCCGGCTTTACAGGTGGTGATATTCGCGAAAAGTTTTCACGCAATTCTCAACTTACGCTAGTATCTAGGGCGAGTAATGTCTTTAGTGAATTCTCGCGAATGTTCCGCTGCCTCCCAAGTGAGCTCAGGACGGTGCAGACTGGCAGGCCTGCAATATTGCAGGCCGCATGGGTAACGGTACAACGAGCAAGGACAGCTCGTTGCAGAGTTCAAAGTTGCTCTTGCAGAGGGCACCACCTAGGAGGAAGAATGAAGACAATCCCCTCTAATGCACGTGGAATATCAACGTCATGCCCTTTGAGATATTGTATGAGGGGGAGCAGCTTAGAGTCCCCCTGTTGAGGGTTGGCGATTTCCGACACTTCCATGACGCAAAGTGATGGGAAGTCTTTTTTTTCTGAAGGGGTAGGCTGGACTGCTTTCTCCCGGACCTGTAAGCAAGAATAACGTAATACTCTTCGCGCCTGAGGCTCCACCTTGCGATTATGTCCGATGGGTGTTTCAGGCTTGCCAGCCAGCAAAGTGACTGGTGGTCGCTGACTGCGTGGAACGGCCTGCCACAGCATACAGTCTGAATTTCCTGATGTCCCAAATGAGTGCCAAACATTGTTTCTCGGTCTCAGAGTAGCTTCGTCCGGCTTTTCAGAGAGTGCAGCTAGCATACCCTATGACTTCCTCTTCCCCCTTTTTTCCAGTGCACTAGAACTGCGCCGAGACCTATGTTTCATCAATCTCTTTGCACTTCTGTGTACGGGGTCTCGTCAGAATGGGCGAAGATGGGTGGTGCTTCCAAGCATTCCTTTAATTAATCTAATGCGGTCTCTTATTTAGTGTGCTAAATGAAAGGTACGCCTTGTTTCGTGAGCCTTAAAAAGGTGCCGAAGTCTTCGAGACATCTTCGAGAAATCGCCTGCAGCGAGCGCGCTAGCCAAAAAAAAAAAGCGGCGCACTTCCTTTGTGCCTTATGGCCTGGGAAATTCCGCGACCCCAGCTGTCTTCTCGGTGTGCCGATCCAGTACCTTGTGCGCTCATCACCTGGCCCAGGAAACGAAGCTTCGCAGACCCAGCATTGCACTTCTCCGGTTGGGTCGTAAAGCCGGCCTCCTGGATAGCCTGGAGTATTAAACGTGGCCGCTCTACGTGCCGTTCCAGCGTTGCAGAGAAAACCACATCAACCAAGTGCATTAAGGCCCAACCGCATGCACGCGATTTTCGAGCGACAGCGACAAGCGACAGCGACAAATAAGCTCCGTCGCGCTGTCGCGTCGCGGCGGCTGCAACCACATGTTGGCGACAAAGTGCCATTGTTGCTAGATTGAAAACTATCGCGTGCACGCACGTAAATCGCAAAAAAGAATTTAAAGCTAGATAAATGACCAGATGATAAATTTATTATTGCTTTTTTTGTGAGAAAAAAGACATAAAAGTGTTCGGCGACTCCCTTTTTTTCGCAATCTTTTGTTTAACCGCGACAGTAGTACCTGCAGTGACCTCGAGGGGGCCCCCGGATGCTACGCCGCTACGCTACGACGCACTTTGGAAACTGCGTCGTAGATGTTTGACTGCGCATCCCATCGCTGTTGC